>RSEF01000002.1:2541249-2559491 GCA_003993805.1 Himantopus leucocephalus | reverse complement strand
ATCTCCAGAGGTCCCTTCCAACCCTGACCATTCTGTGATTAGCTCATAGTAAGATCTACGTTACTTGGGTTGTTTAGTAGCTAGCTTTAAGACTAGACCTGGGTATCCCTAGGTGATCAGCTTTTAGATTACCCACTGAGCAATTAGCACAAAGCAATACAGGTGGAGAACAAACCGGCAGGATGCATTTCATGACTTGCTGCTCATACCTTTGTACCAGCTGACAGATGGCTTGGGAGCTCCCGTAACTTTGCAAGCCAGCTTCACTGTCTCCCCCAGCTCAGCTGTACAGTCCGCCAGTTCTTCCTCAAAGTCTGGAGGTACTGAAACATCAGAATAAGCATGTCAGTCTGGAGGAGGAGGGCTCTGTCCATAGGATGGCTGCTGCAAAGTAAGGTAAGAATAGGTACATTTTTTTTTGCAAATCTGTGAGGTTCAGAATGAAAAGCTGAACAGGGAATTTTAGCAGCTAATGACTTTCCAGGTGACATGCTGTCCTTGCTTCTCTGAGACTAAATTCAGTCTGTCAAATGTCTGCTGTTGGTTATGAAGATGGGCCATAAAAAAGAATGGGATTTGTTGCTGATCTGGAAGTATTTTAGGCCATGATTTGAATAAGCACATCCGTTATTCACACACCACACAGCTGTCACAGTTAAGATAATTCCCCAATTAAAATGCACACCTGATATCCAAACCCGTATTCTGTTGGTCTCCGTACAACAAAACCTATGCTTTGTTAAGGGACTTTTATTTTAACTTATTACTACCATATGAAACTATGCAAAATCACTCTGATAGTCTTCCTCCTTAAAACACCTCACTAAAAGCACAAAAATAAAATGCCCAGACTTGTTTTCAAAGCGTATACACTAAAACCAACTCTGTTCTGGCATTTTAAGATGCCAAATTTCCTTACACTGTAAAGGACACCATTTCTAGCTTATACCTGGACAATAAAGATCTAATATCCCTGCTGATAAATTTTGTGGATAGAAAATTGGCGGAATCTCAAGTGACAGTGAGGATGAAGCAGCCTGAATGACAAGATAAAAATCGAAAGCAAAACCATGTGCCCAGATACAGCAACGTAAGCCAGAAGTTGAGTGGAGGATTCGGTACCCAACAAAGTCACAGGGAGGTTTACTCTGGTATGGGTAAGACTCTGGGTCAGGTCCTGAGACTGCTTTTCCCACTGGAGGCTGATGCTCTTCATGCAGCGGGCTGGGGCCTTTGTCACCAAATTCCGTGGTCACCTGCCCTTCTGCAATCCCTGCCAGATCAAACGCATCTCTAATGCCAACTCTGCAATCTGTGTTTTAGAAGTTTCAATAATGTCTTGCTCTCCTCCAGCGATGCACGTTTTCTGGGCTATTTTGCTGGAAAACAACATCCTCTGCTTATTGACAAAAACGTATCAATATGAAGACAGGGAACTGAGCAACCACTTCAGTCTCTGACTCTGATCCTCCATCAAAGACAACCCACATCCGTTGAAACAGCCAAGGACAGCCAGCACTTCTCAGCTCATCAGCCTGTGTTTTCCACACTTGGGTTATGGACATTGAAGAGGAATTAGGAAGTTACTCATCTGCTCTGCTATTGCCCAAAAATCTATACAGGTCCTGTGGGACCTCTGTCGTGTAAACTCAATCACTTCAGTGATATACAGTCTTGGCTCCCTTGACAGTAAATGGAGAGGGTCAGACACCACTGTCCCATCCTGGTAAAGGTGACTTCTCCAGCTCGTGTGGAGGACTCAGTGCTGCTATAACCATTCCAGTTACAGCTGACTGCTTGCTATCAAGTCACGTGAGTTGTGATTTACAGCAGTCTGTGATGTGATTAAAGGAAAACCTCCAACCCTCGTTCAGTTTAAGAGGTAGCGGATGACGCTAACTGGTTTCTCTCCCTCTTTTGCTAATCTCCTTCCTGAATCAGGGAGACCACCCAAGAAAAAACGAGATTTGGGCTCTCTCGGGTCATACTCACTCCAGAGAGGCTCGCTGATGCGCTGCTGTATGCCACAGATCTCCTTCACCCAGGAGTTCTTGATATTCACTGTGCGTGCCTGAAGGAGGTACTTGCGGACCAAGTCTTCTCGTTCATGCCAGATCTCAAATGCCCGGTCATCCCCTTCCACAAGGTCGTTCACATCTATGTTGTTCAGCTGCGTGTCAGAAGGACAAGAAAGTCAACACACATCCTGTGTTCTTAGGGCTGAATTTCAGCCAGAACCTTTCCCACAACTGAAATCCCAGAGTTTAGGACAGTTCAGGTCTGGACCTAGCTTTTGTGAACCAGAACCGTCTCCAGTGAAGGTTTGAAATGGAAACAACTATTAAACATCAGCAAGTCTGCTGCTGCCAGTGTGTACCCTCTTCAGTGGATGTGAGTTGTGCCATTCACATTAAAGCTATATACCAAAAGGGATAATTTACACTGCTTTTAAAGATTTTTCAGATTGCACGAGCAATGCAGCGTGGCTTTGGCTGAGCAGCAGTCAGGGTCACTTTGCAATCCTTTCCCCAGTATACTTGACTTTCTGGCTACCAAAGAGACATTTTCCTGGGAGTAATTATCACATTTCAGGAAAATAACACCCAGCATTAAAGGGTATGCCAAGGGTGGGACACGCTGCCCCTACAGTGCAGCGCTGTTGGGCCCAGGAACAGCACAATGAGGGACTACATGAAAAGAAATTACAGAGCACGCACTTTCCAGACAAAGCATCCTTTTTTCTTTCTTGGATAATAAAATCTGCCTGTGAATATCAGTGAGGAGAGAGAGATAAGGACTTTCAGAAGGCCCTGACTGGCCTTGGTCAAGAACTTCATGGGTTTTTTGTTTGATTGGTTTTTACTGGAGTTGAATATCTAATGCCTTGGGAAAACTCTTTCTGCAATTTCTTGCAGTTTTAACCTGAACCCTGAATGTCTGAAGATGAGCTGCTCAAATCCTCTGAGTTTGTCGTTTTTAAACAGGAATTGGTGTCAGGAAAGGACGTAACCTTTCCTGGAGGCGTTTCCTCCAATTTAATACCAACACTACAGACTGCCCCAACCAAAGATCTACAAATGCTAGATTCTATTTGTGCTTCAAAAACTTTCGGAAACAAAGGAATAGCTCAAAAGGGTTAGTGAAATGTCCCCTTTAGATAACCAGAAGCTGGATATAACCGTGAAGTTCTCAATGACAGAGAAACGTTCTAGGTGAGGATATAATGACCCTCACCTTCATGATGTTCTTGAAGATGTAACTGTAGGTGTCTGTCTTTGTGTCTCGCTTCGGTTTGCAGATCACAATATAATTTTTGAAGAGGAAGACGTGTCTTTTGTGTCCTTTCCATGCCATTCTAGCTCCTGGAGCTCCTTCCCACACAATGAAGTGGCCCTGACAGGAAAAAGAAGGAAGAGCAAGAAGTGATAACTCTGGAATAATTACCACAATGATGCCTTACCATCATTTTTCAGTGAACAGATAACAAATAGTTACTGTTACATCGTCACCTTATGTGTCTCTGTTTTATTACAGCAACGCAGATCGTGTCTAACGCTAAAGGTGATGCATCAGACTGACAGCACCAACAGGGGTGCACACAGTGGTTGTCATAACTTTGACATTTAAATGGTATTCTCTGTTGCCAGAAAAATACAGAGCTCGTGTCAAGCAGCCATACTCCACCAGTACNTCTGCTGTGAGGATGGGCTGAGAGAGTTGGGGTTGTTCAGCCTGGAGAAGAGAAGGCTCCAGGGAGATCTTATTGTGGCCTTCCAGTACTTAAACGGGGCCTACAGGAGAGCTGGGGAGGGACTTTTTACAGCATGTAGTAATAGGACGAAGGGGAATGGCTTCAAACTGGAAGAAGGTAGACTTAGATTAGACATCAGGAAGAAATTTTTCACTCTGAGGGTGGTGAGACACTGGAACAGGTTGCCCAGAGAAGCTGTGGCTGCCCCATCCCTGGAGGTGTTCAAGGCCAGGTTGGATGGGGCTTGGAGCAACCTGGGCTGGTGGGAGGTGTCCCTGCCCATGGCAGGGGGGTTGGAACTCGATGATCTTCAAGGTCCCTTCAAACCTAAACCATTCTATGATTCTATAATGGAAATTATATCCTGTGTGTTATGCAGACACTTTATATGCTCACTTGGTCTCCTTCACCACAGCAGGACATCCATTTCACACACAGCTCAGTTAGTGACATGGGTTCCCCTTTGGCAACATTAGGGAGAAGTAAGCGCTCTTGGGGTGTGATCCACTGGACTCTTTTTTTGGGATGTCTAAACGTGAATAGATAAATCCCCACCAGAGTGTCTCACTGTGCCTGTAATTTAGCCTTACAACTCCACTCAGCAATACACCGATTCCCACGCAAGACATAGGATACAAACAGGCTGAGTAAACGACTTGCCCAACGCGACACAGCAAATCTACAAAGAAACAGGAATTCAAGCAAGGGTGTTGAAAGTCCTAGATTCATGTCCCCTTTCCTCTGTGCTCCTAAGCCACACATCTGTTTAATGAAAGAGACCTGGAGAAGCACACGAGTCTTTTGAAGATATATGAACAGCCGTGGGAGAACATCCATAAGTTGATCTAAATGTTTTCACATGGAGCCTGTGCAATGTATGCTATGCGCCCTTGTACCGACTTGGCCAGCAAACCAGGCTCTTCGGAAGAACTGTGTAAATTTGAAAACATGTAGACCAAAACAGCTCAGTGAGCTTCTAACACCTGAGGAATCAACAGGGAAAACCCACTGATGCCGGTAACTTCCGGAGCTAGCCCATGTAATAAGAGAGGAGGAGGAAAAAATAAAGTGCTTTAAAATCATGTGGGGGCCCAGAACAAACCTGTTGCCGTTTGATGAGAGGGTTGGAAAGGCAACTAACTACATTATGTGGGAATTGCTCCATGAGCGTCTAGACTCTAGTGCTTCAAACCTTAATCAAGCCAGGAGACCCATCTCTCTGAAGAGTAAGAAAGGTAATAAGCAAATACTCCCTTTCAGATATAATTTCTTCTTGTAGGACCTAAGGATACTTAGAAACTAGCGAAGGCATGCATAGCACCAACACTGACTGAGAAATTCCAGTTACCTGTCGGATGGGTTCACCGAGGCTTTCCAAGGTCCCCGGATAATTCTCAATGAGTGAGACATGGAGGTTGTTTTCTGCTCTTCGGGTGAGTGCAGACACAATGGCATAAGCCTGCTCCAGCAAAGTGCAGTTTTGGCTATTTCTTGCTTTGTTTCGGATCAATTCCTGCAGATGAATGAAGCAAATGTTACTGGGCAGTCAGAAAAAAAAAATACATTTCTTTGAAAGCCGAAGAGTTTCTCAATATCTGTTCCAGCTCTTTCATCTGAGCAAATTTTACCCCATTCTTCCACCATGTGCTGCTTATCTACTAAAGTCTCTTCCTTCCTACCCATGCTGCAGCCTTAATGAGTAACCAGTCTGGTTGATATTAAACAAAGTTGAAGCAAACACCAGATATGTTGCAGTGTCTGAAAACCAAAAAAAAAAACCCCAAAGCAATCCAAATGTATCCATTGCATTTCTCTTGTGCCTATCCTGATGACACCATGAGGCAAGCGATTTGCGTGGCAGTGCTAAATCAAGAGTAGATATTAGAATAATAAAAAGAGAGGTTGGAAAAAATACGCAATTGCAGTTATCCTGTTCTTGTCACATTTGTTGCTGTTGCTCTCTCTTAGCCGTGAGGGCACGGAAAGTCCCCGTGCTCGCTCTCTCTTCCAAGAGACCCTTAAAAATTTTGGTGTTTGCGTGCAGGCACGTGTTCAAAATTAGAAGGTTAATGTTCTTCGAACTATTAACGCTGCTCATTTAGGTAACACGAGAAACACAGAAATATTTTGGCATGACTGTCTTCTTCCTGGATATCCTAGTGCTATTTCCCGTGGAAAGTACTATTTAGAATGCGACTTTGAAATGTTTGTTTGCGGTCTGGGCTAGAGCCTGAGATAGTAGGACAGATGAAAGCTTGAAACACAAAATATTTCAGGACGGTAGAATGGGGCAAAGCTTTTCAGAAAACACAAATTTCATCTTACTATAATGTCAGTATAAAACACAAGGAAAGAAAGTGGTAAGTCAATATCTTACACATTGGAAACTGCTTATTTTTATGACATACCTGTTGCTGAGTGTGAAGCAAATTGGTTCTTGTCATGGATACATACATGCATTCATATATATATGTATATAAGCATATATTTTTTTATATATGTATATGCATATATTTAAACATCACTCAGATAAAGCTTGCTGAACTTTATGGGGTTGGAGACTGTGAACCTCTACCTGGATTTACATTATTTAGAGAGCACCATTGCTGGTGATGATCACCGTCTTTCTTACTTAAGCAGCTTTCAATTGTTATTGCATCACATGGAAGCCAAGAAATACAAAATAAAAATAAAGTCTTTTTTTACACAAGCTGCACAAAGCAGAACATAAACCTGTCAGATATAAGTGTATAACAAAAGCTCTTCACCTTGATTATAGTCTGATACTGCTGGATCCGGTTTATGGGTTTTTCCAGGTAGTGCTGCAGTGGTGGGATAAGTGGCTGTGAAGGATCTTCATTCATTAAAATTTCATCTGTGTATCTCTGCAAAAATACACAGAGGAATAAGGAAGGGTTATTATAAAGAACAGTAAAAAGGATTACTCCTTGGAAAATGCTTATATGATGCTGGTCCATAGACCTAACTCAGCCAAAACTGGATAGCTCTGCCAGAACTTACTACCCCGTATTTTGGGCATCCGTAACACTCCCCCATCCTTTACCAACTTGTTATTAGTTTAGAGTGCAAGATGTCCGAATGTCTGAAGTGCTGAATTTGTCTGCTTTTCCAGCGCAGGACTGACGCTGGGGAAATGCCATCCAAAGCTTGCAGAACCAGATGGTGTGAGAGGAAAGATCAGTGCTTTTGGCGGGTCGGAGGGCAGGAGTGAGTGAACCCAGTGCCACCAACTGGTACCAGACCTCTATCGAGAGTGGTCTGTGTGTTTGCAGTGCCAGTGACTGGATCGAGTGAGGGTCTTGGCACCGGCACCTGGAGTCCATGTGCAAGGACATCAGCCACTGAGCTGGACGTTGATCCTTTCCACTGACCTGGTGCACATAGGTGCAACTGTCTGCAATTCATCAGCAAAGTTCAAGCTGGACTAGCAGCAAGTGGGAGACCCAGGATCCAGGCATGGATATTAGGGAGGCTGAGAGCTTGAGGGGTCTGTGAATGTGGGGTGAGTGTGAATACATGCGTTTGTTTTCTAGTGAGCATCAAGCTGGACTAGCTGGTGAGCAGGAGACTCATGGAGAGGGTAAAGGCGCTCAGGACCTAGGCGAGGGTATCAGATGGACAGAGGAGCCGTGCTACTGCTCAAGANACAGAGGAGCCGTGCTGCTGCTCAAGGGATCCATGAACATGCATGGTCTCATGGATCTGGAGTGTTGTGTGTGTGTTTTCACTACTGAACTTCAATCCTGAGCAGCTGGAGATGAGAAACAGGATTGCCTTGTCTATACTAATATTTTATGTGGGTTCGCTTGGTCTTATAATGTGGTGGCCCCTAAAACATCCCCTAATTACAATTATACAATCACAGCTACATTCATATCTGTATGATCTTAATAATATTTATAAGTGCTTAAGCATATGAAAATATGTTCCCTTATTGATTGTACAGACCAGGAAAAGCTAGACACTGAATACAAAATTATCATATTTAGCAATGATTTCCCACAAAAATATTTAATAATCCTTTTCAGGATCACATTTGTGATTAATAACTACATTTTTTGATGCAATGGGTTAGAAGATGCATGTTCAGCAGGTACTTTGGCTACTGTTTTACCTTGTAGAAATCCTGGACAGCTTTGCTGACAACGATCGACTCAGCCTGTACCCTCCCCACCAGGTACTGGATGTACTTATTAAACTCTGCTTCGTGCTTGATAAAACACATGGCCACATCATCATCAGTGTCGCATTTCTGCAAGCCTCGGAGGAAGACACTGTGGACACAAAGAAGAAAGGACATCTGAGGACAAGGCAATGGAATGAGTCTAGAACACAACGCCAGCAGCCAGACTTTTAAATCAGGCATTTTCAGGTTAAAGGAAATGACTGGGGGAAATGACGGATGTTGCCACATTAGCATTAAACTTCTCAATGCCTCTTCATCCAGCACAGAGCTGTCCTTCTTAGCTTGAATGTCTGTAACTCCCTGCAAAGAAGGTAGGGATAACTTTCAAGGGCTCAGCTCAAGTTGGGAAGTTAACCTCTCCCCAGATCCTTATGCTTCTCTTGGAGGCTCAACGAGCCATCCACATGAGTGAAGACAGAGATCCCCACTCTGTTTCACAAAGGATGTTGAGACAGGTTCATGTGCACAAAGATTTTTAGCAGTGTCGGTAGCTGATGACACGCATCACCTCTCGCAGTTGAAGTTCCTTTTGGGTAAAAACAAAAGGAGAGGGAGGGAGGAGAGAGAAAGAGGGAGGAAAGAGAAGGGAAATCTATTCTCATGGCACAGCCAGGAGAAGTGCCAGATGCCCCACATAAGCGTCCTCCCCATTGCAGAAGCAGCGCCCCCCTGCCTAAGAATTTCCCCAGAGTAACTAAATACCTTTCATCGCAACCTGCTCAAACTCCTTTTTTGGTTGCTCCTGCTTACGACGCTGCTAGTGCTGACCAGAGCACAGGCTGATTGGGGAAGATGCTGCACGCTCACTGGTCGTTGAGCTTTGTGCGTGCATATTAGTGACGCCTCCTTAAGGCAAACCAAATGTTAGGACCACAGGGTAGGAAAATGGGGAAGAAAGGGTGATTCTCATGCTGTTGGCAGGGACTTCCCATGAGAGCGATCACTGCCCATGACAGCAAGGGTATCAAGGTGCAAAAGGAAACCCCTTAGCAATGGAAAGCCCAAGGTACAACACCTCCTCTCCCTGGTAAGTTGTCCTGGTTTGAGGACATGAGTAAAAGTATTTCAGCCCGGACCTTGGGAATTCACCCTGTGAACAGATCTGCAGTAAATCCTTTCTCGGGGTAGGCAGAGGTGTCATGCCACGGCGTTGTACCTGGGCAGCCTGCTGCAACTGGATGTGTTTTGAATGCATGGATGCTGGCATCAGTTTTAGATGAACGTGTGTCTCTATGAAGACACCACTGAAGNCGTGTCTCTATGAAGACACCAATGAAATGCCTGCAAGACCATGCTGCCTTTTTATAATAATTCACTGTTTCTCAAATAAATTCACTTAATAGGGTAAGAAATAAGCTGGACATATGAAGCCTTGAAGCTCTGAAGTGTATTATGGGAGTCCCAACTCTGTGCTCTGACTTAAGCTACGCCATCATCCATGATCCCAAAAGGACCATCAATTCCCTTGCACCTCAGCACTGCCGGTGCTCCACATCCTTCACAGCAATAATAACTACTGTGGCTCTGACACCAGGTATGTGAGCCACAATTGGCTCTCAAATGAATGCCCACCTGGAATGGAAGCAAGCAATGTCATCAATATTTCTGAAGATGGTGGATTTCTGACTGGCAACAGCTCCTGGGACATTGGGACAGGTCTCAGTGAACTTAAGGTGATGAGTCTGGAGGAACTGTAGGTCTTGAATGTAATCCTCTTCTGAGATTAACAGTTCTTGAATAAGAACACTGGAAGGAAGATGAATAGGCAAAAAGAAATCACAGAAAAATCATCACAATTATCCTTGACATGCTGAGAGACTTTTAGGCTCTAAAGCAGAGATATATGATCAGAGGAACAGACTCCCTGGAGTGCATTGACTAGATGCCCTCTGACCATAAGAGGAACTTAAGACACCCTGCTCATGGAGTGACACCTACCTCTACCTTACAGACGTCTACTGTTAGGGCAGATAAAACAGAGTGTGAGCAACAAAAGGATCTATGTGAAGATGATAGTAGCGACTTCAATGCCACTTTATGCAATCAAGAAAGCAAATATCTCCATGAGAGCACACTCAGTGGTGTGCTGCACTGCGAGGGAGTAACACAAGGTTGAGTGCTTTCACACCCTCTTTAGACATGACCCTCAGATACAGGGCACGCCAAAGTACAGAGGTACCGCAGTTTAGGATTTTGTGAAACCAGAGACCTTCCAGACTCACATCATGTAAACCCCTCCTTTCAAGTCATCCAATATGATTTAGACCGCCTGGAATTCTCCTAGGCTGAAATCAACGGCAAAACCCAAGCAAAGATCACAAAATGCAAGTCTGAGAGAATCAAGGGTTTGCTTGATTCTGGGAAAGGGGAGGTGCCAGGACGCAGCAGAACAAAACCAGTGACTCTGACAGGAGAGACCTAGATGCCAACATTCCTGGGAGTTCAAAAGGCAGGAAAACTCAAAGGTGCAAATACCAAATGACACAAGCTCACCTTAGCTTCCTTTTATATTCATCTTCAGAAACAAACTCTCCAGGGAACTCAGGAGCTTCTGTTGTTCCCCACTCTGGTGACAACTAAAATAAAAGAATATTATTTCATTTTTCTTGTAAGTTAACAGTGCTTTTATCGATGCACACGGAGGAATATCCCTCATGTGTTCACAGTCCCTTCTAACAACTCCTAAACCAGTGTGAAATGTTTTTGCTGGAGGATGACTAGGTCTTTCAGACCCAGGCACCACTGCACACATACAGAAATACTGTCTAATCAAAACCTGAAAAAGTCCAGTCATGTTAGAGACCCCTTCAACAACCTCCTCGTCCATCACTCCTTGCAAAAGGGATGGCTCTGAACTGCAACAGGAGCAAGTAATTTTACATTAAACAGACCAGTCACCTTTAATTTCTTGTCCAGATAAGCTGGAGATACCCAACCCTGTCGAGAGGGGCTCGATTTTGTGGGTTTAGTCCTGACCAGCCATTTCAGAGGATGAGCTGAATCAAGGACTTCCACGTATTGGCCTTCCTTCAAAGTGATGGTCTCCCTGTCAGGCGCAGCGGGCACGTAGTCAGCTGTGACCATGTAGACGTCAAAGATCTGCAGGCATGAAGCGACAGTTATTTTGTGCTCTAAAAAAAGAATACAGTAACACCAGCAGAACATAAGTGCTTATCTGTGTTTAATGTTTTATTCTCCAGCCCTTGTCCGGCAAAGAGAATGACTGTTTGCTTTTTGCAAGTCGAAGGATAAGTCCCGAGGGGCCATATTTTCAAAACTATCTGAAATGTTTCGGATCTACACCACGAAACAGTGGATTTTTCTCCCAAGGCAAAACAAACAGTGGTCCTGAAAATGTCGAAATAGCTTAACATTTCCAAAGGCTTCTTTTTGGTTTTGTTTTTTTGGGTTTGGTTTTTTTTTTTCAGGAAGTGCTTGAAATGAACACCCCCAATATTTCTAATTTCTAATTTTCACAAAATTCTCATTTTTCTCATGAAGAACTTCTCAGCAAATTTCTTCTGACCAACTCTGTTCAAGGCCACAGAAAATCAAGTTCTGACTTTCTGAAGCTCAGCCATGAAAGCAAAAGATGCCAAATAACGGATATGTTTTGACCATGTTGATTTGAACAACCTGTTCAAGATCACACAGTGAGCATCAGAATTTGATGCTCTATGCTTTGTATCACAGATCCAATATTTAGCTACTAAATATACCTACTAAAGGGAAGTACATCTCCAAAGTGGATGGAGATCCCTAAACCATACGAGATTGGTCATTCTAAGTAAAGTTTTCTCCTTGTGTCAAACTTGTCCATAAAGATATCGTACCTCTCCTCTGGAATCCCCATCTTCAGATTCAGAGGAGGACTCCTGAGCAATGGATGAAGGTCTGGATCTTCCATGGCGAGGAGATGCAGAGGGAGTTTTTGATTCATCATCACTTTCTGCACCTGGCACTCGAAGCGTAGCTAAAAAGCAGAGCGACAGCAAAGTGTGAAATAAAGAGCTCCAATTTGCACATGAACCGTATCTATAATAATTTTTAATTTCATAAAAACAAATATTCCCTAGGAAGAGCATTTGTAGTATTTAGTGTGATCTCCTATTGATATTTAGGATTGAATAAATAATTGGGATGTTTCAATACATGAGGTTGCATGCTTACTGCATGTATTGTCACTGCACTGCAAGAGTATTTGTAGGAGAGGTAATACCTCTATTTTTGCTTCAAGATAAAATTTTACTACAAGATAACCAGTATATGATACACAAACCAGGTTTTTTCATTCAATTCAACAAATTGTTGGATTACTGCACAGCTGTGCACACAGTTTTGAGCCTCAACCTGATTTTTAAATCCCATTGTGAGATAAAACTTGAAGATGTAGGAATTTTTCAAAACAGAATTGCTTTCAGACTCAGGAGTGACGAATATCTGAGAAACTCGAAATACCTAAGCTGTTCAAAATACACTTCCATTTTTTACAACTTGCCCTCCACTCTAAAGCTTACAGTTGCTCCTACTTATTTAAATAAACACTGTATGCATAAAACAGACACTAGCCATCTCAGTTTACTGTGATAGCTTTTTTCCTAGTTCAAGACTGTAGATTAAAACATGCAGTTTGGATGGACTCTTACTAAAAATTCTTAGTCCTAAGATTTACAAATGATCATACGCTTACGTAGGATGACTGTCTCAAAACCTGCTTCATAAAGCTCACTGATATTTAAAGTCCAGATGATACCTAAAAAAGCACCATATTTTTCTGCATTAACTAAATTGCATTTGCCAGGTTGCTTACCCTGACTTATTTTTGCAGATACCATTTCTGAGATACGGGAGGTGAGTTTCTGGAAGAACTCTTCTGAGCCAACATCAGCTAAGGAAATAGGGCTTTTAGGTACACCTTCTCTACCAGCTTCAAGGTCTCCTGGAAAAGAGACAATTTTCTGTGAAGCAGGCAATGTCATTGGAAAGTCATCTTTTTGGAGTAACAAAAGCTTCTGTGGAAGGACGGTCTGATTTTCTTCACTCCCCCTGTTTTTAAATCTGCTTGCTCACATTTCACCCAAATAATTCGCCCTTGAACAGAGACCAGTCCAGAAAAGTTCCAACATTTCAGAACGTTTCAGGAAAACAGGACAAAAGTAGGTGGTAATCATGAAACACGTAGACAATCTCAGCTGTAGATGTCAAGGGCAGGAGTAGGAGAGAGAGAATAGCTTCTCTTACCTTCTCTTGTTTCAGAGGGATGGATAGCTCTGAAAAAGAAAGAGTAAAACAGAGTTAAACGTTAAAATAAAGTGTATAGGAAGGAGAGGTAAATGAGAAACACCACCTCCTTCTCACACCTCGCACATGAAGGCTGGGAATATCTAAGGACTATGGTTTGGTCTGCAGGTGCTGGTAGCTGCTACTCACCAGGGCCACTATGAGAAATGGGGCACCTGGCTCACATGGGCACGGAAACACTTGGGTGTCTTAGTCTTTGAGCCAAATCCCACCCAAGAATTCTCCTCATTCCTGACTTTTATTTCAAACTGTTGCTGGAGAAGACCTGACTGCTCAGGGACTAGGTTGCGGAACAGAGGAGCCTCCATCACCCTGACGCTACTGGGACTTTATTCCCAGCCGATACTGAAATAAAACTGTTACAGTTGGAGATATGATGTCATAGGAGTTGTAGTCTCAGTCAGTTTTCAGTGAACTAACACTCAACAATTTCCAGCAGTTTCATCAGGAAACCAAAGGCTGGAGAATATGCAGATGCTATGGTCCTGCCAAGAGATCTGCTCCCACCACACCAGGACACTTGTGTTGGGGAAGCAAGCTGACTACTGGTACTGCAGTGGTCTCGAGGTCCAAAGAGACCCTTGCTACACCAACAGATTTTACCAGCAACAAATTCATTGCTGGCAGCAGGAGAGGGACAGGAGACTATATTGTCAACACGGAGTGAAAATGGCTTCACAGACATGAAGAACTACCAACATTTGCTTGCATCTGATGAAGAGCGTTTGTGGCGTTTCCCAGGACTACAGCTCTGTCAAAACACTAATATCCTGAAGTCAACGTCTCTGCTGTTCCTGTGCTTTTTGGAGGCAGGATATAAATTTTCACTGCACAAGCTGATCTGCCCTAATTCTCTGTTAGTTCATAAGAAGCAGGAGGAAGCTCACTCCACTTCATAGAAGATAAACCGTGTATCACTAAGTATGCCTAACCGAGCCTGGGCACATCCTTGGGAGAGGCTGCAGTGGAACAGCTGAATTCACACTGTAGCTTTCTTCACTTTCTTCATCCTCCAGAAGAAGCCTGGTCAAGCCTTTTAAGCTGGACATAGTCTAGAAGCTAACGTGTGTTCAGGTGGATACCACTTTTCAGACTGTATCTGCCTGGTATCCAAGCCAAGAACGGCAAATTGAGGACGTTATTCTTCAGTTGCACTTGTAAACAAGAAGTTTGTGAGCAGACCCTTTGCATCTACTTCTTTTTCTGTGAAGCATCAGTGTACTTCAGTGTTGGCAAGTAACAGTCAGACCTTGACCCTGTGAATTTTTTTGGCATTCTGCTTAGGAGATGAAAAAGTAGCAAGAGTTTTATATGACCTACCCAATTTTTATTTGGTTTTGTCCTTGTTCCTATCCTCCCCGATAACCAAGCATAAGCGGCTGACATTGTTACTAGAATATCCATAGCACTTTCCATCCTAGAACCTCAAACTGTTTAAACTCTGGTGCTGAGACATGAATATCAGATGTTAAAGTGAACGATTCCTAAAAGTGACTCAGGGGAACTTCTGCCGGGTGGTACTTGTACTGCTCCACTTCAGCATGGGTGGGCAACTACTTACCCCAACGTGGTCATGATGGCTTCTGACACCATCACGCGCTCTTGGGTCAGAACTTCAGCCTCTTTCACTGCAAGATTAGGGTTTATCATTAGGGGACAGAAGGCAGAGAATGTTCTTTTTATGTATTTAATGTAGGCACATTTTCTAGACGTGGATTACTGGGAACACTGGAATACTGAATCTGACCTGTTAGGAGCTCCTGACCTGGGATACATACTCCCACTCATACGATGCAAATACTTTACTCCTCTCCCAGTTCACACAGATGTCTGGTTGCCTCATTTGTCTACAATGCTCAAGCTATGCTCCTGTAGCTCTTGGTACAGTAAAAACGTGGGATGCAAGGAAGGGTAACAGAAAAGTGAAGTCCTTCACAGTGCTGCCCCTACTCCCAGCCTGTATTTGCTTGTCCTACCTCTTACTGAAGGACTTATGCCAGGAGAAGCCCTGGAAAGCTCTGCCAAAGGGGAATCAAACACCTCTGGCTGCCTTAAGGTAATTCTACAATGCAAAACACCTTAGCAGAGCGAAGCACTCAAAATAATTTTTTAAAGGGTGACTTTTTCGAGTTACTTTAGATTGCCTTTCCGCCTTTCTTTTTCGTTTGAGATTAATTTGGTTGTTTCTTAGACTTGTCTTCTGTTTATACAGAAAAGATGCTGCTGTTAATCCAAACTAGGGTCAGAAATCGGAAACACTATAGAAGTAAAGAACGTAAACATCTGCAAGGCAAGCGAATGCATAGCTAATATTGGGAAGATGTATTTTTTTCAGCTGTGATTTGATTAATTTCCTTATCAGTCACACTTGTTTTTCTCTTAGGCAGTGTATGAAAGAGAACGCAGAAAATGTGTTTGCGTTGTAAGAAAGATTTACCATCCACAACTTCCAGGGTGGCAGTGCAGATGGACTGGCCAGCCTTGTTGGTAGCAATGCACGTATAAGCTCCACTGTACTTCTTTTTAACATCCAACAGAATTAAACTGTGATGCATATTTGAACTGGCAAGTTTATATCCAGGTGTGTCTGGTTTGATCCACAGGATGTCCTCCCGAGACGACTCTTTCAGCCAAGTAATAGTTGGTGGTGGATGTCCTAAAGGAAAACCAATGCAATGAGCTTTTCTTTTCCTAATGGTGTTTATTCCTCACAATTACGAGCCATGCTGTCAATAAATGCTATTTTGAACTGTTTCCTGATACTTTTCCGACAATAACAGGCATAATATATAATAAAGGAACATAAACCTTTCTGCAGCACACTCATAAGGACATTAAATCAACACATCTTTGTAAGACTAATAAGTGTTATCATCCCTGTTATTACATACAGGAAAATGGAGGTGAAGATGAGTAAGATACTTTTCTGTAAAGCATATAAAGTCTTTTACAAAGTTGGGAGCGGAGTCCCAGATTCAGAGACAGGAGATGAGGTTACAATGACTCGGGCCAGAGAGACTCTAGAATGTGCCACGAAGTTATGCAGTGTAAGTGTTATGGAGAGAGGGAAGGTATCTACCCACTTACCTTCAACTTTTACAGATAATGTGATGCTTGCACCTTTTTTCACCTTTTTATTTGTAAACCTTTCTAGGAACCTCGGTGGTATCAGCTGCTCATGGGAATCTGAAAACGACATTATTGATGAAACACGGTGACGTCTTCTGTGTTAGTTTACTGAAAAATTCCTAGGGATTCTGTTATTACCCTCACCTGTTTCTGATGGCTCTTCTTTCTCATCAGGATCTGTAACACAAGGAGAAAAAACCAAAATGACAAATACAAATAACTTTCTGACCATGAGCTGAAGGAAAAAAAAATGACTCCAGGGGATTACCCCTTACAGGACATATTACGCAGAAATGATGTTAGAATGATTTACAAGAGACCCTCTGTTTCAGTAAAATGCACCATTAAAGTCAATGAGGTTGGGCAGGAATAAAATGTATGTTTATGAAACAACAGTCAGACCCTAGAGAAGTGACATGTCTCATCTTCAGGGGACACAGTAAATTTACAGGTGAACCAAGATTAAAGCATGTCACCTTTTGTCTACAGACTTCCCCACCTCCCTTGACTCGCATTGGTAGGCTTTCTCAAGAAAAATAACTCTATAAAATAGAAAGAGCCACTGGAATAGAGAAAATCAGGTGCCAAACCCAATCCAATACTTACCTTTGACTACCAGCCTGGCTGACGAATATGCAGAACCAGCAGAGTTGATGACAAATATTGAGTACTGGCCAGAATCTGCCTTAGTGACGTCACGAATTTCCAGCGAGTGGAACTCCTGTTTATCAGTCTTCAGGATGCGATCCGAGGCCTTTAACGGCTGTCCGTTTTTGAACCAATAGAGACGAGGCTGTGGGTACCCTGCAAGGAGCAGTTACAGACACGGAGAACAGAATGCATTGGCAACATCAATTTGGGAGCATCTCCAGCCACGCAGATCCTTCTGAGCATCCAAGGAGCCCTCAGCTCTGCCCAGGGCTGCTGTTTTAAAGTTTTACCCAATTAGGAACGGCTGTAAATTCATGAAATTCTATTTATTTGGGAAAGTTCTGTCCCATCTCTTCAGTTTCTGGCACTCCCCATATTGACTGCCTACGCAAATGCCTTCCAGGTTGGAAAGGTGATTTGCAACATACACAAAGATAGAAGTTGGAGCCAAATCAGTTCCCATCATTTTTCTAGGCAGCAATTGGAGAAAACAGGAGACTCCCTACCTCTCCCTACAGTCAGTCTTGTCAACAGACAGACAGTCAACACCAGGCGGATGTTTTTACAGTTTTTAGGTTGTAGCAACAACTGCCTCATAAAGTAAGGCAAGCCCAGAACTGTTTAATTTATTAAAGACAATAAAGGACACTGTCACTATATTTTTTTTATTTTTATTCCTTATTGGTCCTCCATAACTAATGTGCTCAGAGAATTACAGGGCTCACTTTTCAGAAGCACATGCCTGTAATTATGGCTGTAGACATGGACACAGAGACACTTAATCTGCCTGAGTCTGCTGCAAAAGTCATCGTTCATCAATCAGCACATACACATTCTTCTAGCTGATTTATGCAAACATGGTGTAAGATGCACAGATTGGGGTCACGGCTGCAGAATAGCACTTCGGAAAACCTTGTCCAGCACTTCAACCTGGAACAACTGACAGTGTTGTGGGCTCCCCTCACCTTTCACCTTCAGGTGAAATTTAGCCAGTGATGCTCCAGGTGCCACATGAATATCATGAAGCTCATCGAAGATCTGTGGCAATTGCTCCTCCTCAGTGGTAGATTCCTCCTGTTCTCGGCTAAGAAGCAATTAGAATTAGAAAGAAGAAAGTCAGCAAGCCAGAAAAGAGTTAGGAATCGGAATCACCTATTTTAGCTTAATTCAGTCTGCTGGATTTAGAATCAGAGAATCATAGAA
>RSEF01000002.1:2526901-2541149 GCA_003993805.1 Himantopus leucocephalus | reverse complement strand
CTCACAGCAGAGGTGCTCCAGCCCTCGCAGCATCTTTGTGGCCCTCCAAAAAACATTTTAAGCAGTGAGATAGTTTAAAAATAATGACAAACCTCTGGGACCTCTAGCATTTCATCTAGACTTCCTCCAGAAACCTGACTTCTGGTTTTACAAAGAAAGTGAAAAATGGTGGTGTTTATACGAATCAGGCCAGTAATTGATAGGAAGGGATANAGTATCACCAAATTCCTTCTGTCCCACAGCAGGAAACATTTCCCACAGATCTCCCAGGCAGCGCAATTATCATCATAACTGGGGGGATGTGAATCCACGGAGAGCTCAGGACAAAATCTTACTGTTTCATGCAAAGCAAACGCAAGGGAGTTATTACAGCTGACAAAGCTACAGCGACTGTCATCTGAGCGAGCAGCACATTTGCAAGTCTGCCTCTAGGGAACACACCAAATATTAAAATCTGCATTAACAGTATTTTGAATAGTAAATTTCTGAATTGTTACAAAAGCTCTGTGAAAATGCATTAGGTTTATTTTCTCATGCGTGTGGGGTGAATCGTGTGGTCGGAAACATGCACGTATCCACACGCTCCGTTTGCCTGCGGAGTCATGCACCCGTCGGCGTTCGTACAGAAGCAATCAGCCTTATGCAAAATTAAATGCGGGCTGGTGCAGGCGAATATAATTCATGTTAGACCAGCTACACGGAGAAATTACATGCACAACGGTGGGAACGCGCCTGGTTGAGTAAATACATTTTACAGAAATACCATACAATGGTCAGCATGATCTTTAATATAAACCAACACCCTGAAACATTCCTGTTTAGATCTATATAACTATGATATGGAGTGTTCTAAGCAGAAAAAAAAACAAAAACCAAAAACAAAAACCCAAACAACACCCCAACCATGAGTTACTAAAAAAAACCCCTATATTTTATAATATTCATATTTATGGAGAACAATGAAGGGTAAATCCTTGGAGAATATATAATTTTGTTAGAATAAATCCANTGAGTTACTAAAAAAACCCCCTATATTTTATAATATTCATATTTATGGAGAACAATGAGGGGTAAATCCTTGGAGAATATATAATTTTGTTAGAATAAATCCAAGCTGTTTATTTGTGCACTTTTGGAGCATTGGTTTCCCTGACTAGGAAAGGCAGACAATTGCAAATCCTGCCTCCTCTGCGATGCATTTAGATTATGTTCGTTAACATCTTTTTAAATTCCTAAAAAGGAAAGTACTTATCGATGTAGAAAATATTATAATAAATATTACCCTGTTCTTCTGTGCTCACAACTCTGACCAGACAAGGCGGCATAATTGCCTAACCAAGCATAAAAATTCAGAGATCAAATCAGAACCGCTGTTCTTGCTGATCCCATTAATTCACCCGGTGAATGAAAACAATAATTCCATATGCAGCAGAAAAAAAAAATAAGAAACATCAATATAAAATCCCAAATCTATTTTTAGTTTTTGATTTGCTGTTTCTCAAAAATGCTGATGACAAGGAAGAATATAGTTCCTGCGGGATCAGTATTTGAAATAAGTAAAATACCAAGCTCCCTTAGCTTAGCTGAAAATAAATTGAAATTCCACACCATCCATTAGCTACTGGTTTTAAGGCACACTACTGTGCGTAAAAAGCACTCCGTAACACCAAAAAGTATTCTTATTATTTCTTTGAACCAACATTACGCCTGTGACTTCACAATAATTCAGCAGGACACATCCCATTGCACTGATGTTGCGGTTCACTGTAGAAGACGTATGATGCGTAAGTGGTGTAATTAGTGAGCATTAATTAGAACGAAGCTCCAGTGAAATGCTGCAGTTTCGTATCCAATACCCATTAACTCCCAACTACTTTTATCATCGTTATCAGTACTGGAGTGAACACCAAAGAACGGGTATCTGATGTGTCGCTTATTGTGAGATGCTGCCGTGATTTTTCCACCTCTTATTTGGAACCCATGATAGTCTTCCTCTTTGGCTGGAAGACCTCACCTTGAACATCAAGTGCAGCCATCACTTTAGTGCCTTCAGCTTCACAAGAATAGATGCCAGTGTCTTCTGGTACCGTAGGTTTAATTTTTAGCATGCTTACATTCCAGTCCTGATCGATAATCACTCGCTGCCCATCTGCATGTATTTCCTGATCATTTTTCTTCCATATGGCGTGTACTGGCCTAGAATATTGGCATATGAACTCTGCTGTGCCATCTTCATCAACAGTTATGTCCTGCATGGGACTGACCACTTCAATGGTTGGATCTGTTAACCAACACGTCAGGAAGGACATGCATTAGTGGATCCTCATGGAAATCGCAACTTAGAGATTTTTGACAAGCACAGAGCCTGCGGGGAGCAAGCAGAGTGACCGCGCAAGCAGGGAGCTGACTGGGCACACTGGGGATTAGCGGTTTAGTCTGTGCTTGTGTCAGCATCAAGCAGGATTGAAGCAAAACTGGTACATTAGAATATAACCATCACACTGGAAAACAGGCCACCGGCAATTAAGGCTTGTGCTTTAACAGTCCTGAATATGAACTTCTCTGCAGAATGTCTGCTGGGGTTCCCTCCACGCTTATTTTTTCTCCCAGTGTTGCTGACATCCTCTAGACTAGGAAGCACCGGAGGCAAAACACTTCTGCTTCCCAGAATGCGGCAGGAGCGCAAGCGTGAGACAGGGGACTGCAAGAGATGGGCTGCCCTGAGCGGTTCCCCGTAACTCTCAACCTCACCTAACCATGGGAAAATGCCACAAACTCTACCGGAGGCTCCTTGTATGAGCAAACTGCAACCGCTCCTTGGAAAGAAATGCAATACTCAAATGCGAATACTCATTGCTCTCCTGGGGTGGTGATGGCTATGTGTCAGGAGTCATGGGCAGCATGAGGAGCAAAGATGCAGGACAGCTGTAACAAAAAAGGGCACTTCACAGGAGACAGGAACTTATTGCTTTGATTGACCATGGGTTCCTCTGCAGCAAAGACAGAGCTTGGGGAAAAATAATATGATTTCCTTTACAGTAGCTGAGCTAGAGAGGCAGCATGAACCACTGCAATCTCAGATTGAGCTAAGAGCAGGTGGATATTCAGCTCCTCTGAAGAAGGTGAGATCCATGAGGCTGCTTTTAAGCATCCAGTATTTCTTTTAAAATGCCATTTCAGCTTCTTGGGAGGCAGCTGCAAGGCACAGTAGACATATCTAACCTCAAAATATTGTGAGCTTGCAAAGCAGCCAAGGAGTCCCTCCTGAGATGTCAAATTGGACCACCTGCACACAACTGCAATACATAGATACATGCTGAAAAGAAAAATCTCAATGAAGTCTGAAAATAGAAGTCTCTCTGCAACATCCTTCTCAGCAGAACTACGTCATCTTCCCCCCAAAATTGACAGGGCTACAACGGGACATGAAAAGATGACAGTCAGAGGAAGCTGATATATGTCCTTATCTTTCAAATAGTTGTTCTGATCACAAGCTTTCACAGCTAGAATAAACTACACTGGACCTCTGTCTGGAATGCTCCTCTTGAAAGGCGGTGCATCAGGTTGAGGGCTTGGGATGCTCCTAGCAGACATTGGGAAGCAAAGACAGCTTTGCAAACGCCTTTTGGAAACTTGTTGCAAGGCTTGATCCTGCTCTCTAAGGCTCCCTCCACCACACTGTGCGTCTGCATATGTGTTTATGGAGAGGAGACATCAATGGCAGATCATGGAGATGTTTTGGTTACACCAGGACTGAAGAAACAAGAAGGTATTTGTGCAGCTGGAGAGTAGAATACCGTCTCCTTTCATAAGATGCAGACATGCTTCTCACAGCAAACATCACCTGCGGTGTTGGAGAAGGAAGGTGTCCTGGTTCCACTGCCCTAGTGCTCTTTGCCACTGCTAAGCTACGACCTTGGTGGCCCTGTTCACCCATGCGGAATGGCAGAAAGCTCCTTGGGACTTAGGAGCCAACGTGTACACTGGGGCCTGTAATTCCCACCCTGCCCAAGGGGGTCAGAAGAAGGCAGCAGCTCTTTCAGCCTTTTTCATTTTGCCCCCACCCATACGTGAAGGTGCCATCATGTTGGGCCACTGAATGAACGCAGCTGTAGGGCAATGATATTGTGATGGCTCGACAACAAAAGCTGTCGTGAGATCTCAGTTATTATAGAATATATCCAGTTACAAGCATGTCCTACACCAGGAGAACGGGGCATACGGAACAGACAGAAAGACAACTTGTTCCTTGATAAAGAACAAGCCATGGATAGCTAGATAGACTGAAACCCGCCTAGTTCAAAGACAGATCTATTTTTAGATTTCTGGACCCCCAGAAAAGTATATGAAATTAGCTGTTAATACAAGCACAGCCAGAATTTTACTAGTGTTTTACTTCCCCATTAAACCAAGTGTTATTGAGCACAGTGTAACTGGGGTGTTTTTAAAATACCTTTCTCATCCTAACCCAATTATAGTCATATACTACTGTGATTCAGGTTCACATTAAAGAAATCTTGCCGTAACAGAAGCAGAAAATATCCACATGCACGTGTGTACGAGCATGAGCTCTGGGGCTGGACTAGATGATCTCCAGAGGTCCCTTTCCAACATCAAGGATGCTGTGATTCTGTGAAACGAAAACTTCTCAGGAAACCTTTATTTCACAGAGCAGAATACTGAACAATGCACTTATTTTTAATTTATGTTTTAGACCCACTGGATTTCTTTGCCTAGAGAGCTCAGAACCAGGTTCTGTCTCTGAAAATATGAAACTCAAAACTGATATAAATGGACATGGGATTTGTGGCGTTTGCACACTATATCGTTGCTGCATCATTCTGATATTAAGAAGTGATTTGCCATTTTAGCTTTGCAGAGAGTTAAATTTTCTCAATGTACAAGGGACACATTATACAAAGAAGAAAACATCAACCACTGACTACAATTCCATGTTGTGGATCATTCCTGTTATGGGAGACAGTTATAGCACGGGAGTAGATTTTAATAAAGAACGTTTAACTCTTTATATCTGCATATATACAAACCCCTTTTCCAAGCAAGGAATAAGTGTTACTTTTGTCTGAAGAATAACAACTTTTCCCAATGGCTACAAAAGGACTGGATGTGAAGGAGCTTGTTTTGTCAAGTCTGGAGCTCAGTGTTATTTGCGGCTTGTGGCTACCCTTACCAAATGAGAAAAATCTTTATTCAACAGACCACAAAGCTTTTCCAGTGCAATGATGACCATTACTATTCTGGCAGTCAACAAACGAGGATCATTTTGTCACAGCCTTACCCCGATGTCATATACTGTTGGGTTTCCAGGAGGAGCTCTGGAGACAACAATATAACAGCCCAAAGTCTTGTCTTGGGACTATACCGAGCTCGGCGCCAGTAGCCTAGCTATGGAGCAACGCAGTGGTAATTTTGTGAAATTCCAGCCGCATAATATTTTGTGGTATTATAAAAACAGTTGAAGGGGGAGATAAAAAATTCAGGTGCTATAACAGTGGTTTATGTTCAGCTCCACATAGATGTCAGGTGGAAGCAGCAGGCCTGACCCTGCAACCCTTTCTCACCTGAACCACTCCAAAAAAATCAATGCGGTTGTACCTACAAGATTTCTGATGTGAGCATGGGTCACTTGCAGGAGTGGAGGGTTGCAGGACACAGAAGAACTGTGAAGGGATTTAGTAAGGGTAGCCTGGAAGGCAGAAGCACTAGCGCACTGAGCAAGTCCAGAGATGGCCGTGTGTTTCTTTCTAACAATGGAATACCTTTGACTAATAATTTAGCTGAAGATATAAGGGACCCAGCTCTGAAGGTGACAGTGCCTGAGTCATGGCATGCCACGTCATTTAGGGTTAAAGTGTGGATCATCCCGTCCTGCTCAGAGATTTCAGTCACAAAGTTGTTGTGAAGGGGAGATCCATCGAGCCACCACTGCACGTTCTTCACGCCCGGGTACGAGAGCTCACAGGTGAACGTGGCTGATTCACCCACAAAGACGTCTGTGTTCTTTAAACCAGAAACTATGACTGCTGCTTCTTCTGTATAACAGAGCAAGAGAAGGTGCCAAAGGAAAACAAAAGCATAAATATATACACGCCGCTTCCTGCAGAACTAGCCCAAGCAACAGTGCAAGTTGTCCAGGAGAGTTAAACTTGTAATGCTGTTCCAAAGCAAAAAAAGAGCTTAAGTTTTCTGTAAGGGATTTAGAAACCACCTTCCATCCTTCACCCGCCTGCAAGCGCAGTGTGTGTGTCTGCAAACACCGTCTCATTGGGAGGAAACTCTCCTCCATGACCAGGTCACAACGGGCTGTCCTGCATGTTGCAACCATCTGCACTGACATTGTACGAGGTGGGAGGCAGAGAGGTAGCTCAAGATTGAAACGTTTACTTACAGTGCTTTAAAAGAGTAATAAGAATAACAGCAAAGATAGAGGCTGTGATCAGTAATAACAAGAATTTCTGTATTTTTTGTACGACCACTGCTCCAAGCAAACACTTTTTCAGCAGTACCACCATCTGCTGTGGTACGCAGTGCGGTCAGTACTTTGAACTACCTTAATTCATAAATATTGGTCCAACCTCAGCCTGGATGTAAATGTTTATATCTTCACTGCAATCAGGAAACAAATGAATGGACTTTCAGCTGTTTGCACTTGAGACAAGTTTAGCCAGTTACTGTCAAAGATTTTGGAATAAGATATCCAGGCAGCAAAATCAGAGCATTTCCACCACATTTCACCTTACCTTGCACATACACAGAACCCGTGGTGATCTCGTAACCAGTGCTACAGGTATAATCCCCACAGTCATCAGGCTCTACACCATGGATGATCAGCTCAGCAATGCTGCCTTTCAGCTTCATCTCATACTTGTCACTGGGCTGAATGACCACCCCTCCTTTTCTCCACTCAACGGGGGCGTCCGGCTTGGAGATCTCACAGTGCAAGACAGCTGTTCCCCCTTCTTCAGACTCTACGTTTTTCAGCTCTTCATTAAACAGCACAGGTAGTACTGCGGTGGAGAAGCAATCGCATCAGTGACAGTCCTCAGAGGTGAGAAACTTGCTTGCAACTTCTCTGGCTTGGCGGCTCCTCTCTTTCTGAACCACAGCTTGCCTGCTGGCAATGCCAAGCCCAGAGCAGGACTTTGAGTTGTGCCATAGCCACTCATAGGGATCAGCTGCTGGTACAGTGAGGGTGTCCACTGCTGCTCCATAAAGGATTGCCATAGGTCACGGAACCTCTAAAGGGCTTCACATGGGCATATCCACCATTTTCAGTGTCAGCAGTTAGAGTACCAGTCACAGCAGCTGGACATTTCGTTGCTGAAACCAAACCCTCTGAGCTGAACACTGGTTGTGGGGGCTAAACTCGGGATCTAAAAGCATGACCTTGTTGCTCAAGTCAAAAGACACAGCGCTTTTAAAATAAAATGAATAAAACTATAAGATCCCAAAATGTAGGCACTAGAAAAAGGCAAAGAGACACAATTCTTGGGCCGCTCGGGCACAAATAGGTATAATGGCTCAATTTAAAATGGGCCTGTTCTAGGTATGGTGAAATATTGCAGTCCCTTATTGTCAGGCAGCAGGCAAGTTTTCTGACTGCTCTTGTACATACCCTCCATGAGCAGCAGCTGCAGTTTTGCTCCCAGCCCTCACAGCGAGATCAAAATTGCAACTGCAGAAATAGAATTGTGTTTAAAAGGCACTAAATTCTTCTTTGAAGAACAGGCTACGGATCAAACCCTTTCCTGCAGTTGTAATTCACAGATACAGAGTGTTAATGATAATTCAGTGGTAAAATATCCATATCATCCCTATGGAGGACAGCCACAGCCATAACTTCTTTGCCTTAGAATTATAGAATCGTTATGGCTGGAAAAGACCTTTAAGATCATCAAGTCCAACCGCTATCTAACTCTACCAGGCCCACTTCTAAACCACGTCCCTGAGCACCACATCTAGGCGACTTTTAAATACATCCAAGGATGGCGATTCAGCCACTTCCCTGGGCAGCCTGTTCCAGTCTTTGATAACCCTTTCAGTGTAGTTTTTCCTAACGTCTAACCCAAACCTCCCCTGGGGCAACTTGATGCCATTTCCTCTTGTCCTATGGGTTGTAACTTGTGAGAAGAGACCAACGCCCACCTCTCTACAACCTCCTTTCAGGTAGTTGTAGAGAGCAATAAGGTCTCCTCTCAGTCTCCTTCTCTTCAGATTAAACAACCCCAACTTCAAGCAAGGCTTCTCCTACCTTTGACTTGCAAGGATGCAGTGGTCTGCTGATCCCCCGAGTCGCACGTGTAATCGCCAGCGTCCTGAGCCTCAGCATCGTAGATGAAGAGCTCAACACGTGTCCCCTCTTGCCGGATCTCATACTTGTCACTGGGCTGCAGCACCCTATCTCCTTTCCTCCACTCCACGGGTGCATCGGGTTTCGTCAGCTCGCAGTGCAGCACGGCCGTACGCCCTTCCTCCACCTCCTCGTTTTTCAGCCAGTGTTTGAAAAGCACGGGCAGGGCTTGAAAGGGGGAATGGTGCAAGGAGAAAAAAACGGGTGAAGCAAAAATAGAAAACAGAGGAATGCTTTATTTTTAAGGTACTGATAACGCCATTCATGAAGTTCATGCACAATTCCAGCTGCATTTACCTAAGGAGAGCTGCCAGGGGCAGGGATGCCTCGGTCTAAGCCAGACAGAGGAGGAGGGAGAGGAGTTAACCAGGAGGGAAAATTTCCATTCTACAGGAGCTGCATTTCTCTCCCCATGTCCCAGACTTCTTCTCACAAAGAATTCCCAACTAACTTCAGTAATAAGCCCAGATGGTTTTTCATCCCCAAAATAAAACCATGGAACACCATAAAAACACTCTAAGAATGTACACCTGCAGACTTGAAGCTTCAGATCACGCAGACAGGCATCAGTTAGAGAATAATTAAGGCTGAAGGGACCTCTGGAGGTCCTCCATGGATAGAGGTTCCTCCACCCCTCTGGGTCCCAGTTCCAGTGTCTGAGCACCCTTTCATTGTGAAAGGTTGTATTTTTCCTAACCTGAATTTCTCTTGCTGCAGCCTGCACTTGTTGGCTCTATCTGTTCCCTAAGCACCCCAAGGAAGGTCTCTCTCTTTCTCTCTCCTCGGTAGTCCCCCATTAGGAAACTGCAGGCAGAAATGAGGTCCCCCACCAACCTTTCCTTCCCCAGGCTGAACAAACCCAGCCTCTCCTTATACTTCATGTGCTCCAGCCCCCGACAAACTTGGTGGCACTTGCTCCACCACCTCAATGTCTGTCTTGTACTAGAGAGATCCAAAAATTGACACGCATACGTCTCACCACTGCTGAGCAAAGAGGAAATCCTACCTTTAACCTCTAGTCTGGCAGTGGTCTTCCCATCAGCTGTGTGGCAGCTATACTCCCCTGAGTCCGCATGGTTCAAATCGTGAATGACCAGCGTGTGAACGTTCCCCTCCTGCTTGATGCTGCACTTCTGGCTGGAGCGGATCACGGACGTGCCTTTCTTCCACTCCACCGGGACATCGGGCTTGGACACCTCACAGGACAAGTGAGCCGTGCCACCCTCCTGCAGCTCCAAGCTGTGGAGCGCTTTGACAAAGGTGACTGGAGCAACTGTGGGGAAGAGGGTACCAACACTACTGCAACCACCTAATCCATCATTGCCCCAGATCAGAACTGGGTGCCTGTAGTTACATTTTGAACCAGACTAAAGAGGAACATACAAGATAAGGTATTGACATGGGCTGTCTTTCAAAATCATAGAATCACAGAACGGTTTGAGTTAGAAGGGACTTTAAAGATATCTAGTTCCAACCCCCCTGCCATGGGCAGGGACACCTCCCACCAGACCAGGTCGCTCAAAGCCCTGTCCAACCTGGCCTTGAACACCTCCAGGGATGGAGCATCTACAGCTCCCCTGGGCAACCTGTTCCAGTGCCTCACCACCCTCAGAGTGAAAAATTTCTTCCTAATATCTAATCTAAATCTCCCCTCTTCTAGTTTGAAGCCATTACTCCTCATCCTATCACTACATGCCCTTGTAAAAAGTCCCTCTACAGCTTTCCTGTAGGCCCCCTTCAGATACTCATTCTATGTAACTTAATGGAAAGGTTTTTCAGAGTTTTTCAGTGATTTTTGGAGTAAGTATGATCTAAAACCATCATAAGTAGGAGATTAATTCAGTGCATATTCATGACACTCTTCAGCATAGATTCTGACATATCTTAGCTGCTCAGGATAAGTTGAATGGTCTTCAAAGGGTGTTTGCATCACACCAAGGACTATCAAAAGGACTCAAACGACTAGCTCAGATGCACATATCTAACTCTTAAATGCCTAAATTAGGTTAGCAAGATCTCCCAAAATTTCCAAGGACCTCTCCTCCCAAATACACCTCTCCAGAAAGCTAAAGCAGTGTTGACAGTGCTTACCAGTACCTCCTCAATCCCTCCTCCTAGGAGGTGGCTCACCTTGGACCGTTAGCTGTGCTGCTGAGGTATGCTGCCCAACTTTGAAACTGATGGGCCCACAGTCTTCTAGTGTCACCTTCCTCAGGATCAAAGTGTGACGCGTCCCTTCGACTCTGATCTCATTCATTTCATTGGATTGCAGGGGAACATCCCCCAGGAACCACTGGGCATCCTGAGTTGTTTCCCGGGACAGCCTGCATTCAAACACTGCATCTTCTCCTTCGTATGAAGTGACATCCTTCAGCGTCTCCACTACGGTGGCTGCCGGTTCTTTATGGAAAGGTCAACAGAGTTTGAAATCTACTTTCAAGTGATGCTTCCTGGGTTAAACATTTCATTATGCTCTTTCTTGGCAGTACTATGTTATTTGAAAGAACGACCACAAAGCACTAAGCACTAAATGCATGGAAATGTAGTTACATGGGGATGTAGTAACATCTCACATTCTTACAGATGCATAATGTGTATGTGTGCATATATATTATGCTCACATATATGATAGTCTATAAAGTATGCACGTTATACTGTATTGTGTGTATAATAAATATATCAAATATACTTATAATGCAATCTATGTATTGTTAAAACATTGTCAACAGTTTTTAGTGGATGACGTTAACATTAAACCACAGAATCATTGACTAAAGACCCATTTCTGATTCCCTAGAGATAACGGACCCCGTTCTTATCCCTCTGAAATCCCTCTCATCGCTGACATCTCCATGATTCAGTTTGGGCATGGGACAATGTCTAGCTGTCAAATTACTTAATCACGTGCCCCGGCCACAGTACCAAGCTCTGTGCAGCTCTTCCCCACACAAATCCCCACCTTTCACCAGCACAGCTGCAGTGGTTTGTTGGTCCCCTGTGTCACACATGTATTCCCCAGCATCAGCTTTGCTCAGGTTGCAAATTGTCAGCTCAGCCACGGATCCAGTTTGACGCATCTTGTATTTGTCACTTGGTCGCAGCACTGTCCTGGCCTTCTTCCACTGCACAGTGGCATTTGGTTTTGAGATTTCACAGCTCAAAGTGATGGTGCCGCCTTCTTCGGCTTGCTGGTTCTGGAGCGGTTGTGTGAAGATTACTGGCAAAGCTAAACCAAGATAAATCAGAGGGAAAAAAAATGTTTAATTGGTGACTCTTGTCACTAAATTTTGTGTTTAGTGAAACTGTGGTGCCATTCCAAATTTGGTTACAACTCAATTCCAAAATTACTTTAAAACCCAAACAAGGGATGACAAAAAGAGCTGGATTTCCAAGCGTACTAAGTACCTTGCACTCCTCATGAGTCACTGGGCACTGTACACACTGAGCGCCTCAGGGAATATGTTCCTTCTTACACAGAGTGGCCATGGATATGGACTCTTGAGCATCTAAGTGCTTGTATCTCCAAACGGGTACCAAAGCCACAACTCAAAAACCTACACCTGACATCTACCTTCTTGGGTATTTGGGAGAGTGCATAGAGAAACATCATCACACGATGTCCCTCATTTGAAAACCGGACCCAGAAGAGGGATGAACTCTGGAAGTCTCTGCACTGATGTGTATCACTGGTGGGTCAAGATGGAGTTTTGGTGGGTTGATTTACAATGCTCCACGTGTAGAATTTTAGTTGCTCAAATCCAGTTCCCTTGGTGGTTCCACAGTTACGTCTGCATTGGTATTTACAAGGGAAGGAGATGGGGTTCTATAAATCACAGTGAATTCACAGGAACCAGGTAGCAGATGCATGTAAAAGGAGAGAGATCTGAAGGTGCTTGCAAGTGATGTAGAAATGGATGATGTATTCTGTGGGACAGCTGGGCAACGGCTGGGGTCAACGCTTTTGTACAGTTGCATTTGCAGTGAGGCCATCCCATCGTGCAGCTAAGTCCTGCAGCCCTGGGGCTCTTAGGAGCTAGCAAAGGAGTAAGGAGGAGAGACAAAATAAGCCTTCGTGAAGACCTAATGTCAGACTGTGTCACTGTTGATTCAGAAATCCTTATCACAAAAAAGGACCAGACTCTCTGCCAACGTGTCCCCGAATCTTACATATGGAATATCTAAACTAACCTAGAGCTCCCTAAAAGGTGAAGTGAAAGCTTCTTGTCACCTTTTACTACCAAGGATGCCATAGTTTGCTCATCGCCAGAATCGCAGATGTAGTCTCCAGCATCCTTCAGCTGTAGATCGTGAATGAGTAGCTCCACAGCAGAGCCCATCTGCTTCATCTCATACTTGTTGCTGGCTTGAAGCAAGACTGACCCTTTTTTCCACCTCACTGGTGCATCATGTTTGGAGAGCTCAGCATGAAGGGTGACCGTAGAGCCTTCCTCGGCTTCCTGGTTTCGGAGTTTTTTTTCAAAGATGGCTGGAGTGGCTGGGACCACACATAGAGACACAAACGGACAGCCACCATCAGAGGATCTGCTTTCAGTACAAATATTCCGGTATCACTGCATCCTGAAGTTAGTGTGATAGCAGGCAGACGTGTGCCCTTCATGGGAGAGCCCTCAAGGGATATTCCAAAAGACGGCATTTTGGCAGAATATCCTGGTTCCTCTTTATTTTTGCTTAGGGTTTTTTTAGGTTTTTTATTATTATTATTTTTGCTTATTAAGTCACCTTAATATTGTATTTGCACCAGAGTAGATTTTTTTTTAAAATGATATATTGGCACATTACATCTATTTTTAAGACCCTAGGCAATAGAAGTATTTAGGTGCCTTGCTAGTCAGCTGGAGTTGAGTGCCCAAGTAAGTTTGANCACCAGAGTAGATTTTTTTAAAAATGATATATTGGCACATTACACCTATTTTTAAGACCCTAGGCAATAGAAGTATTTACGTGCCTTGCTAGTCAGCTGGAGTTGAGTGCCCAAGTAAGTTTGAGCACTTTGACTCTTGAGCACCAGTTTCCCAGATGGATCTCAAAGGACAGTTAAGCACCAGAAATGGTCTCATTCTAATTGTACTTCCAGCCTTGGTTTTCTGAGTGACCAGAAAGAGGCCCTTGGGTCTAGGATTGTGGAAGCAGCTACTGCACTTGGATCCCTCCATGTTCATTGCTCAGGACACCACGGGATTTAACATAGCTTCTGAAAGCAAAAGGACTCAGCTGCTTTATGCTGGCAAAGTACAAGTCAAGGACAGTAGATAGCATCCTCTGGCTAGAACTAAGCTAAGGAAGTAGAACAAGTTTCTCATCTTAAAAAGAAAACAAAGCAACCTACCTTTAACAGTTAAAGTGGCTGTTGTTTGTTCATTTCCATTATCACAGGTGTATTTGCCAGAGTCTTCTGGTTTTAAGTGATAAATCTTTAAAGTATGGATTGTCCCCTCCTGCCTGATTTCATACTTGGAGCTCGAGGAAATCACCTGAGCACCCTTCTTCCACTCCACCGCAGCATTAGGCTGGGAGACCTCGCAGCGGAGGATGGCTGTTTCTTCTTCCTGCAGTTCTGTGCTCTGTAATTTCACCTTAAAGACTGGAGGTGGCACTGAAATTACAAACACAGTAAAGGCATTGAGAGTCACCATTATCTTGTTTCCCTGCAGTCTTAAAGCTACAGCTGAACAGTTGGGTATTAAAAAATACTTTAACTTTTGTGCTATAACTCTCTACTCTGCTCTTGTGAGAACCCTCCTGCAGTGCTGCATCCAGCTCCGGAGCCTCCAACATAAGAAGGACATGGACCAGTTGGACAGGGCCAGAGGAGGCCACAGAGATGATGAGAGGGCTGGAGCACCTCTGCCGTGAGGA
>RSEF01000002.1:2497302-2512231 GCA_003993805.1 Himantopus leucocephalus | reverse complement strand
CTCCGCCGGGCAGCTTTCAAGCCACTCCACCCCAAGCCTGTAGATTTGGGGCTACAAGGGATCACGGAGCAGATGCAAGTCAAAAAACTGCAATTCTGATGTGAATAAAGCAAACATCATAACAGAGATATATAAAATGGGGTGTCATATACAAGACACACAAACTCCTTCCATCCTACTCCAGATGGAACCCTGTAGTCTGCTTTTGGCCACCATGCTTCTAGAAAGATGTGGATTAACTGAAGATGGTCCAGAAAGCAACAAAGATGAGCTGAAGTCTAGCAAACATGACCTATGAAGGAAAGAGTGAAAGGTTTGAAGGTGCTTAGTCCAGAAAAGAGAAGACAGAAAGGAGACATGATATAAGTTTTCAAATCTTTCACAAAGAGGAAAATATTTTTGCATTTTTACAGGGTATGGGACAGGAAGTAATGACTTAAGCCAGCTCGAGGAACACTTTTGTTGAAATCAGGAAGAACTTTCTGGCAGCATTGACAGCTAGGCAGTGGAATGAGCGTCCAGGGGAATGGCAAATTCTTCAGCACTGGAGCGAGGCTAGGTAGGCGTGATGGTGACTTGGGGCTCAAGAATGGACTACGTGACTTGTAGAGGCCCTTTCCAATTCTGTTTTCCATGGTTAAATTAGAAGTTCAAGAGCAAAGCCATCCTTGTTTTATTGGTAAATATCACGATGAAAAAGCCTGGGCAGTAAAAAGAAATCAACTCATTCACCTACTGAATTTTGCAGGTGAGAAAGACGGCTGAAACTACTTCCCACTGTCCTATGTTAGCAGTGGAGAGAAAGTTTCCCTCTCTTCCAACGAAAGTTTGCAGATGAATTTGACTGAGGATAGTGAAGTACTCTCACACTATAATGCTGAGTATTCTGCAATACCAGAATACAAATCTACGTGATACTTGGTCAGAGTTATATAAAAAAGTTGCACTGAATCAAGTTTTGTTCGCGGTATTTAAAATTATCTGGCAAATCCTAATGTAACTTGAAATCCAAGATCACTCTAAGAAGTATGAGTGTTCCTGCTGCTCCATCTCTCTAGGCTCAAGTTAAAAGTAAGTAAAACAGAACAAAAAATGAAAGCACATGGAATCCTTAAGCCTTCAGTGTGGTGCAAAGCAGTACAGCCGTGCACCAGCAAGAGCAAGGAGAAGAACACAGGGAAAACGTTAGTATAGTAATGGAACTACAGTTCTAGTTAGAATTAGATAAAAATCACAACAAAAACAAGAAAATCCATTACCGACAGAATTAATGATGGCAAGATTAGAGAAAGGACTCTGTGTCAGTACTGAAGCTTCCAGAGGAAACAGGAGAAATATCACACAGAAAATTCTCATTTCTGTTTTCTTTACCATGCACTGTCAGTGCTGCGGTAGTCTTCTCATCTCCACACACACAGGTATACTCCCCAGCATCCTTGACTTCTAAAGCATGGATCAGCAGTTGCGCTGTGGTACCTTCCTGTCTCATAGTATATTTTTCACTCGATTTGAGCACTTTGTGTTTCTTTTTCCACTCCACAGAAGCAGCCCTAGAAAGTTCACATTGTAGAGTGGCTGTTCCACCTTCTGTGGCTTCTTCATTCTTCATCTCTTTCTTGAAGCGTGCAGGCAAGGCTGAGGGNAGTTCAAAATGAGCAGAATGTATGACCATGGCAGCTATCCAAGTAACTATTTCTCTGTGGTCTGTCAACCAAATGTGACAAGCAAAGCCTTCCCTAATTAAGCTGGATTGATAACCACTCCGAGAACCATAAAACAGTGACTTTGGAAAACTGGAAAACACCTTATTTGTAAATCAGAGCTTTCTTTATGGTACGGTCTATGGCATGAAATGGAGAACCACCACTCTCAACATCTTCAGACTCTGCAAGACTGAGCCCTACCTTACTTTGGGTATTGCCTACCACAATGGAAAATAAAGCCTAACTGGCGTGTCTAAGTTCTATTGCAATGCAAATCATTACTGAAAGAGCTCATAAATGAAACTGTATCTGAGGCATCAATCTCACTTTTCCATGAGATTTCTCGTCAGACAGTGGTCTAGCAGAACTGGACCGTCAAATTATTCTGAAACACTGAAAACTGTATCAAAAATATCTCATCACCAAATTGTAATATTCTCAACTTTAGGATTGTAACATCTTTTCAACCAACATCACAACAATATTTTTCCTTTTTTAGCAACTGCTACATCAAAGAAATGAGTTAGTACCAAGATGAATATCTGAAATTCTTGCAACGAACACCTGATCTGTGCCTGATACTGACCAGTGCGTTCAGGCATTTATGCCCGTGTCCAACCACACTCATCAGAAATGGGGCTGCAATTTCACAGCTGATATTACTATGCTGTTAAAAAAACCACCTGGTTGAAAATAATCCACTTAATTTGTTATATATAATTTTTTTTAAATTTTATTTTTACCATTCACTTTTAGCGCAGCGGTGGTTTTCTGATCTCCATAACAGCATGTGTAATCTCCAGCATCTGTCAGATCTAACTCACGGATCACCAGCTCAGCAGTTGTGCCCTTGCATCTCATGGTGAACTTGTCCTTTGGCTCCAGGGCTCTGTCTCCTTTCCTCCATTCCACTGCGGCTGCGGGCTTGTTCAGTTCGCAGCAGAGAGTGGCTGTGCCATTTTCTGTGGCTTCCACATTCTTCAACTCTTTTATAAAATGCGGAGGAAGGGCTGAAGGTCACAGGTGGAGAGAGAGCACTTTAAAACTGAGGAAATACTGTGTCTTGACTGCTCCACTGGATTAAAACCCTTTAATCTCTAAAAGTTTTAGAATATATAGTACCTGAGAGGCAAGTGATGATTTCAGGGGCATCCCTGCCTTGTGCTTTGCAACATACCACATTCAGTGTGTCACAACTGATTTGGAAATCGGTGGTGTAAAACTATAATTTCAGTACTGGAAGGTACACTTTAAAGGCGTTTTAAGCCATAATAACAGAAAGCTGATCCCAAAATTTCAAGGAACTATGCACAGCTCTGTCTTGAGATCAGATGAACAATTCAAATGAACACTGTTATTTAAAATTCCAGGCTGCAGTGTAGCATTCCCACCTGCCTTCCTCACTTGTTATCCTAACACCATTCAATCCATTCAAGAAAAACAAGTGAAATCTCAGTGATATGCCTAGAGAAATTAATTAATGGAAATACTGAAAGTATTATTTATGACTTCACCGAGGTCTTCATTATCTGCTTCCAGATTCCATTAACACGAAAGGACAGGGACAGAAAAGACTGTATGGTGCTATTTCTCAGTCCTAAGAGAAGGACTTTCAGTAAAAGATATTCCCAGTGGTTGATACAGCTGTCATAACAATTTAAAATAGTAGATGGGATGAAGACCAGACCAGTTTGTGACCCTGCATGAGATCACAGATGACAAAGCAGAAAATCCCTATTAAACTTATGTATTTTACCATGCACTGTCAGGGTTGCAGTGGTCGTCTTGTCTCCGCACACGCATGTGTAATCTCCCGCATCTTGTTCCTCCAGGCTATGGATGGTCAGCTCAGCAACCGCATCCTTCAGTCTCATTTTGTACTTCTCACTAGGCTTGAGCACCTTGTGCCCTTTCCTCCACTCCACCGGAGTGGGTTTAGTTAGCTCACACTGCAGCACAGCCGTCCCATTTTCTGTGGCTTCCATATTGACAAGCTCTTTTTTGAACAGTGCAGGCAAAGCTACGGGACGTAATATAAACAGAAAGTACATCAAAACCATAAACCAGGCCTTGAGAAAATTAGGACTAGGTCCTGAGGCCAGTCCTTCACTGTTACAGGAGAACAAATCATACAGTCTTGAAAACTGCATCTACTAGAAAACCACTGGAGTATCTCACCGGGATAATTGCCACCATGACCTGTCTCTAATGTTGACTTATGTTCGTCAATTCCCAGCTGATTCCAGTAGTCCTCTCTACCTGTTTCAGTCTGAATTCATCCATCCTGAGCATTAATGACCTGACTCTTGATTGAAAGTCATTGCCCCGGATGACGGCACTGCTGGCTGGAGATCTCTACCTTTCCTGACACCATAATTTATCTTTCTTGTTCAGAAAAAAAAAAGTAATATAACTTCAGATGCCCCTTTAAACTATAATTTCTGAGGACATAAGGACTCTAATATCAGGAATACAGAGTTTTTTCTAGCAGCATTCAGCAAGTTGCTTGCCTTGTGGTGCGCCACCAACGCAAAAAGGAAGCGACTTGCACAGGGAAGAGAGTGCCAGCTCAGAGGAGGGGAGGAACAGAAATACCTTCATCTGGGGGAAAGATGAGAAAGTAAAAGCGTGCAGAAAATCTGAGAGAAGAGAGTTTCGCCTCCACAGTTTTGCCCCTGTCCTTAGAAGCATCTTATCTTTAAGATATATCTCAAATAAAACCTATTCTTTTATCTACCGGAACGATAAATGAACTGTCTCTGCTGGAGGGGCAACCAAAGCTTGTCGCTATTCACCATGGCAGAGACAGGAACAAAACCTGCCTCACTACTCCCAAAATCAGGACCTACAGAATAATGATTTGGGGTTGGTTTTTTTTTTTTTTCCCGAAAGTACCATTTCCTCAGCAGAATATATCAGAGCCCCACAAAGGAGAGGGACAGTCATTCATTCCTGAATGGGAAAACCTCTCACTAACTGAGGTCAATGATTTTAAAGATCATTCCTTCAAGTTAGTCACTGAAATCCACTGACATCAACTGGGGCGCAAGGACAAACCCTCTGAGAACAAGCTGGCTGCTGGAGGTCTCCTCACTTTTGGCCTTACATACAGATGCCTTTTTCACTTGTAAAAAGTGAAGACTAAGATGAGAAGTTCTCACAACTCTTCTTTACTTTGCCATATTGCCACCAGTTTCAAACTTACAGACAGTAGGAGATGGGATGAAACACAGCCAGCAAAGAGAGAAAATGCTGCAGAATCAAAAACATCAAAGCAAGCGGGAGAGAGACCTCCCAGAGAAAAGGGATCTCCCTGAGATACTGCTATCATAACGGAGAACGGCTTTTTTACCATGGACTGTCAAGACAGCTGAGGTCTTCTGATCTCCACACACACAGGTGTATTCTCCTGTATCTTCTACCTCCAGATCTCGGATCAACAGCTCTGCAGCGGTATCTTCTTGTCTCATCCTGTACTTATCACTCGGTTTGAGTATCTTGTTCCCTTTTTTCCACTCCACCGGGACACCGACCTTGCTCAGCTCGCAGCGCAGAGTGGCTGTCGCACCATCTGTGGCTTCTCTGTTCTTCAATCCTTCTTTGAAAAATGCAGGCAAAGCTGAAGGACAGCAATATGAGCAGTGAGATGTAATGCTCCAAAGAGTTAAAATTAAACACTGATGTTTAATTTTCCTTTCCCCTCTCATCTTGAACCGATTTATCAATACAAGAACATAGATCATCAATAGTCTTCATGAATCAGTATGAGGAAAAAATATCGCCGCCAGGAAGGGACTCGATGTTTGCTGTAATCCATAGAGATAATTTACATGTACTGAGAGTCACAAATCAATACAGACAAAAGAAGAAAACCCAATTTTTTCCTGGGAAATTTCAAGCAAAACAAATAAATACTACTTTGAAATTTCTGAAAAAAATTGGGTTTTTTATATGATGTTTTAAACCGTAACGGGAGGACGTTTGCTATGTTTTCACATACTTAAGCAAATGAAAAGACATTGTTCATTAAAAAAAAAAATGAAACATTGGAGTTTCATTTTAAACATCAGTTTGAAATGAAATTATTCATTTCAATACATGGTGGGAAAACAACTATTTTCACCTGAACTGACATATCCTTTCAAACATGTCAGTTGCAGTGAAAAATCAAAATTCTCCCTGGGAACGGTCGTTACTTAGAAGGTTTGGGCTTGCATTACATAGGAGAGTAACTGAACGTAATGACAATTCCTCATTGTCCCAGGAATGGAGTATGGGAATAAGATTCCAGGGAATAACCTAAACCTTGGGAATTTTACGAAAATGCAGCCTTTTTATGAAACCTTAAAATCCCTAAGTCATAGTCCCTTTGAGGCAGCCCATTTTATTGGGCTTGAGCATAACAGGGAGATTAATAAAGGAACTTGCAAGGGGAAAAGCAAAATGATGGACCCTAATTCAAACAGTAGAGACAATCCAGGTTGCCTACGTGTTTCTCTGAGCTTTCATACCAATACCCCTCTTGTGCCATGCACCCCGGCCACACCAACGCCAATGGGAACACCTCCTCGGCATCAGTGAGCTGTGGATAAGGGTCTGGCAGAAGGAAGGAGCTGGTAGGGTGACCGGGTATCTGTCCAGAAGAACAGAGGAAACGGGATAGTTACTTTTAGCATGTGTCTTGTTTTGTTTGGTTTACCATGTACTGTTAAAACTGCCATAGTCTGCTGGTCTCCGCACACACAGGAATAATTTCCAGCATCCGTCGTGTCTAGATTTTGGATTATAAGCTCAGCAACAACACCTTCACGTTTCATTTTGTACTTGTCACTTGATTTGAGGGTCTTGAAGCCCTTCTTCCACTCCACGTTAGCAGCAGCCTTGTTCAGCTCGCAGCGCAGAGAGACACTTTTACCTTCTGTGCCTTCTTCGTCTGTCAGGTCTTTGGTGAAAAGAGCAGGCAGGACTGCAGAGTAAATGCAATACGGACACGGCATCAAAGCTGAGAAAGCCTGACCCATGATCTACTCGCTCTCTTCTCTCCTCTCCCTGAACCTGCGCATCACTGAAGCCACAAGACCTTCTTCACACTCCAGGATTTTGTTCCAATCTCTAACATTTCAAAAGAGATTTCAGTCTGAGTTTTAATATTTGGTCCTCACACTTTAAAACTTGCTTTAAAAGCAAGTTTGTCTACCTGCAAACTTAGCTGACAAGCCATCTATCCTTTACTTTATACACCACAAAATCAAAGGGGTAAAATTAGAGGCCGTATTTCAGTGTGAGACCCAAAGCATTTTGTTTCCCTTGAGAAAAACAGCCGTTCTACAGAAGTTCCACAGAAGACTCATGGAACTGTCTGCATTTTTTATAAACAGTGCCCCTTAAAACGTGCTGTTACAAACATGCTGTCAGCTTTCTGCAGATATAAAGTATATGCTCTTGAAGAGTTAAACCAAAATTGGTAAAAAAGGGCTGGGAATAGCAGGAGAATAAAAAGGCAATTTTTCATTACAATAGTCCATGTGTAACATTATACATTTATAGAAACTTGTTCCTCTTAGGAGCAACAAGTGTAACAGTCTAAGTTACAGAAAGTAAATCTTATTTCCACTTTTAGGTCAATCCCTATGGAAAAACTTTTAAACAAGCAGCTGCACTGGACTTTGGAGATTGTGTTGAGTTGGGGACCTGCACTCCACTTGTCATTTGAATATCGAGGAACACAGCGCATCAAGAGGGCATCAGGTGAAAGGACAGAGAGAGAAGGAAAACAGGATAGAAAAATTAATCAGTAGCAGGGAGGATATAAAGTATACAGGGACCAGATGAAACAGGAGAAAAAGAAGAAGAGAATTTGGAATTATACAGGTTTACTTGGGGCACGTGTTGAGAATTTCTTTTTACCATTTACTGTCAAAGCAGCCGTAGTCTGTTGATCTCCACACACACAGCTGTAATCCCCAGCGTCTGCCAAATCCAAATCCCGGATCATCAGCTCCGCAGAGGGACCTTCCTGCTCTATTTTGTATTTTTCACTTGGCTTGAGGACCTTATTCCCCTTTCTCCACTCCACTGGAGCCGATTTGCTCAGTTTACAGTGCAAAGTGACTGCCTCCCCCTCTGTAGCTTCCTTGTTCAACATTTCTTCTTGGAAGAGGATAGGCAAGGCTGAAGGATGCAATACCAACAGAGAAGGAATCAGCACGAGGTTGACATGAACTGGACTCTGCTGTGAGTTACTGGGCTACATTTAACCAAAAAAGCACTAGTGCTAGGTGGATTCAGGTGAAAGGGGCGTAAAACCTCCTAGCGTAGAGAGAAAGAAATTAGAGAAAACAATATACAACATAACTGTGTTGTCTCAGAGAAAAAAAAGGGGAAAAAAAAAAAAAAAGCACAGGGGGATATTCTGTAACAGAGTGACTCTTCGGCACCACTCAGCCGAGAACATGAAAACTCTAAGAAGTCACGCTGACTAAGCTTTGGATGACCAGCAAATGCTGTCAAACGTATTGGGGCTTAATGAGAAACACGGGTAGAAGGGTTACCATTCACTCTCAAATCAGCTGTTGTCTTCTGGTCTCCGCACAGGCAGGTATAGCTCCCAGCATCCGTCAAGTCTAGGTCTTGGATTACCAGCTCGACAAAACGCCCTTCCCGTCTCATTTTGTATTTGCCGTTTGGCACCAACACCTTCCCATCCTTTCTCCACTCGACCGAGCCCACCGCCTGGCTTAGCTCGCACTGCAGCGTGGCCGTCCCGCTCTCGGTGGCTTCCTCGTTCTTCAGCTCTTTTTTGAAACGGACTGGCAGGGCTGGGAGATGCAGAATGAAAAGGGATTGCAACCCAAGACCCTGCCCAGACCTCTGCTCATTTATCGTCTAACTGCCTAAGCCTTATTCCAACACCCTTATCCTTAAGCACATCCTGCCTTTTCTTGTGGCTGGTAAAAAAAAAAAATCTCTAGTAAACTGTTGTGTGGGAATCAAAGTATGTGTGATCTTGATTGGGATCGTGCATGCAAATGACAAACTCATCCTCATCATTAAACGTGATGAACCCTCCTTAACAGGAAATCCCAAGGAATCTTATGCTTCCATACTAATTCAGGAACACAGACATTCATGTGAGCACGCTTCACGTGAGGACAGGTAAGAAGACAACACAACACACACACATCTGACATCGGGCATAATGATTGTGGGTGGAGATTGGGGAAAGGAGGGACATGGCAACATGAAAACGTGGAAGGATGAAAAAAGTAGAATCGGGACAGGAAGGTAGGTGTTGTGAGGGAATGTACAGAGAGGAGGAGGGAAGAGATGGACAAAAAACTTTCCAGAGTTTCACAGGTTATTTCTGACTTTTTACCATTCACTGATAAGGCTGCTGTGGTTTTTTGGTTCCCCACTACACATGTATAGTCTCCAGCATCCTTTGGGTCCACATCGTGGATCAGCAGCTCAGCCACTGTGCCCTCCTGCCTCATCCGGTACTTGTTACTGGGCCGGAGAAGAGTGTGCCCCTTCCTCCACTCCACGGGGGACTCTCTGCTCAGCTGGCATCGCAGGGTGGCAGTCCCACCTTCCACGGCTTCCACGCTCTTCAGCTCTTCTTTGATGAGCACAGAGGCGGCTAAGGAATGAAGCGTTCTCATTTTACTTTAGGAGCATCGTTACCAACCAGTGACCTCATATGGGACTTAAAACCAAAATAAATTCTCTTGGGCACAGCTAATCAGAGCTCTGACCTACCTGCACGTCCAGGACTCTACTCGCATTTACAATAGCACACCAGGAGTTTGGGAGGAAACAAAACCAAAACAATTATTTCCCAATAATTAGATTATCAAGGTAATTACCCTTCTGCTGCCTAAATGCTGATGGTCACAGACGTGTGAAAAACTTGCTGAGAAAGTGCAGAAGAGAATTGCATGTTCTTTAACCAAATGTGTAGCTGAGGCCCTTCTTACCTTCCTTAGAGCTCAGGCAAACGCCTCTGTCCAGAGCAGAAAGCAGAACAGTTATTTCAGAGGCAAGGAAAGCTATCTTGTTATCGGATATATTTGATTGCTACGTTTTACCATGGAGTTATTGTCCTAGAAAACAGAGAATACAACGGACCCAGCCAGAGCTGCCTTTTGTTTGTACCGATCCCTGTTTTTTTTTTTCTGAACGCTCACTATAAATGTGAAGGAGCTGGCAGGACCACGGCAAGAACAACAACAAATGGTCACAAGCAGGCGTCTTATTCCTACCATGGATTTTGACTCGGGCTGTGGTCTGCTGGTCTCCAGTGTCACAGGTGTATCTTCCCGCATCTTCTGGCTCTGCATTATGAATCACCAGCTCTGCCACTGTCCCCTTCTGCTTCATTTCATATTTGGCACTTGCCTGGAGCGCGGCTTCTCCCTTCTTCCACACCACGGTGGCATCAGCTTTTGTAAGCTCGCAGCGCAAGGAGACAGATTTCCCCTCTTCCATTTCCGTGTTCTCCAGGGCTTGTTTAAAAAGGACAGGCACAGCTAGAACACAGAACCAGGGATCAGGACATGCCCTCTCGACCTGCCGTACAACAAGTGCCCCATGATGGCTGTCACCCCTTAAAACCAGTCCGTTTCCAAATGAGCAAACCAGCCCTAGACCCTCCCTTGGCTGTGTGGAATCAAAGTGATTCCACTTGGGAGGAGGAAGAAATCTCTCCCCAGATGTTATCATCTCACTGTGGATTCCTAGGAGTATGGGGGAGGTTTCTCTCATCTTTCATAAGGACACCTTCAGAGTCCTCTGAGCATCCTCACCTAACAAACTCCGTGCTGCTGCAGGGCTCTGTGACAGTACTCATATGTCCTTAGATCTCTCCTGCTTTTTGCTGTAGCACATACTACTTCTGCTGTTTTACTAATGGTACTGTATCTGTTTAATGGCATTGGGGAGTGAGGATGGCATCTGAGAGCCTTTAAAAAGGGGTGCTTTTGGGAGTTTGGGGGTCTAAACATTAATCAGGGACTGGACTTATGTTTTCACATTGTTCTTGTGCTCCCATGCTCCTGTTCCCCAACTCTAACTCCAATCTTAATCACAGCTGTGTAAAAAAGCTGACAGATCAGGAACCATGGCACGTAGGGTGTAGAAAATGAACCCTTTGCACTTATTTTCTATTCAGTCAGAAGTTACGGATTTAAAATCCCAGACGCGTAACATGAGATTACATGAATGAAATATATGTACAGGTGCTTACAAGTATGCAATATTACCATTAAATTTTCTGTATAAATTTGTAGATGGCACTGCCACAAAGTGCTGTGGGCTTTTTTTTTAATAGAAGATCTATTAAGCAATGCATTACGAAAGTGTGGCAAGGTATCTAACTCTGCCTACCGTTTACTTTCACCCGAGCAGTGGTCTTCAGTTCCCCAGTGCTGCAGGTGTATTCCCCAGAGTCTATCGATTTGACATCTCGAATAATGAGCTCTGCCACAGTACCACGCTGCTTAAATTCATACTTTTCGCTGGCACAGAGAACAGTGTCCCCCTTCATCCATTTCACTGGGGTATCAGGTTTGCTGAGCTCACAGGTCAGCTTGACTTGTTTTCCTTCTTTAGCTTCTTCATTTTGGAGCTCTTTCTTGAAAAGAACTGGCATTTCTGAAAAACAACATTGCAGACATTTAAGGAAACACATGAGACTGGAAATCACGTTTTCCTTTTTGTTTCAGACTTTCCTATTCAGATAGAAAACCACTGGAATGGAAAAGCACTAGCAAACCGTGAAGAGATTCTTACAGCTCACATCTGGCTGCCAGCACTCTACAGCAGCAAAAAATATTTGAGACCATATGCCTATATGCTTTTTTTTTTTCCTTTTAACCACTATCTGTACAATTGAAGACCTTGTGACTATTGCTGTTGTCATTATTAACATTTGTGGCAGATGCTGCCCTGCCACTAATGACACAAACAGCGGGTTGCAGATGGGTGGTCAGAGCTGGACCGCTGGCACAAAAAACATAAAACTTTACTGAGATCAACTCGCACGTAACACAGAGGACACAAAGAAATGGCAAAGCACTTGCTGTCCTTACCAGCAGTATTGTTTTCTCATTATTAAAAAAACCCACAAAATATTTTTATCAGACATGACTAGAGACTTAAAAACAGCACAGAGCATGCACAGAGAGGAAAGCACAGCTGTACGTGACAGTGGCCCCATGGAGATTCCTATGCAGGCTCTGTCACAGCCTGGGATTCAAGGCTTTAAGGTGAGCTGGTGTAGAGAAGGCACTTACTGGAAAAAAAACCTGAACTGAAATGTTACCCCTCAGGGCATGAAAAAAAAATCCCAATTTCTTCCTGGCTTCTGCTGTCTTATGCATATGCAAGTCAGGTACTGATCCGTGATGCAGATGTCCTGCGGCTGTTGAAAAACTACAGTGTATTCTTCTCTTCCCTTTTACCTCTAGTTTGGGACACTCAGTGTCACGTGGCTACTGACCTTTTGTTTTGGATTGGTTTGGGTTTCTTTGCTATTTTTGCATTCTGCTGTTCTGCTGTGGCCCTAACAGCTAAAGGAAAGCTACAACAGTATAATTGGTTGTAGACATCCTTATGACTTGACTCCTTCACATCTACTGGTGATTTGAATCCATGTGTTTAAATCCTGCATCCATCCACACCCTTCTATGTGAAGGGAAAAATGGAGCTGTTGTTTAACATTCATTGTGAGTAGGGGTTTTTCTCCTCTTCATCATGGGTGAGATCCAGGTCCTACTAAAGTCAGCATAGATCTTCCTTTTTTGTGTAACAGGTATTGGGAAAGCATCCTAGTACTAATGAAAGGCATAGCAAATCTGGACCATTAACCATCACCTCTCTTCTTCATTACATCGTCAAGGTTTTCTCTTTCCCTGCACAGCAGATCTCAGCCTTCTGTTGGCTTGTTTCTTGGTGCTCTAGATAACTACTGCGAGCATCTTGCCTTCCCTTTTCACGCTCTGAGGTTGAGGTCAACTATTCCAACAACCCAAATGCTTTTTGTTCACCCTGACTTCTCTAATCCAGGTGCAGCTTTGGATCAGCCCCTCCAGAGCAAGTTAAGAAGAGCCCCAAGCAGGATAGCCACTGGTCAGGCTAAACCCGGCCCGTGCCATTAACAGCCTCCCTGTATCTGCTCGAACCTGCCCATGTGTGTGAGCAATTTTGGTCACAGGAACCAAGCTCCTCCTCAGCCTCAGGCTGGAGCAGTGACTCAAGACAGGCTGGAGCAATTATAACGTGAGTAACAGGTAAGCCTGCTTCTGAGATGGCTCAGACCCAACATGGAAGTACATTAAAGTCTCATGTGTCTAAGAAGAGGACTTTTTCTCCAGCTCAGACAACAACCTTCAGACAACAACCCTTCAGATAGCACCTCCTGCCTTTGGAATCTCCCAGTCTTTGGAATGAAAACTTTGGATGCACTACTCTCAATAAATCTGGCTGCCTAAAGCAATTACCCAGACAAACATGGATGTATATCAGCTCCCTCCTTGGAGAGGGCCATCAGTGGAGACAGCTTCAGAAGGTGATTCATCCTTTCTCTGGATTACTACTTAGGCTGGGTGGATCTCCTACAGAGATGTCCACTCTTCTGTACTGACCCATTGCTNATCTAGCTGCCTAAAGCAATTACCCAGACAAACATGGATGTATCAGCTCCCTCCTTGGATAGAGCCATCAGTGGAGACAGCTTCAGAAGGTGATTCATCCTTTCTCTGGATTACTACTTAGGCTGGGTGGATCTCCTACAGAGATGTCCACTCTTCTGTACTGACCCATTGCTCTCTGCTCCAGAGAGCTCAGGCACTTACATTTCACGGTAAGTGAAGGATTTTCCTGTTTCACGTTCTGTCACCACTCTGGGTGCTGTCCCAGATGACTTGATGAGTGTGGAGAGTTGGCTTGCTGAACAAAGGCATGTAAACATTNCTTTTCAGTATAGTCCCACACTTTTATCATTTCAATTTATTACTCTGACCTCAGTGTTAGACGACGAGTTAGGACCCAAACCACCACTCCGAATGTTCTTACCCTTGACAGTAATAACCGCACTACTTTTAGCTGTTCCAGCCTCACACTCATATCTGCCACTGTCTCTTTCTTCTGCCCTGTGAATGACAAGCTTGGCTTCGAATCCCGACCGGCTGATGTTATACTTGGAAGAATTCCTAAGGCTCTTCCCATCTTTGCACCACTTTACAGGGCTGTCTGATTTGGAGGTTTCACAGTGAAGGATCACATCCTCTCCCTCAGTGACTTCAGTATCAACCAGCTCCTTTGTGAAGACGCAGGGCTTCTCTAGAATCACATAAAAACCATCTGAGATGTTTCAGAAGAGGTGTGGATTTTCAGATCACAAATAACCTGTGAGATTTACATCCAAGATTACGTCTATCAAAATTACAGGTCAAGGTTAATAACAAATAATTTGGTGTTCATGACTTTAAAGTCCTCAGGAAGGCACCAGTCGTGCCATAAAAAGTTGTTTAGTAAATATCTAACACCATCTAGGAGAAACTGAGAAGACAATAACCCTGCTGAAGAACATAAATAAGATATCTCTCGCATCTTGCTACATACAAACAAGACAGAGACATGATTTTCCTAGGCCCTTTTCCATGTGATTAGTTTGAACCTTCTAACTCAATGTGGAAAATTTAATTCTGCATGAAGGGAGGTACAATACAGGTTCCTCAAAGCCAGTCATCTAAAGCAGGTCTCATCTCATCAGTATGAGTCATCTAAAAACCAGGCAGATAGCGCAGACTGGTCATGTAGGGTGTCTCTATAACTGCTGGGAGATCATAGAATCATCTAGGTTGGGAGGGACCTTTAAGATCATCAGGTCCAACCATCAACCTAACACTGCCAAAACCACCACTAAACCATGTCCCTCAGCACCACGTCTACCTGTCTTTTAAATACCTCCAGGGATGGTGACCCTACCACTTCCCTGGGCAGCCTGTTCCAATGTTTGAGAACACTTTCGGTGAAGAAATTTTTCCTCATATCCAGACTAAACCTCCCCTGGTGCAACTTGAGGCCACTTCCTCTTGCCCTGTCGCTTGTTACTTGGGAGAAGAGACCGACCACCCCCTCGCTACACCCTCCTTTCAGGCAGCTGTAAGAGAGCGATAATGTGTCCCCTCAGCCTCCTTTTCTCCAGACTAAGACAACAGACCCCT
>RSEF01000002.1:2474100-2497202 GCA_003993805.1 Himantopus leucocephalus | reverse complement strand
AAAAAAAAAAAGTTCATTGCAAGTGATTCTGAAAAGAATGAGAATATGACCTGACACAGTGGAGACTGTGTGTTTTACATCTCTGGGAAATGAGAAATATTTATGTTTCCAGTAACAAAACACCTCTCTGATCCTGCATTCTTGGGCTGTTTGGCATTCATTTTATTCCCTCGCTGTAGAAGTAGACTAACACTGCAGTTTTAACCCAGTTTAACTTTTCCAGAGAAAATAAGTCATTGTCAACAATCAATAGCAGAGAGCACACACAACGTTGCCTTTCAAACAATGACAACTAAATTAAAAACGTATTAGTTGCACTTTCTTTTTTTTTCCTTGAACTAATTGATTTCTCCTCATGTATCATGACCCTATCAGCTCGGCTCGAGGAAAACTGGACCAGGCATTCAATGTACCATCACTACAGTATAACATTCCCATCCAAGGTCCAATAAACACTCTGACAGTTGTCCAGGATTACGAAGTGTTCATTCCCCAGCCCTAGCTTCATTATATAGGTAATGCTGTTCTTGAACGTACACACACACACACATATATATGATGGGGCCAAATTTGTAGCATTTTTGGTCTATTTTTACCTACCCACATTAACCCACACTTATTTGTACGCATTCTTTCCTCTCCTGCAGTTTTTATGATTGAATTACCTTTCACAACCAAACTGGCAGATGTTTTCTTATCACCAGCTTCAAATGTAATGACCCCCGAGTCCTTCAGTGAGAGTTTTTTCAAGGTTAGCAAGTGATATCCACCAGGCTGAGACTGGATCTCATTAAGTTCATTGGTATGGAGTGGGGTTTTATCCAAAAACCACTGCACTTTGCTATAGTCTATGGGAGAGATTCTGCATTTGAACTTGGCAGATTCTCCTTCTAACACAGTGACATCTTCCAGGTCTTCTGTTATTAGCACTTTCTGGCCTGAAAGGAACATAGATACATCGATTACTGGAATCTTCAGTTTCTAGCATGAAAATAGATATGGAAAACTCTGAGATTTCCCATGTGAGTATTTCAAGGAAGAAATATGTTCATGATACAGAAGACTGAAACACAATTCCCCTGTTATCGAATGCAAAAAACATTCACGGGAAGATAATATATATACAGGACACACATCAATATAGGATGAAGACAACTTCAAAGCACCAGAACACATACAGCAGAACAAGTAGCCAGTACAATGCAAATCCAGTGTTATAAAGTTTTTCTTAATGGAACTATCTAGAAAGGCTGAAAGGATGCAGCTCTGACAGCATCATCGGGCTCTAGACAGCACTAAGCAGATGATCCCTCCCACGGCAACCCCTCTGTTTTTCTAGAGCAAATATGACTTGCTTTCGATGGGATAGGACCACCCAGCCCCCACCTTCTTTGAGCCTAGTCCAACCATAAACACAGTGGGAAGTGGAGAGAGTGTCTCACTGCAGCGTTAGGAAAAGGAAACAAAACAACAGCCCTGAAAACCTGTCTGTACAGATATAGATAGATACACACCTATCTAAATAAATAAACAAAGTACAGTTATCACCGTACACAAAGATAAGTCTGATGTTTCTCCTACTTACAATACCAGTACAGGGAATTTTTACTCTTTCCTTGAGCTTTGTGACAGAGGAGTATTTTTTTCACTCAGAAAAGTTGGTGTCGGAAACCTCACAGAGAATTCAGGTAGCTCAGATCCTCAGGCCATGATGGGGATTAAGCTCACTTTCTTTGCTTCTCCGGGCTGCTCTGACAGATGATCAGCGGTGGAGGAGCCCGGCTATACCCCCTAGTCTTTAACAACTAACTATAACAATTAATAAGTGGACACTGCCACTGCACACTGACTATTCTTGAACCGATCCTTCCTATTCTCTTCATTGTTTCATCAATTTCATCTCAAGGGCTTCTCCCAGTCAGCGCTCCAGTGAGGGAACTGTGAGGAGCAGTAACCACCAGACCTCCCTCCTTCCCCTTAAACACTGCCCTGCTGTTAGCATTGGCCACCACAGCTCATTTACTGCCCGTAGCATCAAATAAAAGCTGCTGGGTTGTACTCTCGAGCTGGAGATTGGGTTGTACCTTTCATCTCTAAGGTGCAGAGGGTCATTAAGCACTTAAAGATCCCTGGACCACTTAATCTCCCATCCCTTCGTAGAAACCGCTACTGGAAAGAGGCATCAAGTGACACAGAGAAAAGCCTGGAGGCAGAATAATTTTTCCCTCGTCAAATAACAGGTGTTCTGAATCATATCCATCACATGTTCACGCAGGAACACCAGCCTCTCTTCAAGTCAGCATTTTGGGTTTTAAATCATACCCAAAGTACTCCAGGTGTAACTGCTTCACATCGACAAACTGCTCTGCCTGTCCAGCTCCACATGCAATATTTTTGTCCACATGTCCCTCATGAGTGAGAGAGAGCCAGAAATCAGTGGATCTGCTACCCATATACTTAGAAATAGATCTGCCTATGCATATAATGTTTCCTGATGAAGAAACAGAACGTACAACAACATTCCCCTCATGCCTACCTTGCACGACTAGCTTGGCTCTGGACTGGGCATCACCAATGTCACAGGTATAAGTGTCACTGTCACTTTTCTCCAAGTTATTTATGCTCAGCTGCAGGACTTGTCCTTTCTGGGTGATCTCATATTTCTTGCTAGCCCTGAGTTCAGCTATGCCTTTCCTCCAGACCACAGAGGACGCAGCTTTCTCACTCTGGCACATAAAAACTGCAGTTCCACTTTCATCGACTTTCAGATCTGAAAGTTCCTTGACAAAATAATTAGGTTTTTCTGGAAGGAAAAAAAAAATAAAAATAGAGAGACAGATTTGTTACCCACTCCTGTGCATACAGAGTGGTCTTGAATCCCCTCTGGCCCCACTTGTAGAATCACAGAATATAGAGATGGAAAGGATCTGAGAAGATCACCAGGTCCACCTCATGTCACAGGGTATATCAGATAAAATATTTCAAGAAGATACCTGGAAAGTCTAATGCCATTGTACAGGTGCTGGTGAGATCTTATCTGGCAGAATGCATACAGGTTTGATCACCCATATTCCAAAGAGACCAATTCAAACTGCCAATTTTTATTGGCTTGTTACACAGCACACAAGATTCTTCAGCACCTACAAGGTGCTTTTTCAGAGTTTTTTAAAAGCTTTTAATCCATGACATTTTTTGACAACTAAAAATTGATTCTGTTTAGGGAGATAGAAGAGAAGAACATCTCCCACAGGCTGTAGATATTTACCCCGACTTGTGTACATGCCAGCCCCTATGCATGCTTCAGCTGACCTTGCACCGTGATCCTGGCTTTCGTTTTGGAGTCCTCTGTCTCACAGGTGTACTCCCCGCTGTCCTTCACTGTGGAGTCGTGGATGATCAGAATGGCCCGTGTTCCCTCTTGGTGCAAGTCATACTTCTGGCTTTTTCGGATTGCTTTGCCATCCTTGTACCACCTGATGCTCACATCAGGTTTCGACAATTCACAGCTCAGGCTGATGTCCTGCCCCACCGCTGATGTTTTATCCTCCAGCTGTTTTGTAACCTCAGTAGGTTTTTCTGAAGAGGTTGAGGGAGAAAAAAAAAAAAGACAAAGACAACTTTGAATAGAAATCATGATCACTGTATGGTTGGGGGTTTTGCAATTCAAATATTCCCTAATGAATGATTCATACTATGTCAGGGAAGGGAGGGGAAATGCAGTCTTGCTTTTCAGTACTTATTAATTGCAATTATGTGCTCTCAGTGGATATTAATGATTGCTTACAAGAACTGAGGACATCCATTTCAGGGGATGTCATTTTGCCATCACTGAAGCTACTGTAGGTGTGCACTTAGGGTGGGATCTACCTCACTAAATACAGACACCTGTGCTACGGAGGGAGGTAGGACAGGCACTGACTCCAGGGCCACTCCACAGCCAGCAGTGATCTGCTAAGTACAGGCAACAGACTTCAAGAAACAATTTATTTTGTCCTAAATAGGACTAACTGGATGGTGAACCTTGTCTGAAAACCACCTATTTCTTCTCTCCACTGACTGCCAAGGGAGCTGTGGGTGATTATGACGATTGCGCAGCCTGGGTAGCAATTATCTGTACAATTACACTACCCAGTGTATTCTGCAATTCTTAAATATCTATAAAAAGTTTCAGCCTTCCACTTGTTTTTAAGAAAAATTCTCATTGCTTCAAGGCTGACAAAGAAGGCTGCTCTTCACTTTGATCATAACAAGAGTTTGCCTTCATGGTTTGCTGACATGCCTTATGAAAAGACACCCAAGAAATCAAACCCCAGAACCTTTCTGGTCTCATTACCTTTCACAACCAGAGAAGCCTTGGAGGTTAGACCACGGGCAGTGAAAATGACTTCCCCAGCATCATCAGGAATCACATTTTTGATATTGAGCGTATATTTCCGACCCATGTTAGAGGCTTTAAATCGCCCACCACTTTCCACTTTGCTCCCGTTCAGTGTCCAGTTGAAGTCATCAATGCTTTCATGGGACAAAATACACTCAAAAGTGCAATCTTCTCCCTCCTGGATTTCAGTGTTCTTCAGCCGTTTGGTGATGCCAATGTTCAGTTCTGGAAGACAAAAAGTAGGTTAATACAAGGAGAACAGGTTTTTATGATTAACATGAGTGGTAGTATTGACATTTTTAGCTCATGAGACTGGTTTATCTGTAGGACTGGCAGCACAGCACTGTGTTCCTTACAGACGTATTTGACATGGGAAGGATTTCTAAGACATTATCCACTCAGAATCACCCCAAAGCTAGAGAAAAAGGGACACATGAATCTCCGGGCTTTGCTCCAGAGGGACTGCATGAAGAACAGCTCAGCCGGTGGAGAAGAGTCAAGATTCAATGAGCTAGAGGGGAGAAAAGCTGTCAGATAGAAAGCCTCTGAGATGCAGTGGGAGGTTTTTCTCCATGCTGATATGAGATATGGGATGTTTGTGTTTGTTAACTTGCTACCATCCTACCCCTGCTGGTATTCAAATCAGACAAATTCAAAATTTGTCTCGTTATCAACATGAGTTTGAAAGCCAGGAATAATTCTCTTTCCTTCAAGCAGCCACAAGGAACATAGAGGACAGGTTGAACCGCCGGGTTTTCAACAGACAACTTTGTCCTACTTTTGTGTTCCCACAAAGGACTCTGAATTAATAGCTCAAAAACACAAAACACAAGCTGCTTGGGTTTTTGTTTGGCTTTTTTTGTTTGTTTGGTTTGGGGGTGGTTTTTTTTAGAAATTATTTGCTCTTCCTGGAGGATTTCTGCACCTTAGGGCCGTTTGGGAAGGAAACATTGTCACTATATTCTTGACACAGGATTTTCACTAAACCACCAGATCTCCTTTCATCAAAGAGTAACAGGGATTGTTCAGACACCACTGTGTTATGCAAGGCTTACGGAGAAATAGGTGTGAGACAAGGTGACCAAGCCCACCCACATTTGCAGCATCCCTTGACTGGCCATCGTCAACAATACTTACCCTGAACGCTGACCTTTGACTTGGCAACATCAGTGCCAATATCACAGGTGTATAAACCCGCATCTGTCTTTTCAAGGTCATGGATAAGGAGGCACAGGATCTTCCCAGACTGTATCTCCTCATACTTGTTACCAGCAGTGAGCTTCACGCCGTCCTTTTTCCAAACAGGTTTGACCTTCTCTTTGGAAACTTCACATTCCAGTTTAATCACACCTCTCTCCTCACCGAAAACATCGTCCAAGGACTTCATGAAGACAGCAGGCTTCTCTGAAGGTTAAGGGGCAAAACAGAGAACAACCAGGACATTTAAGTCGAGATATTTTCAGTTGCTACCAAACATTTAAGGAGAGCTTAAGTAAACCCTTGGCAACGCTGCTGACACCAATGCAGAACCTAAAGCGGTCTCACACCTCATGACTGGAATGAGTTTTAGGGAAATCAGAATTAATTAACGGGAGGGTGCAGGAAGGGAGAGAGGCAGCCTGCATTGCTGTGGACGGGTAGTGACATTCAGTGCTGTAATCATCATCTTTCTTTTGACTGCGCATCTATGAGGTTGCAAGGACTCCTTTTTTCTCTGCGTTGGGGCATCTGTTGGGGATCACAGGAGATGCCATCACAGGGAACGGGGCTTGGAGCAGGCATGAAGGGCCTTAGTGAAGGCCAGAGGGACAGCTTCACGCTTCTGTGGAATAGCTACTCAACAAGATAGCCTAGATTTAAGGAAGCACTTGTCTGTATTGTGGAGGAGTAGAAAACATTCTCTGGGAGCATCCTTTCTCATTGCAGCAGTCTAGTGGAAAGGGGTCAGGTGGTTAGAGGAAAAATGTGTGAAGAGAAGTAATTGGGATGTAGGTCATCTACAGCCAGAGAGCTGGCACTGCCTTTTCATGAAGCAGGATTCATGCTGTAGAAGCAGCAATAAAAAAAACATATGCTGCACTTTGTCCTCACTCTCCTAAACATTTTTGCTCCTGTCTCTTTGTTTTATTGATTACCTTTACCTAATTTAAAATATATTTGACACAGAAGATATTTATGCAGTGGAAATTTTGGACCAGATATAAAAGAAGGAAGGAAGAGGAAATCCTACAGACTCTCTGAGTGGATAGAGTAAAACAGATAAATTATTCAGATACTCTGGGAAGAACAAATTAGTCATGATCAGGAGGCAAAATCCAAAGGAAATCAGAGAGATGATCCTCCAAGAGGCTATGGAGGATGTCAGACTCACTTTCAGAGAGAATGGCTCAGAACATTTCCCACCCATGTTTCCAGATATATGAATGAGTTAATTTAGGATAACAAATCACTGTGATTTATCTGAGCATGCATCTATGGGTGTGTTGCTACAGAAAATGTGATTTTGAAATTTTCGTGAGAGTTTTACCTCAGGTTTCTAACATGCCTAAAATAATTCATGCAACTTACTGGGGCTTAGTTGATCATAGAAACATAGAACAGTTTGGGTTGGAAGTGACCTTTAAAGGCCATCTAGTTCAAACCTCCTGCAATGAGGAGGGACATCTTCAACTGGATCAGATTGCACAGAGCCTCGTCCAACCTGGCCTGGAATGTTGCCAGGGATGGGACATGTACCACCTCTCCGGGCAACCTGGGCCAGGGTTTCACTACCCTCCATTGTAAAAGATTCCTTCCTTATATCTAGTCTGAATATCCCCTCTTTTAGTTTAAAGCCGTTACCCCTTGTCCTATCGCAACAGGTCCTGCTAAAAAGTTTCTCCTCATTTTTCCTAAAAGCCCCCTTTAAATACTGAAAGTCCGCAATAAGGTCTCTCTCTGGAGCCTTCTCCTCTCCAGGCTGAACAACCCCAACTCTCTCAGCCTGTCCTCACAGCAGAGGTGCTCCAGCCCTCTACTCATCTTTGTGGCTTCCTCTCGACCTGCTCCAACAGGTCCATGTCTTCTTTTCTTTGCTGGGGGCTGCAGAGCTGGACACAGCACTGCAGGGGGATCTGACGGAGTGGAGTAGAGGGGCAGAATCCCCTCCCTCGCCCTGCTGGCCACGCTGCTTTTGATGCAGCTCAGGATACAGTTAGCCTTCTGGGCTGTAAGTAAGTGCACATTGCCAGCTCACGTCCGGCTTCTCACCTACCAACATCCCCAAGTCCTTCTCAGCTGGGCTGCTCTCAATCCCTTCATCCCCCAGCCCATATTGATACTGTGGGTTGCCCTGACCCATGTGCAGGACCCTGCACTTGGTCTTGTTGAACCTCATGAGGTTCACACAGGCCCACTTCTCAAGCTTGTCCAGGTCCCTCTGGATGGCATCCCATCCCTCAGGTGCGTTGACCGCACCACTTAGCTTGGTGTCATCCATAAACTTGCTGATGGTGGACAAGAACATGTTAAACTACAGCAACTCAGTGGTGTGACCAAACTTTAAGACGTACGAAGGACAGCAGCAAACTGCCTTCGCCTTGCTGATTCAGTCCAACTCCGGAACTGATGTACTAAAGGTGTGCCCTACCCTTGGAGGTACACTGAAGCTCAGGTCCCTGCAGACAAAAATCATTAGAAACAACAGTTTATAGGCTACATACTATTGAAGAAGCCTAGAAGCAAAGGAAAGTGCTCTTGAGACTATCCCGATAAGTAGAAGGATGATAAAGAGCTATGGAAAGCTTTGGCAGGACACCAAAACAATCTTCCTTAGAAAAAGCATCAGCTACAGTAGAAAATTACACTAGAAGAAAGCCCCTGCACGCTTATTACTCAGCCCCAGAGCGGTGAAGCTTACGAGCAGGATTGCCGCACAGGTATGGTAAATAATAGCTCCTTTGCCTCTCTAATTTAGATTCAGGAGAGTGTGATCACGACGCACCTATCACCTTCAGACGCGCGCTCTCTGACACCTTGTCTGACTTCATCGTCACTGTGCCAGCATCCTCAGGCTTGACCTGCTTCATCGTCAGCATGTAGCAATTGCCAACGTTCTTGATGTCATTGAAATTGTTGGTGTAAAGGAGGGTGCCATTGAGGAACCATTCCACATCCTCGTCGTCGTGGGACAGCTCGCAGGAGAAGACAGCGGAACTCTCTTCTTCAATTTCCACGTCCTGCAGGTGTTTGAGTACTTCTACGTTGCGGGCTGTAGGAAACCAAGGGGCACATCACCACTGTTATCATAAATCAGCAGTGTTACCACAAATAGATTTCATAGTGTTTAGAGCTTATTAGATGGTTTCATCTGGTCTCCCGTACATTGTTCTTTACGTTTCATTTACTTGGTTCTGCATTTAGCCCAACAAAAATCATCCATTAAAAAGACTACATTGTCAAGAGCCCTCAATTTTCTTTCTAGACATAAAACTGTTTTGCTTTTTTTTCTTTTTAATTTACAAATAAGTAATTCTTTCTAAAATGGTAATGACATTATAATGATGCTTAAGTACCCCACAGAGCTCGAGTCCCTGTGTGCTTGTCACTGCACATACACGTACACTTTATAACTAAATTATCCCAGACTCACTACCAGGGAAACACAGAGGATGAGACGAAGACAATGTGTTTGGTCACAAACAGCAAGTACAAAGAGATTAAGCAACTTGCTCAGTTTTAGGGAGCAACAGGAACTGAACTCTATTCTTTCCCAGCTCTTGGCCAGAGGCTTCTCTTTGCAGGTTCTCCACTCATGAAATGCCGTTTTTCAAGGACTGGCTAACTTAGAGGATGGTTTAGGAGTATTACACCATTTTGTCATTTGGATGAACCTCTGCCAAGCCAAACTGTTACCAAGAGCTGCTCCCTGGACTTCTGCAAATGATTCAGTGGCTCACCTTCAAGTCTTGCTGAAAGGGATTGTCTTTTCTCACAGTTTCACCAGAGAAGAAGAATTGGCTAAAAATAGTGCCATACCAGGATAAAGTAGATCATAATTATGAAAAACAAACGTATTGCAGACATAAAAGCTGACACAGTGGTCAGGAAATGAAAACCACAACCAAGATACCAGAATGAGAGACCTGTAGCAGTTCAACATAAAGAACATTTTTAGCAAGAAGTACCAAAGTCATAGTTCCTCAGATGAAACGGAAAATAATGTGCCTTGAGAAAGACGGATGAATTTCTGCCTTACCCAGATGGTGCCCTTCCACGTGCATTACCTACTTCACGGCAAGTGGTGGATTTCAGTATCGTGGAATATCAGCATGGTGCATAATAAGGTCAGTTCACTTAAGATACCACATTTACACAAAATTAGCAGAAGAGAACTGTGGGAACCTACCTTAACTCAAGAAAAGAAACCTACAGTGAAGTAATGAACCATAAAGGTATCATAGAATGGTTTGGGCTGGAAGGGACCTTTAAAGGCCATCTGGTCCAACCCCCCTCCAATGATCAGAGACATCTTCAACTAGATCAGGTTGCTCAGAACCCCGTCCAACCTGACCTTGAATGTTTCCGGGGATGGGGCATCTACCACCTCTCTGGGCAACCTGGGATAGGGTTTCACCACCCTCATTGTAAAAAATGGCTTTCTTATATAGATATAACAGGTCAGCGCCCCTGCTGCAAACTGCTCATACCTTCAACTGTCAGCGTGGCTTCGGTCTCTGCGTTTCCAGCCCTGCACTTGTACACACCAGCATCTTCAGGCTTCACCTTCAAAATCTTGAGNAATCTTCCTTATATCTATATAACAGGTCAGCGTCCCTGCTGCAAAATGCTCATACCTTCAACTGTCAGCGTGGCTTCAGTCTCCGCGTTTCCAGCCCTGCATTTGTACACACCAGCATCTTCAGGCTTCACCTTCAAAATCTTGAGCTCCGCCGAATGCTGCTCCCGCTTGATTTTGTACTTCTCGGAGGGCTCGATGGGAGTGTGGCCCTTGAACCACTTCACAACCTTTGGAGAAGGCCTGAAGTCGCAAGACATGATGACCGAATGGCGCTCCAGAGCTGTCTTGTCCTCCATCTTCCTGGTGATCTGTATGTGGTAATCTGCAAAGCAGGGTTGGGAAAGAATAATAGAATGGTTTGGGTTGGAAGGGACCTATAAAGTCATCTAGTCCAACCCTCTCTGCAATGAGCAGAGACATCTTCAACTAGATCAGGTTGCTCAGAGCCCCGTCCAACATGACCTTGAAAGTTGCCAGGGTTGGGCCATCTCCCACCTCTCTGGGCAACCTGGGCCAGTGTCTCACCACCCTCACTGTAAAAATTTTCTTCCTTATTTCTAGTCTAAATCTTCCCTCTTTTAGTTTAAAGCCATTACCCCTTGTCCTATCACACAATCTGAAGAAGAGGAAAGTTTCTAATCTGCATTTCATGCCAATTAATTTCAGGTATGTCGTTCACAACTGTTTTGTGAATTGCTCAGATGATGCTACAGATTCCTGTTACGGACCTGGTTTGCTTTGAAGCTAAAACAACATGACGATCTATAGGGAATGCTGGTTTCTATAAGATAATACTGTATATTGACTACCAAATGCATGGTCCGGTTCTGGTTCAGTGTTTACTGAATCAATCTCTGATTGAGGACTTTATGAAAGTAAAAGTGAATTAAAGACAAAACAAGGACTTCAGGGTGGGACTGGAGATATTTACTATGGTGACAGCAGAAGATAAAAAGCCTTGAAGCTTTGTCCCAGATCAAAGCAATGACAAAGTGGATTAAGTAAATGAGCTATCAAACTTGTCTAGCTCAGAAATGGGACAGAATAAAGTCTCCTGGCAAATTGCATCTGTTTTGTCCTCATTGGTAAAGTCAAGAAAAAAACCAAAACAGTCTTAGCTCAATAGATTTGAATATCAGGCACTCCAAACTCATTTAATTATACCCCTTCCTGAGACATTGCTGTCTCATTTAGAGTATCCAGCACTGCGCTCAACAACTTGTAACTGTGAACTAAGCAGGTCTTCCAGGCACACCTACGTTTCCAAGACCCCAGCCAGTGGAGCCTGCACATTAGGCAGTATGTATGAAAAATTACTTTTCGGGCACTGTGAGAGGGATGATGTCTCATGATCTAATTCAAGCCAGGCCATATCGCATTACCTCTGACAAGCAGGTTTGCTGTGGATTTTGATTTGCCAATGGAGAATTGAATGGTGCCTGTCATATCAGCACTAGTTTTCACTATCGTCAGCCGGTGGATGGTGCCTTCTTGGTGCATGATAATGTTTCTGCCAGCCTGTAAAGCTGCTCCACGTAGAGACCATTTGGGTGGTTTCACAGACGGAATGGATATCTCACATTCAAAATTGGCTTCTTCAGGCTCAGTCACATCCTCATCACACAACTCCTTTACAATATTAATGGATTGCTCTGGGTAAAGGATAGAATGAGAAAGCAGGGAGTCATGAAAGAACTCTGTCGTTAGCATCCTGTACACACATGCCATCTTTTCTGCATTTTAATACTGCACTTATTGGCTAAAAAGGCCTTAAAACATCCTTTTTTTCTCTAAAAATAAACGTATATTGCTGGTCACAGGTCACGACAGTAAGACTGTGACACAGCCTCAAGAGAATCCAGATCTCCTGTTTCCCAGTCGTATTTCTAAAGCCACCTTCCTATCCTGGTATCAAACACTTAGCACCATAAAATGGAAAAGAAGGTTCATTGAAATGCAGATGTTGATAATAGGAAAGACTTTGATTAGCTACAGCAACTTTTCTCTGAACAACAAACTTTCTCCAGCACATCTGATCAGCTTCTCTGGACCAGGAATTTCATCACTTTCCTTAGGAGAATATACCGTATACTCATTTTACAGGATGTTCCTGCACTTATAATCCTAAAAGGAAGCAATATCAAGTGACTTTAAGAAGAAAACACCGCAGAATTAAAATACTTTTAAAGTGATACTGTGTTTTCAAAGTCAATGACAAGGGCTTTTTAAATCCTCCTTCCAATGCATCCTAGAGGGGAAAAAATGGTTTACTACCTTCAACAAAGAAGTTAGCACTGCTTTTGTCATCAAAGGCATCACAAGTGTATGTGTCCTCATCTTCATAATCTGCATCGTTGATGATGAGTTTCCGATAGACGCCATCGCTCACAATTTCGTATTTGTCACTAGGGTGAATTTCAATGTCCTTTTTATACCATCTAANCAAGAGCAATCTTATCTCGCAAAGGCTTCACAATTTTTACAGGCAGCTCTAAAAGGAGTAAAAAAAGATGGAGTAATCAGTACAGTTTCCATGAAAGGTGCCAATTAAAAACTCCTTAGTAATATTTCTTTTATGTTCAATTATTTGGATGATGACAGGAATCCCCACTACGCTAAGCACTCAACTAACACACAGCAACTAAAGAGCTAATTAAAGGAAAACTTTTTTATCCCTATTTTACCACTTGAGCGGCTGAACTGCAGAGATAATAGGTAATTTACTCAACACCACGTAGCAGTGCTATGGGAAAGCCAGGGACAGATCTCAGATTTCCCGAGCTCCTCATCAGTGTATTCATTCAAATGTCTTCCTTCTCTCTGTCTCTATCACACTGCTTAAGTTAAACACACAAAAAAATGCTGCATTCTTTTTTAAACATACACCAGAAAGAGAAAACGCAGGAGAAAGTCAAGCTGCAGCTTTTTATCCCTCAAAATTCAAACATGGCTTTTAATGTCTGAAGGTACAAAACCAACCTCCTGAGAAAAAAAAACTGCAAAAGTAAATTCCCAGGCTGATATTTCACATGCAGTAAGGTAGGCAGTTTTTCTTTCCCTGAAAGCTCTAGGTGGTGTTTAACCTTCTTCACATTAAAAGTGAGGGATGTTGGTTGCTTTGTAACATGAGAGAGCTTAAGAAGTGTTGGCATGAAAAGCGTAATTACCTTTTACAGTAAGCTGGGCACGAGATTCTGCCTTTTCTGCTACAAATTTGATCTCCGCTGCATCTTCGACTTGGACGCGCGTGTAAGTCAGCGAATAGGTCTTTCCTGAGAACAGAGACACAAGCAGACATAGCTTCTCCTGAGCAAACAGCTTCACTCTCCAAGGCACACTGCCAGGTTGAGCATCGTTCATCTGGTTTCAGTGCATCCCCACCTGCTCTCATGGCAGCAAGGCCGACCACTCCCCTGTGCCTATGTCCCTGTATCAAAGGATAACCTAACCTCAGATCCTCCAAGGACAGATTGAACGTGGTCCCCACCATCTGGAAAGGACTTGAAACAGAAGGATCCCACCCACTGTCAGATGATACAAATTCCTACTCACTGCTGGCAGCATGGGATGGTGGGATGACACCAAATTTGCCTTATTAAAGTTCCCACCGTGTCACTGTCCCAGCCTAGCTGCAGCCCCAAAACAAAAGGGGAACTCTCTGCTGAACCTTCTCAACTTGATTTTGGAGGTCAGACCCTTCTACGTAGTCTCCCATACCACCCCCAATCAAGAATGAGATCCCCCTTTTACATCCTACCATCTTGACGCATTCTAATATTCTCGGCAGCCTTCAGCTTGTTGTCATTTTTGTACCATTGGGTTTGGACCTCATCATGCGAAATCTCACAGACGAAAGACGCACTCTCATATTCATTCACTTCCACATCTTCCAGTGGTTTAACAATCTTGATATCTCGGGCTGCGAAATCACAGAGACAAATATTGATTTGGGATTTTTCCATAACTGAGTGTGGTGCGTTTACCTTCTGCATACTTGCATGGAAAAAATGGGATTGTGTTTTATTCTAGATGAGCCCCCCTTCCTGGGTAGTTTCTCTCTTCTACACAGCGAATACATTTTACGCTTGAACGTACAGGTAGAATTACCAGCTACAGTGGAGTTCACTGCAAGAGGATTTTAGGGATGCTGGAACTTCATACAGGTTTTAAAAGAAGTTAAACATATTAATGAAAGAAAATCTACCAAGGAAAACTAAACACAAGCCTACGATCTCTTGCGTCGCTATAAATCTGTCTCATTCACATGCTTCTCTGCATGCTCTCCTCTTACTGCCTTGGTTGTGTGTCCAGACTGTACCAGCCACAGGGACCTCAGCCACATTTTACCTAGGAGATACCTTTTTTACAGAGTTTCCCTGAACTTAGTATAATCCTCTAACTCTGCAGCTTTGNGTTTTACCTAGGAGATACCTTTTTTTCAGAGATCCCCGAACTCAGTATAATCCTCTAACTCCGCAGCTTTGCACTTACTTATGTCAGGACCGACCCGTATCTCCGTGCTACTGCAGCCCTTTCCTTTTGAAAGGGAGGGCCTTGATACNATTTTACCTAGGAGATACCTTTTTTACAGAGTTTCCCTGAACTTAGTATAATCCTCTAACTCTGCAGCTTTGCACTCACTTATGTCGGGACCGACCCGTATCTCTGTGCTACTGCAGCCCTTTCCTTTTGAAAGGGAGGGCCTTGATACACCTTGGATTAGCCTCAGGAGCAGAGCTCAGATGCAAACCAGTTGTCATTCAAATAGAAACCCAAGCCAATCGCAAAGTCAGGGAGAAAATCTGAAGTTCAACAGAGCAATGGAACAGGACAGATGTTCATCAAGATATTGCTGAACCCAAGCGGCCACATGAGGACAGCATCTAGTAAGCAATAAGAAAGAGCTGATCTGTCTTTTCAGATGTCCCTCTGGGAACTAACATCTGCCAGGGCACAGNTGAAGTTCAACAGAGCAATGGAACAGGACAGATGTTCATGAAGATATTGCTGAACCCAAGCGGCCACATGAGGACAGCATTAGTAAGCAATAAGAAAGAGCTGATCTGTCTTTTCAGATGTCCCTCTGGGAACTAACATCTGCCAGGGCACAGCAGCCCTGTCCGTTCAGTAACTGGCCTTCAGCACTAGCTTATCTCTGGTGCTTCAGAGCCTGGTGACAAAATACATTTGGTGCTTGACTGGTTGCACAGTGCAACGCACAGAGCGAAAACTGTCTTAAGCATAAAGGAGAGATGCAGTCAGAAAGCATGACGCTTTCCCTAGCATTTACAACATAACAAGCAGGGCACTTCTTGAGATCATACCCAGGGCTTGTCCAGTCCCTATTCAGGCAAAGTCCCCCTGTGACAATGGCAGAAGCTGAACCGAACCATGTCAGCAGCAGCCACGGAGTCCCTGCTCTGTGCCAGGCTGCCCACTATCTGCTAACTTCCAAACCTAGAAACACCATCTAAATTCCAGAGACCAGAAATCACTTATGATAAATGGAAAACCAAGTTAGCACCTCTTCCAATAACACTCCTCTAAGGATAGAGCCAGCCCAGGAGAGCTCTGCCAGCACTTTCCCACTAGGAAGAGAAAGTTATTCAAAATGAGTAACTGAGAACTACACAAACCATCCACAAAGAATTTTTTGGCATGGAGTCAAATATACTGCAATAGATGTAGCTTCCTACTTCAGTCAAACATACCATGAACCTTTAGGGTAGCTGATGTCTTGTCTTCAGCTGCTTCACATGTATAGGTCCCCTGGTCTTCATATTCACACTTGTGAATAATGAGGCTTCTCTTATTTCCCTGGGAAATAATTCCCACTGCTTTACTTTGCCGGAGCTCCTTCCCATCCTAGAAGGGAAAAAGCCAAACCATATCACCACCAACTCTTCTACGTCTGCAGCGAGCAAAACAAACATCCAGATCTGTGCTTAATTCACCTGTCTTATTGGACTGAACAGAACTGGATTTACTGGAACATGTGCTGAGCCTTGAGTGCAGTGGAAAGTTTTCAAGAAGTAGGAATTGCTGAAGAACATGCATAACTTTTGGTTGACCGTAGACACCTATTGTACCCCATGTATCAGTACAGGTTAGGGGCTGACCTGCTGGAGAGCAGCTCTGTGGAAAGGGACCTGGGAGTCCTGGGGGACCACAGGATGACCATGAGCCAGCAATGTGCCCTGGTGGCCAAGAAGGCCAATGGTCTCCTGGGGTGCATCAAGAAGAGCATGGCCAGCAGGTCGAGGGAGGTCATCCTCCCCCTCCACTCTGCCCTGGTGAGGCCACATCTGGAGGATGGTGTCCAGTTCTGGGCTCCCCAGTTCAAGAAGGACAGGGAACTGCTGGAGACGGTCCAGCAAAGAGCTACAAAGATGATTATGGGATTGGAGCATCTTTCTTACAAGGAAAAGCTGAGGCACTTGGGTCTTTTCAGTCTAGAGAAGAGAAGACTGAGGGGGGATCTTACCAATGCTTACAAATACTTAAAGGGAGGGTGCCAGGGGGATGGGAACAGTCTTTTTTCAGTGGTGCCCAGTAATAGGACAAGAGGTAAAGGGCACAAACTTGAACATAGGAAGTTCCATCTAAACATGAGGAGGGACTTCTTTCCTTTGAGGGTGGCAGAGCACTGGCACAGGCTGCCCAGAGAGGTGGGGGAGTCTCCCACTCTGGAGACATTCCAAACCCGCCTGGACGCCGTCCTGTGCAACTGCTGTAGGTGACCCTGCTCTGGCGGGGGGGTTGGACTAGATGATCTCCAGAGGTCCCTTCCAACCCTGACCATTCTGTGATTTGAAGGCTTAAGGCACTGTACATGGTTAACAATAAGCCCCTTCAGACGTTACCTTGAAGAAATGCTGTTATCCTCATTTAAGGGAAGTATCAGCTGAGCCCCAAGGAAGGTTCATGAAATGCCTGAGCTGATCCCCAAAATGACTGTCAGGTGCAAAGGGAATTGAGGCTTCACCTTAAATCACGGTTCCCACTCCTGGGTGAGAACCGCTAGGTGTGAAGCACAGCACAAGACTGAACTGCTATCAACAGCAGAGCCCACATTCTGCGCAACAACAGCTCAGGAGTTCACTATAAACTCAAGAGAAGTTTAACTTCATCCTGATAAATGCACTCAGTAAATAAATAGTACTGAGAGCAATGGAATGGGCAAGTAAAAGAGCACAAGGACAAGAGAACTATACCGCAAAGGCTCAGACTCACATCCCCTGGAAGTGAAATTAAAGGCTCTCATTCCCTCCCAGAGAAGTCAGAAATCAAGATACCACTATCCGTTAAGCGCTGTACCTTGAACCACTTAACATCCACGTTGGGCCTGGACAGCTCACACTCGAATGTGACCTTGTCCTTCTGAGTTACACTGACATCTGCCAAAGGTTTGCTGATTCTCACAGGCAATTCTGAAGAAAAAAAAAAAAAAAAAAAAAAAGAAAAAAAGAAAAAAAGAAAGAAAGTCCAGTTAGTGGGGAATTAGGTCTCCAGGACCATCTGGCACAAGCAATAATGAACAGGCCGATCCTAGCTTCCATGCTTAATAAAACTTGTGACAACAAAATCGTATCGTTTTGAACACATTATCATTACTTGTTCTGTGGACAATGATATTACAATAATCCTGTTGACATCAGAATGATACATTACTGATGATGGTCCAGTGCGTAACATCCCTTGCAGTTACAAGAAAAGCTCGTTGCCCTCTTAAAAGCTGTCGCTCTGGGTCAGGAGAAGACAACCACACCCCACAGCAACCAGGGCATGAGACTTCTGGGTCTGTGTACCTGTCACAGTGAGCTTCCCTGATGAGTGAATGCCATCTCCTTTGAAGGAGATGAGTCCTGCATCTTCAAGAGTCACTGAAGAAAGAGTCAGTGAATGTTTCTTCCCCAGCACACCAATACTGATATTCGGTGCAGGCTTCAGCCGAACGCCATCCTTCTGCCAGGTCCCTTCCACGTCCTCATGTGACACCTCCACCTCGAAGGTGACGGTCCCTTTCTCAGAGACTTGGAGGGGCTGAAGACCTTTCACCAGCTTGATCTGCCTCACTGAAAAAACAACAAGGACAAGTTGGAGATCTCACACGGACAGCTGTGAAACGGCCTGAAGACTTCCAAAATAGATTATTTCCCCATTCCTCATGCAGGTACCTGCCAATTAATTGGTATCTGCCAATTAAACAATCACCTTTCCAGGAAATAAAACCTATCCGTGACCATACTGCTAGTATGGCTGCTCCTCTTAAAATTGGTGCTTTCAGCTGGGCCAAACAAGCAGCCAAACATTGTAGAAAAAGGGCAAACTGGTCCTTTTTCTAGCAAGATCTACCATTCACTGTCTATGCCAGAAATAAGCTTTGAAGTTGTACACAGACACACAGGAACAGAGGCATTCGTGTGCTGGGTGAGGTGGTCACCAATCACCATCAGGAAGAAACACTAGAAGAAGATAACACTGTTGTTATTTACACTGGGACCAGGATCCCCGTGCTGAAATTATATATTCTGCAGGTATGATTCAAGAGAAGGAAGATGGTTGATACAGATAAATAGAGCATAAATGAATAAACAATATTGTTCAGCTTTTCAACTAGGAGAAAACAAGGGAGAGAGGGAAGCAGCAGGGAGAGGAGAAAGCTTTTAGTAAAAGGGAAAAAAATAAAACCCCATGACATGGTGTGAAGTGCGCTGACACCTCACAGCTTGGGGGACAAAGCATTCGTGTTTCGGGTGGATATTACTCTTTCCCACTACCAGAAATCAGTGCCCTATCAGCCAATAAAATGGATTTAGTGTTTAAACTTGTCTCACCCTTAAAAGAAATTAAGTTGCCAATTAAAAACAACAACAACAAAATCCTCTACAAAGCCATGAGTTATTCACAAAAACCTTCAACTCTCTGTGGGTCCCCTGGGAATATTTCAACCTTCCCAGTGCGTATTTAGCAGAGATAACCCACATTTAACCAGTATCTGAACGCAAACCTGACCAGGAGTGGGGCTGTGGGCTCTGTTCTGAGGTCACAGTCTGGACCCAGCTCCTGTGCTGAGGACACCACAGCCTCTCTGAGGCTCAAACACCTCCTGATGGCACCTGTCCTTACACCACGTGGCGGACAACAGGGAACAAACTATTTCTCCAAAGGTCCCACAGAGGTGATACGAATATGCTATGGCTTTATAAACAAACTGGGTAGAAGCACAGTACTATTCTCCCCAGGAGGGCAGCAGCAGACGCCATGCAATGCCATCTCCTTACACCTTTCCTGTCCCCCCTGTTGCTTGTTGCACCTCGCAGCAGGTTTAGAGAGGAACATACACATCCTTTGCAGGATCCTGTCTAGGTTTTCTCTCAAGGAAACCACACCGATTCCTCTCTCGCGGTCTTCTCCAAGATCACAACCACTTAAGCACAAATTTGCCCCGAGGGCATATCTTGAACCAGACAAACAAGGGAAGTACACACACTTCCAGGAGCTAGTTCTTTGCTTCCCAAACCAAGACACCAGCTCTCCTGGCTGTGCTCACTAGAAGTTGCATCAGTCCCCTATTTCTGATCTGATTTTGCAGCCAGTCCCTACCCCCACGGCTACCTCATTCTCTAAACTGAACACAGTGTACCTGCTGCTGCCTAACCTTTCCCCTGGGTTAACAGATACTCCAGCCCCTCAAACAGCACACGGAGCAACGATCAAACTGAAGTTATTCCTAGGAGAAAGCAAAAGGGGCTTGCAAAAACTAAATAGCATAGCAATTTTAAGTGGCCTCCTGGATATATCCTCACCTGGTGTTGTACACAGAACGGGGGAAAAAAAAAAATATTACTTTTTCAAAGGTATTGTCATAAAGCAGCAACAGCTGGGGAATGGTGGAGCTTTCACCAGATTTATTTTAATAGACAATATTCTGTGTCCAGAGATTTGAAATGTCATACCCACGTTGCCAGTATAATTGCTGCTATAATTAATTGTCCTAATTATGCTTTTCCCTGCTGAAAGCTTAGACTTGTATGAGAGAAAGAACCACTTTACCCATGACTGACTTATTTAACGCTTCCACAAACTTCTCCTACTGGTCACAACTGAAAATTGATTTTCAGCTAGATACGTTAGTGGTCTCAAACCAAACAGTACCAGTCCAGCTTGGTATTTTTTTTTCTTTTTTAAACAGGTCCTCTGAAATCAGGCTTCTTAGCCTAAAGCTGAGCACCCAATAATATTAGCTCAATTCCCCAGACTATGAGCATTTAAAGAACTTCTGCTGACCTCAATGTAAGCTCTAACACATTCTACTAAAATCGGGCCATTTGTTTAAATGCCAAAAAAAATGGAGCACAATTTTAGACTTCTGCTTTTAGATTCTTGCTTTTGCTGTAATGCAGCGCAAGACCTTGCTGCTGTCTCAGCTAGAGGACTCATATGCAGAATACATATAGACTAGTGAGATTCTTGTATACGTCCCCTTTCCTGCTGCATCTTGTAATTAAGGTTTGGATGATCCTATGCGAAAAGAATCCCCTGCTACGATGAGCCGATTCCCCTTTTTGATCACGGTCCCTCTCAGGTCACTTTGAGTCTCCATCATTGTATGAAACCATCTCAGTTCATCAATGGAGGAGCTACTTTTTACAGTGACAGTAAGCGTAAGTGACGAGAAAGCAGCTGGGTGCCTGGAAAGCACGAATCAAAATCCTCTCTCCATCAGAATAGGAAGCTTATAAACCAGAGACAGATATAAATTTACGCTTGCGTGACTCACCTTGCACAAAAACACTGCGGGCAGCTATCAGGACTACCCAATTACTTTCTATATAAATACTGTTCCATCATTTTTGGTTTTACTGCTTGGCTATAGCGACAGTCGGTGCCTAAAAAACAGGTGTAACCGAATCTACAACCAAGTGCTGAAACATTTTGCTGGAAGCAAAATAGGTATCACTCAGAGTGTGAAAAAAATGCCTTGGGGTGCAACATGTGAAGGAGGATGGAGCAGCAAACCGCCGCATACTGCACTACATTCTTCCAAAACATTGTGACCACAGAAGTGCTATATTTCTTTATCTTCTGTGGGACCCAGTTCATCCCATTTAACTGAGACAGTAACCCTGACTCTAGTTCTAAATCAGGATTGTAGTCGCCCATGGTTCTTTGAATGCTCAGAAAGACACTCCAGAACATAATTCAGCACATCTAAGACTTAAAACACTCTCTGGAGGTCTTTTTCTCTCTGTTGGCTACAGAGGGGGCTGAAAATGATGTGCTAGATTTAGGCAGCATGAATCCAAGCTACCACCTGCTGGTCACTGGTAACGTTTGGGTTTTTTCTAGAGCTATTCAGTTTGGAAAAAAAAGATGAGCAATCACCAATAAAAGTGATTACTCCCCATATCAGCATGCTAAAGAAGTGGGTTTTGACAGCTTTCAGCCAGGAAGATTTTGAAGATGAAGCTGTCTTAGCAGTGCATGAAAGGGTATATATCTTTGATACCATCAGAAGGCCACAATATTCTAAGGCTGGAAAGACCTGGAAAAATCACCTATCCCTTTTCTCCCGCTCTAGGACACGCTCAGCTCTTTACGTCATCCCAGACAGATATTTCATTAACCTTTTCTTAAACCCATGATGGAGGCTCCAAAACCTTTCCAGACAACCTATTCAGTCATCCAACTATTAAAAAGGCTTTTTTATTGTATAACCTGGATCTTTCTCATTGCAATTGAAGTCCATTATTTCCTGTCATTATCTCCACATGGAGAACAAATCGTTCCCTTCCACTTTATAACAGCCTTTTATGTACTTGAAGTCTGTTATCAAGTCCTTCCTTAGCTATTATTTATGACCCACACAGCACCAATTGGTGGCAGGGGCTTTACAGACAAAATTAGATAGTCCTTAAGTGCTTAAATCCTGTCTTCATCTGTCCTGTAACAATCATGACAAAAGGACGTAGGAAAAAGGACAGAAGCACAGGGCTAGAGCTGAGACACGATTAGCTTACTTGAAAGGGCAGCACCCTCAGACTGAAGATTTGCTTTTGTAGTTTTTTTAACTCTGACTGAATATAAAGAGCCATTCTGAAAGACGTGGTTTGCAGAGAAGAATTAGGGCAGTGGATGGCTGAAGAGGGAATGGTTTGCTAAAAGCCATATAAAGGAAAAAGACAGAGTGTACCAGAGAGTGAGAAAATTCGGAGGAAGGAGAAGAATCAGCTAAGAAGCTTAATGGTCAACAGCATGACTGAAAGGTGGTGGGATGAGATGGAGGCAACAAGAATCGGCCAGCTGTTCTCTGTAAGCTGCCCTTGTTTCCACCTCCTCTCAGTCAGTTGACAGGTGGCCAAACCCATGGTTGTGTTCCCGTGTCCCCATGGCACGTGGGGGTGACAGTGGCCAATATGATAATGGAAGAGATCAGAATCCACCTTCAAACCCTGTCCATGGTATTAGTAGAACTGGAGATCATTCAGCTTACTTTCCACATTGATCTTGGCTTGGGTCTTGTCATCAGGGCTCTCACAGCAGTAGAAGCCCCTGTCTGCAAAGGAGATGTCCTTAATCACCAAGGTATGCTTTGTTCCCTCAGCTTTGATCTCAATTTTTTCACTAGGCTTCAGTACGATGCTGTTCCTCATCCACTTCACCTCTGCAGGCTTGGTCAGCTCTACCTCCAAGGTCACCGTGTCCCTCTCTTCAACTGTTCTGGGCTCCAGTTTCTTCTTAAATGAGATTGAGGCCTCTGCCAAAGGAGAAAAATATTAGTAAGAATGTAGACAATCCAGAAAACAGGCTTTCAGAGAATTAAAATGGTGGCTCATGTATCTCCAAGTCCCAATGCATTCTGGGCACCCATATTTAATGATGCGAAAGCAGGACTTCTGTACTGTTAACAATCATAGAATGGTTTGGGTTGGAAGCGACCTT
>RSEF01000002.1:2455406-2474000 GCA_003993805.1 Himantopus leucocephalus | reverse complement strand
TCTTTTTAATGCACCCCAGGAGACCATTGGCCTTCTTGGCCACGAGGGCACATTGCACTTCCATAACCTGTGCTACTGCCTTCCTCCCCCTCAGCCACTCTCTGCAGCCTCCTAGTGCCATCCTTTACTCCTCCTTGATGACTTTCTCCTCTGCATACCATCTCAGTACAGTCATGTCTGTACTCTGAGTGGCAGCAGCTGCCTCGGAGGACAAGGAGCAGGGGTAAGTTCAGGTCAAGTTCCTACACTGCTGACCACGGCACTACATGCAATCCTGGGATCCACAGCACAGGCTTGGATCAATATTGCACAGTCCGTGGAAAGAGTGAGGTCCTACAGGGAGCAAGCTGAAGCAGGAAGCCTGTTACACGCTCTAAATTTGAGCTCCTCTGTTTATATTGACTGTACAAGGGGGGGGTCAGGAGGTGTCATTAAGGTGTCGTTAACAAGGCAGCAGACATGGTGTACGCTGGGTGATGCAAAGCTCCTCAAAGGCACACGTCAGCCCACTTGCAGATGAAGCAGTGCTTTGATATCTAAAAGAGCTCAAGCACACACCGTGGTTTGCATTCAAAACTGGTTGCAAAATTACAAAGGTTTCAACTTCCATCTACAACTTGGATTGTGAATAAGCAGGGTGTGCTAAACAAACGAGTTACAAACCAGTTTGTGTCAATGGGTGCTGTATTTAAAATTTGAAGTTAACAGGGCAGGAATATTCCAGATGCTCACTTGTCCTCTGCATTCTTGCCCTTTAATATTAAACATTTTTATAGTAATAGGAAATGCGACCAAATCTTTTAATCAGCGTATGAAATGATTTACACTGGTCAGTAATTTGTCTTAGAAACTTATTTTAAAGTTAAACAAGTATTCCGATGACATTTCCAGCCTCAGCTGCAGTTGGTTAGCAATGTTCCATTGAAACAGAGGAAAACCATTTTCAGTACATGGAGTTTTGGTCCACTATAAATAAGGATTTGACTGCATACCATGAATCTTGAGATAATAAGACTGAAGAATCAGCTATTTTGGCTACACGTCTAGTCCAGTCCCAAGGTCTGCAGCACCTGGTTCTGTTAATATTAAGCCAAAAAGCCATAGCTGCATCACAATACTCGACACTGAGCATCTAACCTTCAAGCTGTCCTTAAATAGGGACGGTTTGGTGCTACCAGCAGAGCCCTGGAGTATAGGAACCCTGAAAAGCTTTCCAAGTGCAATGGTAACAGGATAAATTAAGACTCAGAAAGCCACGGCACTTTGGGATAATCTAGTAAGATGAGGGCTTCTGCAGCAAAAGAGCCAACCACTCAGAGTACTCATAATCCCTCCTGACTTTCACACTAGATCATTTTCCAGTGAGTGCTGGACTTGCTTGTCATGTTACAGTTGTACACATGAGAAATACAGCAACGGTAGCTAGGCAAGCACTCTCCGCTTACGACAGAGGGGGAAAGGTGTTACATTACCCTGTGCAGCCCTGAAGTCATCCGGTTTGAGAGAGAACTGAAAACCTTTGGTTTCTGAGGCAGACAGCTAAGAATAGCCCTCAGCTAGAGAAATTCAAGTGTAAAAGCACTAAATTTCTGTGTTTTCTGACTATGCCTCTGCAGTAACATATGAACTGATTTCAGCAGCTGAGAGTGAACTTGGTTTATACCAATCTGTGCAATCGGTCTTTCTATCAATGTCCACGTTGCATTTTCTCTGAAAGACGCCTCTCGAATCTAGCTTTACTGTGATCCATCCTTCATTGAAACTGGCAGTTCCCCGAGCGAAAAGCACGAGCTACACAATTCATGAAAAAGAGCCAGAGTGCCCCAACCCATACCCTGTGTGACCCACGCAGAGCAGGGACACATAACAGCTGATGGTTTACAATATATGCTACAGGGAGCAGCAAAGCTTTATGCTACAGCAGCAGTTGCACATTGCACGTAGAAGATGGAGGGAGCGGATGCCCCAAGACAGTGGGAGAGCAGTAAAGACTGCAACCTTTCCAAGGGAACAGCACGCGAGCTATGCCCTGCAAGGACTTCAGGTCTCCAGCAGGAAAGTCAATAGACTCCCAGCGCAGTTGCTCTTTCACATAGCTGATAAAATGCCAGACCTCTGCCAGCACTACGGTCCCAGTGCGTTTGATGCCGTAAGAAAGCAGAGGAGAAAATAGATTCCCTGTTCTGATCAGCTCAGAATGTGAGACAAGAAGTGTAACATTAACAGAGAGGGATTTGACTGCAAAGACAGAGAAGCATTAGGATATGAACAAAACAAAACCAAACCAAACCCTTTCTTACCATCCAATTCAGAAATGATCACCCAGAATGTAGCTGACACGTCCATGGCTGCCTAGAGCCTGAGATAAAATTTACTGAACCTCTTGCAAAATATACTGAAATCAAAGAAATCTCTAGCGTAGTCAGAGTCAAAGAAGAGACTCAGTATTGAATCATGTTGTTAAGGAGAAAAATGCAAATATAAAGAAACATTCCAGAACTCCTGACTGATCCTTACAGATGAAGAACTTGCAATGAGCTGTCACCACCTTTGCATTCAGCAGGTCACAGATACGTGCAGTGCAGGTGATCTGAAATTTTTAGGACAATGCACTACCTTTAACTCCCAAACCTTCTCAATGCAGCCACAAAAAAAGTAGGGACCGTGTAAACGCTACTGTTTAAATATCACTTGGTAGACAAGTATTTGCACCACCGCTTATCGCTTTACAGATCCCAGTTGGGTATCCAATGACAGCTGCTAATGAAAGAAGTGGTAGGGGAAGAGCTGGATGAAAGGTTGTTAAATACAAATCATAATTGGAGTGTCCATTTCTGTTCATCACCCACAAAAGTTTCAGGGCGCACAGAGTTATAAGGCTGTGTTCGCATACGTGTCTGCACAGCCAGACTGTGGAATAAGTGAAGTAATTCTCTGGTTTAGGAGAAGACACGTAGAGGAAAGATGAATTGAAGAGGGAAGAAAACTGAGACTTTTGTGAATGGCCAGCAATAACAAGGGGAGGAATAGCAATACTGATGATCAAATTGGAAGAGGTCCTTTAGCACAGTGCCTGATAACGAGAACTCTTGATTCGCTATCTGAGCCTGAGGAACTGTACAGGGAGTCGAGGAGCTGATATCAAGATACCTACAGGTAACCAGTAGATCTACCCAGCCCTACACAACCTCTCTGAAACAGTAGCTTGAAGTACTTTCTGATGTTGGTCTAACACCATTTCTAATATTTTGACAGAGAAAACAGGAGAAGACACCCAGACACAAAGAAAAGGCAATGAAATATAAACCAAAATATGTCTCCCACCTGTGACGACAATCTTGAAGGTCAGTTTCTGGCCAGCAGCCTCACAGGTGTACTCCCCAGCATCTTTCTTCTCCACCTGACCCACCACCAGACGACGCGATTTGCCCTCCGACTCCACCTTGAACTTCTTGCTCGAGGTGATCAGTTTCCCCTCCTTGTACCATTTCACGTCAGTCTTCTCCTGGGCCACCTCGCAGCTCAGTGTGGCATTTTCTGATAGAGCAGCTTTCACCTCTTTCTTCACCTTGTCTTTGTTGACAAATGCATCCTCTGCTTCTGTGGGGTGGGAGAAGACATTTAAAAACCACATAGATGTTCACTCTGTCCAAAGTGTTCAAACCCAAATGAAATTTATGACAACTTCCACAGCTCTGTTATTTTACAATGGTCTCATCCACTGCAAAGATACACTCAGATGGGACATGGCCCTCTGCACAACCTGAGGACAACACATCAGCCATTTCTGAGCAAAATGAACTATTGCCCAGGAGTTAAGGTTCTTCCCATCTCCACAAGAAACCAGACTTTTTCTTCTATAATGTAATGAAAAAATAATGTCCCAATCTCATCTGCCACTGGGACCCATATGTAAGCCTTGCCCATTCTAGGTACTTCTGGAGCCTATCTGTTTTCCAACTTCTTCCAGACCTATTTCCACACATCTGGGAGCAGAGCTTACCTTTTCTCATATAAATTACAAGAGCACGTGTAAACTTGTCTATTTTTTCTTTACTTTGAACTCAGAAAATAGAAGGACTGCTGAGTGGGATTCAGGTCACAGATGAAGACATCTGGCTGTAGGCGTCTGTGTGACAGTGGATGCACACAAGCTGGTGTCCTGATCTCCCTCACTACTCAATGAACATCTACGCTACACAGACCCCGGAGCCCAAAGAGGGATTGATTTTGCTCTGTCCTAAAGGGAAGTCCTGGACCTTTCTGTGATGACAACGAACATATCTCCCACCTGTGACTACAATCTTGAAGGTCAGTTTCTGGCCAGCAGCCTCACAGGTGTACTCCCCAGCATCTTTCTTCTCCACCTGACCCACCACCAGACGACGCAATTTGCCCTCCGACTCCACCTTGAACTTCTTGCTTGAGGTGATCAGTTTCCCCTCCTTGTACCATTTCACGTCAGTCTTCTCCTGGGCCACCTCACAGCTCAGTGTGGCATTTTCTGATAGTGCAGCTTTCACCTCTTTCTGCACCTTCTCCTTGTTTGTAAACACATCTTCTGTCTCTGTAAGAAAGACACAATAGTCAAATGTAGCTTTTTGCAGTTCTCTTCTCCAGTGCTTAATCAAGTTCCCCTATTTCACTATACTTGCCCCTGCACCTTCATCTCTGTTTTGCTGATAGGAGGTGAATAGTTGTATGGGAATTCTGGGATAAAGTCAAAANACAGGTAGTATCGTGATGGCCCATTAAAACAAGAAAGCACCTTCATCTCTGTTTTGCTGACAGGACGTGAATAGGTGTATGGGAATTCTGGGATAAAGTCAAAAACCTCACAATTTGAGCACAGATTTAAACTTAGGACTTAGAGCACCAACATGCATTGCCTGAACCCTCNGCACAGATTTAAACCTAGGACTTAGAGCACCAACATGCATTGCCTGAACCCTCCTCCCTCTCCTCTTTTTCCCTTCCTATGCCTCTCCAAGCTTCCAGTGAATCAGAAGGGAACTGCCCTTTTATCTTCATATCCAGGAACATTGTGCTTTTGCTGCCTATTCGGGTCACTCAAATTCAGTCATTCTCCATCTAATCAGAGCTCTTCAAACACCTCCCCGTTCCCTTTTACTTACCCCTGCACCTCTACTATGGCCTCACACTGTGATTCTGCACGAGTTTTTCTGCAGACATACCAGCTAATTGTGAGAGGCACAGAAGGTACTATCTTTGCCCATTTTTTTTTTTTCTTTTTCGGAAAAAACTAGTCATGGATGTAAAAGTGTGCATGTAAAGTGTTGATATGACAGTTGGCTGAAAATCAAGTCCTACAGCTGAAATATTTCACCCCGGAGAGGTTGTGAGATGATCCTCCAAATGTAAGACACTACCCAAAATGGAATATTCCTTTATCTGGGGCATTTCGAGCATTTTCTCACCTCTGACTTTGACTTGGAATGTTGTTCTGTCATCCTTCGTTTCACAGGTGTAGCTCCCTTGGTCTTGCTGTGTCACCTTCTTGATGATGAGCTTGCGGTGTGTCCCCTGGGAGATGGCTGTTGTTCTCTGGTCTTGCTTCACCTCAGTTTGATCCTTCTTCCATACCACGGCTCCGCTCGCAGCTGACACCTCACACACCAGCTCAAGGTTTTCAGAAGGACTGACCAATATTTCTGGAGTTGTTTTGGGCTTGTTGACAAAATTAACAGCTTCATCTGGAAAGAAAAAGAGAAAGCAGTTTATGCCTTGATTCAGGTTTGTCAGCACAATGTTAAGATACGGTAACGACTGGTCATTATGTCATTGCTAGTCACACTCGGGTGATCAAGTTTCGCTTCTGGAGGTGTAAATGTACATATGTGGGCATGGTACTATTGCAATGTAACTATGACAGAGCGTTAACAGTTATGGCAATAAACTGTGGTTATGGGTCAGGAAAGTCCCTCTGGAGATACAGCAGCATTCTCTCTACTGGGGAACTCATTGTCCAAGTTATAAATCATCCAGACAGTTAGTACATAATGGTCTCCAGTTTGGGAGCTGGGTATTGATGAATCCTTTATACTATATCAGCCTATTAGGTCTACACTGTGGCATCAATACCAGCCGTATTAAATTCTAGATAGACGTGGATCTATGCCTAACTGGATTCATAACCAAAATCCACCTAACTGATGGGCACCCATTTTCTGCCCCCCTTTCAGAAGTCAGGCACGAAAGCTCTTACAGAGCACAGACACGGTGGTTTCTATTACCAGAGCCATGAGCTGAACCTGGCCCAACATCATGGGACCATAAAGCCTGACGTGTGCTTGAATTCACAGCTCCTGTCTCATTACACACAAGAATGTTGATGCCCGACCTTCTGACACATGGTGCAAGCTCCTTCTCTGATCTTCAGATAATTGCTCTCACTTACGGTGCAATCACATTCATCTCTCCTACATCCTCCTGGATCTTTTCAATCAAGCTGAGCTGAGATGTCCTCAAGTTGCTGACACTTTAATCACCACTCCTTGTTTCTGATTTCAAGCAAGCTCTAAGGAATATGTTTTGATGCCTGAGTACACAAACAGCTTTGAAAAGACCTAAGAAGTCTCAGAAAAACTTGTTGGGAGTGATGAGGAGCCTCCTTTAAATATTTCTGAGCCCATTCCTGCAGCCCCATGTTCAAAATATCAGTCCCACTGGACTAATTCTTCCCCAGACCAGATCAGGGTACATACAGGATAATCTCATTGATAAAATATTCTCCAACTTCAAGAGGACTAAGTTAATGTATTGAGACAATAGTGTCACATCTTTCTGCTGAAACTGATCTTCACAGTAGAGAACTCACAACTGCTCACAACTCATATAGCTCAACCGGTAGACGTTCCTGCTTCGATACCTCAGCTCAGATTCTGCTGACTGGTGGCCACACATATAAGTGTGTGTCTCGTATGCAGCAACACCACAGCATTTTTATCAACTCAGGTTTTTTGCAAGTGTATTTCTAGAGCTAAAAGCAAAGGCAACTACGTGGGGACAGGCACCTTGAGCGTAAAAGGCGAGCAAACCTATCCAACACACCCTGTCACTAAGCTAACGAGCAATATCTGATGACCATGTCAGGTATTTCATACCGTCACTCCATCAGGCCAGCCCTTGCCTGAAGAGCAAGCTGATGGCTGTCACTTATCACCAACCTTAGCGTAGTATTGCATTTATTTTAGCAGCAACTGTTGTTTTCAGTCACGGAGTGAGTGAAAGGACAATTGCTATGCTACACCCATGCCAGGCATGTCTACGGCATCAGAGAACAAGTATTCCATTAAAAATTATAATCATTAGGACTGATCTATTTTTAAAAATTAGATGACCAAGGAGGGACAGTCCATCCGGAGTCCCGCAGTTCAGGATTGTTGGGGTAACTCATCACCATAAAGACAGATTACTTCCCCGCCTTAAGGCCATCCCCTGACTGTGCAGTGCTTCTTAGCACTCTGGAAACATTTTACGGTGACACGTGAAACAAGGTGGAAGTTGTCGTAGCTAAGGTTTTGTCAACAACTCAACCCCTGTTCATCAAAAAGTTCATGGAGATGCACAGTTACTTAGCAGATACCAGTTTTCTTGGTCTGAGCCATGTGATGTTTTGTCACAGGAGCTACAGGTGAGATTCACCTCAACCATACATGGTCATCGAACAGTTACATATCCGGTCTCAGGTAATTACGCAGGCTTCCTCTGTACTTGATGTTCAGACAAAGGCAGCTCCAAAAAACTTTTTAAATCCATCTTAGCTCTCATCAGACAGTATAAATCAGATGGTATAAACAGCCTTTTGGGTTTACCGTTCACTCTGCATCATTCAGTTTGGACAGAGCATGGTTGGCTCTTTTAGACCAGTTTTTCAATGGGTGAAGTCAGGGACTATGAATGACACTCACAGTGAAATTGCATAATACTGGATTCTCAGCCAAAGAGAAGTGGAGGCAGGATGCAGAGTGAATACCTGAGCAAACAACAGTTGTAAACTGGAAGCAATCCTTCTAGCTCAGTAAACCCTGTAGCAATCGCTCAAGACAAGTGCTGTGCTAGATTAATCAGCACTGATGAGTTTTTAGTTAGCTGATGGACAGCATCATGGTGACATGGATGGACTGTTACAGGTGACAGCACTCAGTTGTTACTTCTCTTAAATTGCATTGCACTGCTGCATGTAGACACACCATGAGAAGCTTTCAGCAGAGTTTCAATGCGTAACTTAGGACTGGGTTAAAAATTAGTCTCCACACATAAGTCAGAGAACCACTTTTAGAAGAAAGGTTCCCACCAGCAAATTGAATCAGTTGAATTTCACAGGTATTGAATTTCACAGATAAATTCTTGTGTCATTTTATACTCTGGCTCCATCCCGGACTGGAACGCATCAGTGACAAGCATTTCTGTTCTGGGCTTGACCTGACAGCCACGTGCTTTAGCACGTGCTTTATGCCGATAGGCATGTGCCATCAACTAAAGGTTCACTTACAGTACTGCAGGGAGATGTCTGAGCGATCACAGTGTCCTTTGGGAACAGCAGGAGAGGCTTAACTCTCAAAATAAGGAGTTAGATTTTTCACGGGAGGACAGAGGGCTTTCACAGTAAGACTTAAGGACCAGCCCAGTCAGGAGGTGTGATGTATACGCTGGGGCGAGCCCTGAGCTGAAAGAATAAAGGCCAGCTGCGGTTCCCAGCCTGTTCAGCCAGCGGGGTGTTTGAGTCAGGACTCCAGCCCTAGTAAACGCTTGTGCTGACTTGAACACATAACAGCAGCGCTGTATTATTTGCCCGTATTGTGGATTTGCATGAGGACCACAGTAAGGGTCAGAGTCTCTGAAATACTGCTGTGCAATCTTGGCCCTAAAATCTGGCAATTTACAAGGTAAGACAAGTATAATGAACAAAGTCCTGAGTTTCTAGCACAGACTCTGGTCCTGTACTTGCATCATGAACTTACCTGAGACTTTTAAATCAAAAATAAGAGTGTCATCTCCAATTTTGCATGTGTATGTCCCTTCATCTTCTTTTGTCACAGCTGAAGCCACAAGCTTATGCAGTTTTCCTTTATCTTCCATGGTGAATTTCTTGCTGGCTGTGATTTCTTTGCCGTCTTTGTACCACTTAACCATGATGTTGGCCTCAGAGGTCTCAGAAACAAATTCAGCCTGTTTTCCAGAGACGGCCCTGATAACTCCTCCAGTTTTCTCTTTGTTTATGAAGTTTGCAAGTGCTGAAACAAAAATCAGACACACAGCGCTGGTAAAGAATTGTGTGGACATCAGTAAATACAGACAACGCTTATATCTACATTAGGTATTATTTTTTCATAAGACCAAATATGCATGTGTAATTATGGATCTAATTACTAGATTCTAATGCAGAAGCAGCCAAAATCCAGCCTTTATAAACCATACACCTGATTATCATACATCCAAAAACCAGGGCACATACAACGCAGGAGGCTGAGCCAACGACAGAGGAAGCCTTGGGGTTTTAAGAAAATATCTGGGAAAAGTGAGGAAAGATATGACACAGGCAAATGGGAGGGAAAGCAATGAAGGTTATTCAATCATTGTATTGCAACCACCTGGAAAATAAATCATTTTTAAAGGAGGTTAAAATGTAATCTAGATAAATTAAATTAAATTAAATTAAAAATCTATACAGATATATCACATAGGACTGAAATGAAAAGAAATTTATTCCTGGAAATTAACTAGAGCATAGAAGGTAAATCATAAATCCGGCACCATATTAACACATAGTGGAATAATTGAGTCACCAATTGCCTCAAGGCAAAGATCGAAAAACCCACCATTATCTTATCTAAAAATACGAGCCTAAAACCAGAGTCCTATTTTACTCTAGAGAATGGAATTAATTTTCAAACATCTTCTTAACATATTATTTTAAAACAACACACACAATCAAGTCACTTTGTTGGGACCGTGCAGTCAAAGCTACTAAAATCCAAGCCTTGATTATGTACTCATTTTTTCCTTACTTCCAAGAACATGCTTGTGCAATACAAATTAACAACTCCCCGCAGAATGCCTGGCAAAAGCAGTTACTAGCTTTCACTGCTGGTACTGCAGCAAGCAGTTATAGTCCACGGTTTGGACCAGGTAAGCATGACTCTCTCAGACTTTCTCTCCAAAGGTGTTATTATCGCTGCTGCATCCTGGCACAACACACAGGGGTTCTCCTTTCGCTCAGATACCCTATCCACAAGGATGGATTTTGCATTTAGTTTCCTTAGTACGTTAGATTTCTCCAAGCCTGTGGTAGTGCTTTTAATTACAGACAAATATCTGGTAGGGAACCAATATTCACCAGCTTGTACAGTGGCAGAGTCTGGAGACCTAAAGATGGAGAGTGAGTTGACTTGCCAAGCCGTACACAGGTAAGAGAGAAAAAGAAAACCCCAGTCCCAAATCTCCCCTGATCTAAGACTGAGAAATACCCAATGAGCAAAAGAACAGGGAAAGGGAAGGACATGACAGTGCAGCCGAGGACCTCTCCAGTTCTGGTCCTCAAGAGACTCCGTTCAATCACCAGCTTCTGGCAGAGACAGGAGCTTGCATTTGACTTCTCCAGGACTGTACCTGTCCGGTTTTCTAGGGTTTACTAAGGTTGCTTATTAGAAGCAATATGTATGGCTAAAGAAGTCATACCAGAAGCATTTAAACCAGGGAAAATCTTTTTTTTATTGTTTTTTCTTGGGGCCCTCTGTTTCCACTTGTTTCTCTAATGACTCATAACAGTGGAGTTACTGTTAACATTCCCTTCAGTAGGACTTCTCCTCTACCCAACCACCTACGCCCATGAAGCCTGCAGGGGCCGAACACTGCTGAGCCCTCTCCTTCTCCCACCAGCATTACTGGAACTCAGCCCACAGGTGAAAAGTTTTGGTAGGAAGAAGAAGGAGATGCGTTCATTCATGCACCTTTCACTTCACCAGAAAACTAGAGTGAAAAATACAACCACCGCAGTCTGAAGGAGACTTCTCAGATGTCCCATTTCGACGCAGGAGGTCACGTGTCAGAGGACGCCTGGCACGTGAAGTCTCACGGCAGTGGAGGGACTCCAGTGATAAATGGCAAGCGTGTTTTCTAGCAGGGCTCTTTTAGGCAGGAAGCCCAGCGAGTGACACGCCTCTGGCCGTGCCTTGGCACGGTGGCCTCTCAGCAGCCAGGTGACGCCCACGTGCCAGAAGCAGCTGACCTGCACATCAAATGATTCACCAGCTAGCTGTGTCGGATTTACAGGAGGAACAGATAAAAGGTGGCGATGCTGAAAGGTAAAATACTGGAATGGCATTTGTAAGCCTTATCCTACAAGGATGAGATATATCAGAGCTGGTTCTCTGGGAATCAAGCTGCCAACAGCAGATGTTTAAGTTACAGCTTGTCAACACAGATTATAAAATAATAGCATTGATTACTCCTTTGATAGTCATGTTACAGTAAAAAGCACATGGAAACGTCCATCAGCTAATTCAATTAAATCTGTGGGAAGATCTGCCAGTGTGAAAAATTATGCTAAAGAGGCAGAGAGAGAGAGAGAAGAAAACCAAAATTAAGAACAGCTGCCAAGTGTAGACAGCAAATTCCTCCCTCCATAAATGTAGTCACATTTTGTAATTATTTTTTTCAGCTCTCTTCATGCCTCTTTTGAGTTCGCTCTTTGAGAATAACCAAGCAAGTTGTCAAATGCAAAACACATGCACTGCTCTGGGGCTTTGTTGTTTCTACAGAGACCAAGGAGGGCAAGAAGCCAGCAGAATAAGATGGTGAAGAACCTCATACATACGCAGTGTAGAAAGAGCGCGATCATTGCTGGGGAGAAGGTGAGGAGTGAGTTACGGGACAGAATACAGAAATCAAATGGCTTTACAAAGCGAATTTGCCAGTTCAAAGCAGAATAGCTACGGAGCTCACCCCAGATAATGTCTGACAACAGGCTGGACTGTCCTGGAGTCAGGTTGTATACTCTGAACCTCAGCAGACATCTAGATAATACTCAGCAGGAACAGTCTGGGGATACAATGGGGCTTTTTAGCCAAAACCTGCTCCCATCCAAGGCAGAGGAAACTCTCCTATGAACTAGTTCATAAAAGCTTGCATAGATGGGAAGGCTTGCGAGAAGGAAACTTAATGTTGTTGGTTTCGGGGTAAAGGTTCAAGACTCCGTGTCTCGCTCTGGGAGTGAATGTGCCGCCCCAGCTGGTAACAGGCGATCAGGAGGGAAGGGACTGCCATGAAAGCATGAACAGCCGAACTACGGGGCAGCTATAAAACAGTGCTGATTCAAATCTAACAAGCAGAAAACATTAAAAGAGCATGACATTTTGCTGCTTGTCCTATACAGCTTTCCATATGAATACCTTGCAAATAGCACTGAGTCAAGTCATCCAACGTGCCCTGGAAAGGTCTGTTCTTATTCTCCAGGGTTTTGACAGAAAACAAAAAAAAACCCCAAACATATAACAAAAAAATTGCACAAGGCTAAGATGATCTTAGTCCATCCGGACTTCAGTCAGAGCTGAACTAGCTCCTCAGTGACTCATCCCGTATCACACAGCAAGTAAAGGGCAGACCTGGGACCACATGCATCACGTCCTGCCCCTGTGGCTGCATCTCTTCATCACAAGAGCCCCTTTTCACCACCCATCATCAATCTCATGAAATAACAAGACGTCAATGTGAATGACAGCACAGCTCTTACCACTGAGATGGGGTTAGATCCTGAGTTTACTGACAAGTTCTCCTACTCTGGGACTACAAACACTCTCAGCGCTAGATGATGGGGAGTTAACACAACTCCCTGCACCACCTCTGGAGCACTCCCTTTCTGTCCCTTGATGACTCTGCTGGCTTAGGGCAGGAGCAGGACATTAATGCAGAGCAGCCCAGGCAGTCACATACCTTTCACTGAAAGCTGATAGAGCATTCTATCCCCTTCACAGGTGCACTCATACACTCCAGCATCCTCTGCTGCAGTGTTGCGGATTTTCAGGATGTGCCTCTTCCCCATGGTTTGAAGTTCATATTTTTCACTGGCCTTGAGCTCTTTCCCGTCCTTCATCCACTTTACAGTAGCCTCTGCTTCTGAAAGCTCAGCCTGAAGTTTGGCTTCCTCCCGCAGCCGAGCAGAGACCTTTTCTATATCTCTGCTCTTGTTGGTAAATCTCACTGCAGCACCTGTCAGGAACAAAGGCTTCATTATTTCAAGTTATATCAAGATAACACATCCCTGATACATGTCTACTGTAGACTGTGAGATCTTTGAAAAAGTATTAGGTCCTGTTCCTGCCCTTACACTCATGTCAACACCAAGCAATTTTTACCAGTTCAGGAGATTTGAACTGGTTTTATTGCCCAAGTCACTAAGAAAAAAAAAAAAGGCACGTCTTTCTACTGATTAATAATATTCTAAACATGTTTCTGCAAAGATTTTCACCCAAAGTCAAACAGAATGAATGTCTTTTCATTACCTCTTGCCATGCAATATGGGTAGATACAGATGTTATCCTCATTTTGTAGAAGAAAGCTGGAGCACCCAATTCTCAATGCTAAATTAAGTTACATGATACTAACTTTTACACCACACACATCTACAGCAGACTCAAAAACCTCCAAGCAAAAAAAAAAATCTGTTATTAATTAGTGCTCCTTTACTTTTGAATGACTCCATTACAATCAGAAAGATTAGCCAAACCTGGAGCTGAATTTCCTGCTCTAAGGTGACTCGGTGGTAGATCTGGTGACAGAGTCCACTCGCTGATGGTTGTGAACTACAGAAATTCATGAGCTGATGTTAAGCAGTCTGGTTCAGATACCAACCAGCTGGCTAGATCCACAGATTCACTCTGAACTCTGTGCCACCATGGTGAGGTCATTACCAGGACTCACACTAGTTCATATGATGCAATTTCAGGTACTTCCTTCATCAGTGGAAGCCTCCGGCCCCAGTTCTAATCATCATGTCACAGCAACAGGCCCTTGACTGGTAAAAGAAAGGACAGTGATCAAACTAAATACCTTTCACTCTCATCTTGGTGCTGGTGTCAACGTTATTTGCAACAAATTTCACTTCCGCTCCATCATCGTTCTTGGTGACGTTCTTTATGATTAGGGTGTGAGTAGTTTGGGTTCTTTTAATGATGTAGGTCTCACTTTCCTGTAAGACTTTACCATTAAGGTACCAAGTGCCGGAAGATGTTGTCGTGAGGTCAACAGTAAAGAGGGCATCCCCTCCAGGTACAGCTTCAACAGTTGTCAGGGGTGTTTTCACTGCCAGGACAGGTTCTAGGGAAGAACAACACATATTTGAGACCAAAGGACACAAGACTGCCACGCTGGAGAATAGTCCTTCCTAAGAACAAAGTTCCTGGGGTAAACAAGACATGAGAATGAAATCCTGCAGCCGTATACGATTTGCATGCACCGAAGGCAGGTCAACAGGATTTGATTTCTACCGCTGCAGGTAACTGACCTCTGGCATTCGGGTGAGTCCTCTTTCTACAGAGAAAGAACAACAGGCATATTTTACTGATTTTTTTTTCCCCCCTAAGATGTTTAAAGGCATAACAAGCCTGAAACACCTAGGTTCCCCAACAAGTGTGCTATTTATTTAATAACCAGTATTATTCTTAGATTTCAGAAGGATCCTAAGGAGGCCACCCAGCCTGCTAGTCACTTCTAGATAGTCTAGGAAAACACAGGCATGTTCAGACAGCTGGGGAAAAGGATGACAACAAGTCATGGTATGATCAAAGTCTGTGCAAATATTGTCCAGTGCAATGAAGCAAAGGAAGAAGCAATCCCATTGCACACAATGATTCTATGGGCAAGAAACTAGAAATAAAGTAAAAAACCCATATTTTGCCTAGACACTCTAAGATTAAAGAAAGGCTGACTGGAACTTCATTTTCATGACAGTATGATCACCCATAAATATTCTTTAAGTGCAAGTTTGATATCTCATTTATATATTGAAAATTATATTACAAGCCCACCTCAATTTTTCCTTTCATGCCAGGTCTAGAAGAAGCGTTTAGAGGCTTAAGGTTCATTGCAGAGAGCTCTGCCTCTCACACAGCCTGGTGTGAGATATTGGAATATCTCACAGCTCTATCACAGAAACCCAACCACTATCACTTTGGTGATGGTCAGTGGTCGAAATGAGACATGAGAACTAGCAGTGAAGGGAAAAAGGTTTTGCTGTGCACTTGCTCTACCCTCCTCAAAGTCATAGGAAACATCTTTAGGGCAGCCACATGGCAGATCAGCACAAACTGACCCATTTTATGATGGATTTGTGCTCACCGAGGTGCATGCTCCCTGGGAACTCCAGGTAGGGGCTCTGTCCGTAGGCGTTGACTGCAGACACTCTGAACTGATAGTCAGCCTCTTCCGACAGGTTGCTCACCGTGAACTCTGGGACAGGGATGTGAGACTCATGGCACCTCACCCAGGTGAAGCCAGTTAGTTTCTTGCGTTCCACGATGTAGCCGTCGACTGGAATGGGGCGGTCCATCTTCGGAGGGGACCATGCTAGCGTCACTGAGGTTTCTGTTTTATTTTTCACCACAGGGTCACCTGGGGGTTGGGTGGGAGGTTTTTTGGGAGCTGCACAAAGGAAAAAAAAAAAAAACAAACAACAGAGCAAGAAGTTTATGTCAGAGTGTGGAAGCCACTGTGCCTCACTGAAAAAAACCTAGGGCTTATGCTGGTCTAAATGCTAGTCTAGCTTAATAATCCTCTGTAAAACACTAATGGGAGATGGAGAAGCAAGACGATGGATAGAAGATGCTTTTGGGCTGTGTTACACAAAGATGTACAATACTCCTACCTCCACAGCTAAACATATATGATTTCTACTCAATATTACAATTGTCTGCACAAAGAGTCTACAATGAACAAGTCATAGGCTTAAGGATTCAGTGCTAGATACAGACCCACACCGCTCCCTATACAGCTCCTGGGTAAAGCAGACTAACAGTCAGCTTGTTATTTTCACTCAGAAGATGGGTAAAACCACCATCAGAGGTTGCTCAAAATTCCACGCACCAAATTCCTGTTCCACTTCCTTGTGGTGAATCCAGGAGAAAAAAAAACAAAAGGCATCAATGTCTGGTGAGGCGGCAGAACTTTGTCCTGCATCCACTAGACACTGCTTACTAGACATCATTGCGCAGGGATAGTTGCACTAATATTTTAAGTGTGCTGGTATTTCTCTTCTGTCAAAATTTCAACAATACATGTCCCTGCAGTCAGGAACGTAGATACACTGGAGAGAACCAATGCGTGGCAAGGCACCATTGCATCAAGAAAGAGCAGGGCAGTATTTTCTGACAGATGTGGCATCCTATGCAGCAATGGAAATCCATCCCATAAAAAGCAGTCTGTGCCAGGAGTCTATGCCCCCCATTTCTTCTCAAGAACGTGTTCCAGCCGTACAATTAAACATTTCAGCCCAGATCTGCAGTGGGTTTCAACAAAGAGCAGCTAAACGTTGTACAACTGGGACGTTTCAGAGATAAATATAGGCATGAATAAGCAGTGCACGGGTTTTAGAGTTATGGAGATCTCCGTTGCTTGTTACACAGGCTTGGCTGTTTTCTGCAGCTGCTTTCATCTGGGTATCTGTCCTCCGTCCTGCTTCTGAATTTTATGTTACCCCAACTCAGAAGGTCTTTTGTAACTTTGTCACCCAAGAGCGATAGCTATCATTGGGGATCTCTCCTTTAGTAATTTATGCAGAGCCAGGTATGGGGGTTGGGGAATTAAATTCAAAATGAAATGACAAATAAATGTCACTACCGTGAAACCCTACAATCACGGAGATGTGGCTATTTTATGGTACCCGAGTTCAGAAGTGTATCCCCCTGCAGGTATATGCATAATGAAGATCCACATTCACCCTCTCAATCCTCTTGAAACTTTTAGAGGAGGCTAAAATCCCATCAGAGTTATTCACTATGTTCTGCCACTGACACGGTCAAGAGGCTAGGAATTACCTGATATGCTCTAGTTACACATCTACTGGCATGGTAAAGGATTTGTTTCATTTAATTTTGGCTGTCTGAAAGTTAGGTGTCTGGTTTAAGTCAGTCATCCAGACTCCAACTGTAATCCCATGGAGAACAGCACACTCAGGAGCAATTCATCCCAGCTTAAAGATGTGTGAGACAGGTGAAATCAGAATCCCAGAATGGTTTGGGTTGGAAGGGACCTTGATGATCATCTTGTTCCAACCCCCCCACCATGGGCAGGGACACCTCCCACCAGACCAGGTTGCTCAAAGCCCCATCCAGCCTGGCCTTGAACACCTCCAGGGATGGGGCAGCCACAGCTTCTCGGGGCAACATCTTCCAGTGTCTCACCACCCTCACAGTAAATACTTTCTTCCTAATATCTCATCTAAATCTCCCCTCTTTTAGTTTAAAACTGTTCCCCCTTGTCCTATGGCTTCACTCCCTGATCAAGAGTCCCTCCCCAGCTTTCCTGGAGCCTCTTTAGGTACTGGAAGGGGCTCTAAGGTCTCCCTGGAGCCTTCTCTTCTCCAGGCTGAACACCCGCAACTCTGTCAGCCTGTCTTCATAGCATAGGTGCTCCAGCCCTCTGATCGTCTTCATGTCCACCTCTGGACCCACTCCAACAGGTCCATGTCCTTCTTCTGTTGGGGGCCCCAGAGCTGGACGCAGTACTCCAGCTGGGATCTCACCAGAGTGGAGTAGAGGGGGAGAATCACCTCCCTTGAAATGAATCTCGCATTGCAGACACTCACATATTCATGACTCTAGAGGGAGTCTGTACAATGAGCCTAGACTCAAACCTGAACTCCGGGACAACTGATCTTCTCTCTGCCTCAGTTTACCCATCTGTAAAATGGGCATAGTAACAATGCGAGATACCAACCAGATAATGTATAAACATTGCTTGCCTGATAACTGCTATTAAAACAGCCAACACTGATCTTGTCCAGCTAATTGAAAAAGATGCAAACATAGCACAGAAGATTGTTCAAGCAGCTAATCAGACGCACATGAAGTGTAAAAATAGGAAACCTCAGTGTGATACACTTTTCCTTCATTACGTAAATAGACACATAAGTGTTTTGGGGTGCACAGTTACCAGCCTGTCAGTTACTGCTGGTCAGAGCTAGATGCCAAAGGTCCCATTAGTGTAGCATTAAGCTGAATGTTAGATGCTGGAATCAGATCTCCTGACCTTACCATCAGAAGCTGTAATGTAATATTTTCTTCAGAGATACCTGTTTGTGGGAAGGCAGCTTCTTACCATTTTCTATTCCATGAATAGAAATGAAATTCCATGAATTGTTTCAGAACATAAACAGCACAGTCCAAAATCAAACTGACTTTTGTTGTTCCCTTTGAATAGGTGCTTGATTGGATGTTAAAGATTTCCAAATGCCTTAGAAACTGTCACCATGCTAAGTGTGACACTTACCTCATTTTTTCTTCATTTTAGCTCAATAGCATCAGAATGCCCAACCAAGTTTAGATAACACAGCAGTTACAAACCTGTATTTAAACATTT
>RSEF01000002.1:2441320-2455306 GCA_003993805.1 Himantopus leucocephalus | reverse complement strand
CCCCAACGTCCCCAGTGGCCGATTTGGCCTAAACCACAACATATCCAAATGTGGACATCTGCACCCGAGTGGCCTGGGCTCCTTTGTAGGTGACAGAGATGAAAAAAACACTTTCAGGCTGCTTCGTTTTACCCTGAAACCTCTGCATACACCAAGTCGCACCAGCTGCGCTAAGAAGTGCCTCTTCTCCGCGCGGACTTCAGGTGGTCCTGGGGGGACAAGCTCCATGCAGGCAGCTAATGGTAGTTGAGATCAGTCTGTCCTCTATATCTGAGGCTCTCCACGTCACAGTGAGCCCATGAAAGCTACAGCTCCCTCTTATTCATGATACTGCACCCACATCAGCCTGATGAATCGTCCCTCATCAGCTTTGTCATTTCTAGCGTTGTTTGTGGGATGAGAACTGGTGGTGTGGGTGGCAGGGTGACAAGATGCAACAATCCCGGCTAAGCCCTATCCCAAAGGGGACATCCCCTGAAATCCCTCCTCTGGTGGAACATCTCTCATCCGGATATGTCGGGGTGACTCAGAAACCCTTCTCACAGCTAAGAAAATGGTGAAAAAGGACGGGGAATCTCTTTCTGTTCCTCACCGGGCCCTGGGCAGTTGCACAAGCTGCCGGCAGCCTCTTGCTCCATCAAATTTCCACTCTGCTCTCCCACCGCCCCAAACCCTGCCATGTCTGGGGCTTGCTGGCTGCCGCAGCAGCAGGACAGCCTGCGGCTCCCACCCTCGAGGGCTCATCCTCGGCGTTTATTCATCCATAACTCAGCTGCACTACCATAAAGCGGGGATAACTGCTGTCTCTCTGCAGCCAGCCCTGCGGGTTGATGCTGGTATAATAAACTCATTTTCTCCAGCTTTTTCTCGGGGTGCTAAGCACGAATTCTCATCCACAAACCCACGTGAGCTGCAGTTATTCAACACTGACCTTGCGCATTAAATACTCCCCAAGCTGCGCTCCAGGAGGTCGGTCGCCGGCAGCCAGCAGCCGGGACGCGGGGCTGCGGTAAACCATAGCAGCACTTCTGGCATGGGGACAATATCCCACAATCTTGGAGAGGAAAAGACGGATTGTGGCTGGCCTGGGCAATCCAAAGGCCAGTGAAGATAGGGGGAAATCGCAAGGACAACAGGCTGGGTGTAGAAATAAAGCAAAGAGGCAGCCGAGAGGCCACTGGGCTGAGTTTGCAAGGAGGGAGTCTGTGTACCAAAGGGGCTGTTTTGTGCTAGCGGGGCCAAAAATGAAGGTGAAGCTGTCGTTAGCATTTCCCTAGGGGGAGCGATTAGGAGCTAGTGAGATGCTGTTGACAGGAATACCGTCTGCGGCGTGGAGCAGCTAATGAAAAAGATGGATCTTGTGATCCCAGAGAGAGCGGCACGCTGGAGACTCACTGGTATTTTTCAGCCTGGCTTTCTAAAGAAATTAGGGGTTTTTTGCAATTGCTCTGTGTGTTCCTAAAATACAGGCAGATAGAGGCTGCTTTTGCCATTCCTCCTTCGACTCAGGAGCCCCATCACCCTCTGGCTCTGCCCTGCCCCCATGGACACTGTCCCCATCACGCTGTCCAGCAGCAGCAATTTGGAGGTGACCTGGGGACAAGGGATGAGGTTGCTCCTCGCTCAGTCGCTCCCCGCTGATGCCAGTCACCCAAGCCATCGCGGCAGGACATGGCTGCGCGTGGGCTGGGGCACGGAGACCTTGAGCGAGCCTGGCAGCCAGGGATGAAGGCTGCTAGCAAGGAAGACTCGCTAGAGTTCCTGCGTGACTGTGGCTAGCACCAGCATCAAGGTGAGGTCAGCCATCCATGGGTGCTTCTACGTCTGAGTAAGTCTGGTACCAACCCAGCAGCCAACAGCAAGGATAAGTTCACCTTATTCCTCAGACCTTGTTATTTAGCAAAATTTTTCTTTTGGGGTATTTTATGTAGCACTGCAAAGGATGTGACCTACGAGGCTGAAGTGCTTCTGACTATTGACTTTCCTTGTGGACTTCTTAGAGGATCCTGTTCTTCTCTGTCTCTTAGTGGGACCTGGTCCTGCTTATGCCGAAGAAGTTGTAAAGATACCACAACTGCCAGAGAAACAGAAAAAACTCACGTTTCTGTCCAGAATTTGTTTCCTGAAGACTCTCTGGACAGTGGCGGTGAGTGAACGCGCCTGCCGTTTAAAGGGACGAGCAAAGACTGAGGTCGTTCGGAAAGTCAGGCTTTCTCACAAGTGCTTTCCTGTTGTTTGCTCAGCTCGAATCATCAGTTTCTCCCAGACTCTGCGAAGTTTTCTTGCTTTTGAAAGTGCAGGCTTTCCTAAGCAGTTTCAGCTCCGTGCCTGAAGGAACTGTAGGCAGTGATTCATCAGAGAGACAACACATCCCAAACAACTAGAAGGTCAACTACTTCTTAAGGCAAAAATATTTTGCAGTGATTTATAGCCATATCTGGGAAAATAGAGCTCTTACATGGCTAAAACAGGCAAATAATAGATTGAGAAGAATTTCTTGTCATCAACACTCAGCACCCTTCTCACGGAAACATCACACGCTTTACATACTGTAACAAAATGTAAGTTTTATTCCATTTTATTAGTAATGGATGTGGAATAGCCAGTTGAAGAGTTGGACTGATGTATCTTTCTCTTTTGACCAGTGTTTAATATTCTAACTACAGTCCAGATGTAACATTTACACTGAAAAATACAGATTCAACCTCATACTCAAAAAATTTCTAGTACAAATACAGTTAGTACATAAAAAAAAAAATGAACAACAAAAAAATAACAATCCCAGAAACTTCGTAACAGCACAGACTGGTTATGGCCTTGAGTTAAGTTCAAGTATTTCCCAGTGGAATGCAATGCAAGCAACAAGGTAATCTGGCTTTTACGTGGGACATTCCTGGCCCTGAATGGTAAGAATAGAAATATAAGTGTGGGCACTTTATCTGACCAAGTTTAGCGAGAGAGTCAACATTTACGATTAGTTCAGCTACAAAGCCAAACCCGTCTTGTGTGTGAACAAAACTACTAACTTGTAAAAAGAAAAAAAAGAGAAAAAAAGCGCAAAGCATTAATTGTACTACTAGTGTTTCCTCCGTGGCCGACTGCCTGTCGTCTAATTGAAATTCCTCGAGCCGCCGGTTTAGTTTGTAATGGTTGTGATGGGGATTTTGCTTATGGTTATGCTTATTTTGCCTCTCTAGCCTTTTTCTTCCCAAACTGACATCATAAAGAGCGTATTTTTGCTCCTGCCCTGAAAGGAGTTGTTCCTGCAGAGACATCAGTGCACGTCGGTCGCCTTTGTGGCGGCAACTCAGTGGAAAGACACAATATCCTAAAGGCTTTAGAGGTCAAGGAGTGGAGGAGGAAGGGGGGGAAGTGAGCAACTCAGTATGCATCATCATAATAGTAATCCTTTATATTTCTAGGTCTGTCTGACTCATGCTGGCTCCTGTGTGCGGCTCAGATGGGATCTGGGAGAACTGGGCTCCCTCCTCCCCAGGGTCAGAGGAGTCAGCGGTGTCCTCCGGGCTGGCTGGGACCTTTGCAGGCAACTTTGCATCTCACCCAGGCAGCCCAAGACACCGGAGCAGTCCTGCCGGGAATGTGCCGTTGTGCTTCTGTCCCTGTCAAAATGCGCGGAAAACATGCGAAAGCAAGATCAGCTCCCACTCACAAAGCATTTTATGCAAGGAAGTATTTCAAGCCTGGTAGATGAGCAGGGCTGGCTGGAAGGACAGCTGAGAGAGCCGTTACCCTGCCTCTCTCCCCAACGAGGAGGTTGTATTGATCACACAAGAGTCTGCCCTGGCTCTAGTACTCGTCAATATTGCAATTATTGACTCTCGCTATGGAAAACAGTGTGTGCGTATTAAATGTGATGGTGACACCAGCCGGGAGGAGGCTGCAAATGTGCTGCAGGACAGACAGATCATTCAAAGCTCCCTTGGTGCACTGGGTCTGCGGTGTGAAAATAAAAAGGCAGTTTGAACAAGGGCAGGAGGATCCCGGCTGTACAAGCACACATCTGAAGAGGGCAGCAATCCCCATGCCTGCAGAAGATGGGGTTTTGGGGAGGACCAGGGTGGCAGATGGGCACAAGAAGAGCAGCAGAGTGGGAAGGTGGCCCAAGGACCAGCACTGCCACACCGCTGGGAAGACGTGGACTGGCTGGTGGTGGTTCAAAGACACCAAGGAAAATCATGCTAGAAAAGCAGCCCTTGGAGAAAGGTTGATGAGACTTGAGTTGTTTAGCTTAAAGCAGACTTGAGGAGGATGAAAACAGTCTTCAAACACCCAAATGCTTCTGCAGCCATTGAAGGCATGAGATGTTCTCCATGGCTGCTGAGGAGAGGAGATGCCAGGCGTTGCAGCGAGGGGGTTTTGTGTTAGCCATTAAGGAAACATTTGATGTCTCCAAGTTGGGGAGAAGATCCGTGGTCCTTTCCAGCCCTGTTGCTCTAAGTGTCTCTGAACCTGCAACCATGGAGCCCAGGGATCTCCTCCCATCGGGCACTGACCAGCTATATTGATGGGGAAGGGGGTATAGCCCTGCTGTATAAAATGGGTTTAATGATTACAGTCAGGTCCCTGTGATCAGGTTCTGGGCTTTCAGGTGTACAATCTGTCCCCTCCCCTTTCCCCATGATGAGGCCAGGATGGTTTCCTGAAGCAAGACCAAGGGAGGCACATGCCCATCCCTGTGTTTGGTGACTCGCTGGTGAAGCTGCGGGTCAGCAGGAGCTGAGGGGCCGATCAGAGTCATCGGGAAATGCTCACGCCATGTCTGGGGCTAAGGGAGATGTCTCTGGTATGGGCAGGTGAAATCCAGACTCCAGACTCCTGCACAGCACAGTGCCTTCCAGCATTGCGTGAGAAGGACGAGTTTATCTGGGGCTGTGATATTGCTGCTCATCTCAAAGGAATCAGAAAAACCCAGACAGCATCCAACCATCGCTCTCCTCAGAGTTCCCATCCTTCCCTTGGGATCGTGACCTTAAATACATGCTGTTTCCCATGGGACGCAGGGCTGATGGTAAACGAGAAGTCACATCGATGTGGAAGACAAGCTGTAATTACTAGGGAGCAAATTTCCACCCAGCAGCACCTCTGCTCTCCTCCCCAGCAGCCCTGGGCTGTGGACCTGCATGCATTTATCTTTATGGTAGCAGCACCATCAACAGCTTCTCCTGCATTGCCTGGTGCAGCCCAACCCAAGAAGAGAACACATTCCCACATGCAGGACAAGGACCAACAGCGCAGTTGGATATGTTGTCTCCCCACCATCATGGTGTGATCTTTCTGAGCCTTTCATTCAAAATTCACGGCAGAAGGGCCATCCCTCCACATGACAGATGTGTGTAACTCCTGACCATTGCTGGTGGGGGGATGAACTGATCCTCCTCCTGGATGTGGTTGTCCATTTTCAAGGGGAATATCTCTAGCAGCGAGAGCGAGCTGCGTTCCAGGCATTTTACTGATGCCTTCAGCAGGACCAGGAACAAGCCTGAAAGTGTTCCCCAGACTGTTATGCACAGCCATAGTGAATGTTTACAGCTGGATACCTCATAGGATGTTTCTTTGCTTTCTTTTTAAACCTACTTTTTCGCTGCCAGCACTGTTCTCTAATGGCATGGCACAGGTCAGCCAAGGTTTGGAGGAGCTGAAGGCCATACCCAAGTTCTCTGCCTGTTCTCCAGACTGGCCAAAGGGTCCGGCCACCTGGAGAACAAGCACCCTGAAGGCTTTCAGGGACCAATCTCAAGGACATGAGAAAGATGCCTAGCAAGAAGTCACATAGATCCAATGGATAAGAAATACTGGCACAGGGACCTGCCTGCAACTTTGGGTGGCTGATGCAGCCCTGAGGGAACAGCTCGGCACAGGGACGGTGCTGTGTTCAGTGAGGATTTAGTTCTTTCGTGTTAGGTTTGATCTTGAAGGCTCTGCCTCTTTGGGTTCTCCATGGTGGTGAATCAACCACTGGACTCTTGGGAGGTTGTGAGAGCATCTGCCATGCCACAGGCATCTCGGGAACCTCTCAGGGATCAGACCCGCTCTAAGACATGGCAGAGTGGGGCAGTGACTGGTTTCAGCCTCTACCGTTCGGCAGGAGAAGCCCCCTGTGATCCCAGTGATGAGGTTTTCTTTCTGTTTCGTGTTACTGGAGGGGTACAAAGCCACAACCCCACAGCTGTGCAAGAGACACAGCATGAAGCCACCCTGCCAAAGCACGTCCTCAGCACTAACAGGTGCCTTGGAGCTCAGCAGCTTGGTTTTAACATGCCTCCAGATTCCTGTAGCTGCATGAAAGCCACCCTAATATCAAGCCAAGGTTAAAAAGCTGCCCATAAACTAGTGAAAAACTTCCTGCTGCTGTCCTGGTCCTGTCCTCACTGAAGCCAGGTCTTCTGCTAAGCCCCCCAAGCAAATGTGTGAAACTTGCCAGTTCCCCAGGGGAGGCTGGAAGCTAGAAGCTCAAAGACTGCTCCAGGATGAGATCAGTCATAGTCCTGGACCAGCGGGGTTTTCCCGGGGGAGGTGGAAGGCTGTAAAATTACCACAGGGTTGATATTACATTTATATATATCTCTCTATGCCTATATTCATACACACATGTTCATATGTGCCTGTATATATACGTACATGTACACACACACACATCATATACACACTATGCATAGATCTGCCGTCTGCCACTATTTGTAGGGGTTTGATTAAACAGAAAAACAAATCAGCCAACACCGATCTTCCAATCTCTACTACGATTCAGCAAATAAAGAAGTCTAAACCCTTTATAATTTTGTTTTCCTGGTTGCATAAAGGCACTTTCTGATGATGTGAAGCAGCAGTTTGTTAAAAATGCTGTAACTGCAACGATTCCCATCGCATCTGTAGCAAGCGCTACACAAGCACCGGTACCATGCAATGTCACTGCTCGCTCCTGCTGCGTAGTGTTTGATCGTATTTGCTTTTTTGCTTCAACGCAGAGGAATAAAAGACAAAAACCTTCAGCGCTGTGCTACACTTTTAGGTCTCTCTGTGTAAGACAGCCACTGTGTTTCTGCCCCGTAACCTGATGTGGGTCCCAGCTCGTGGCTCGCAGCATTGAACGATGCCTGCTAGAGCATCTGAACAATTCAGGCAGGACATCAGCTGTAAGCGTGTCGTGAAGGTTCCTGCAACGTGTCAGTTGTTTTGTTTTCTTATCAAGGGATCAGAAATTAATTTTGATTAAGGATATTTAGTAATTAAACACTGCCTGACCTACAGCACTCTAGCCTCACCATGCAGGAGGGGAGCTGCTTGCTGTCGGCCTGACTTCTCTCCTGAGCCACCAGCAGCTCCGCTTCCCATCACAGCGCGTTGTCCAGTCTCTGTTGGGGGCTCCGGTGGTGACCGAAGGGGTGGGAGATGCAGGGGGGGGTTGCTGTTGCTCACTGGAGGTTCCCAACTGGAGAACGTGTTGGAAACAGGGAAGAAATGTCTTTTGTTAATGCACTGGAAGACAGCACTAAACTGGTCTGAAAATCCTTTTCTCTCTTGACTTCCATATAAAAATTGCGCCGTGTGCCCTGTGAAACGAACGCAAGACAATACCGAAAACGAGAAACAAACCAAAATAAAAACCCCGCTTACGCTGCCCTCTCTTCTTTTAGATGAAGCTATATCCATACAGACGTCTTTCCATCTTTACTGCTTGAGCTGCCTTTCTCCAAGCAGGCCTTGGGTTTAGCACCTTGTTTTTCCTGGGCAGTGTTGGCCCTGTTCTGCTCTACCACCGTGCCACCCGAGGCGGGACTGCTGGTTCGAGAAGGTTGTGTGTTGGCCTGGGTGCTGCTGTAGCTCTGAAACGCTATGTCTAACTGCTCCTGGGCCACTCGCAAGTGTTTGTGAAGGGTGGACAAGTCTGCCGGGAGGTTCTCATCTGGGCTGGTGCACTGCTGCTCCTGAGCGACGTTAGCCAAGTTCTGCTCGTGAGCCATCAGGCTGTTGGGGATCTTGGTGGACTTCTCTGATTTCACTACCAGGTTGTACTCAGGAGGGCAGGAGATGTTCTTTGGGTAGGCATAGTTGTAGGGAGGTTGCCTAAAGCTGTTGATTTTCCGGTTGCGAATGGCATCTCGGATGGTCCCAAACCCTAGGTGAAACATCTCACACATGTTCAGCAATAAGCACAGGCAGCTCACGACGTACATCACCAGGAGAAAGATGGTCTTTTCTGTTGGCCGGGACACAAAGCAGTCCACAGTGTGAGGGCAGGGGACCCTGTTGCAGACGTAATAGGCTTCTACCTCAAAACCATAGAGCAAATACTGCCCTATCAAAAAGCAAACTTCAAAGGAAGCTCTGGTAAGTAGCTGGAAGACATAGATTTTCATCAGTCCTTCTTGCTGGATGCGCCTCCTCCCATCGTGCTTTTGTTGCTCTTTGCTCTTGGGTTTGGCTTTGGCTTTTTCACGTTCTGCTGTATCATCAGAGATCATGGGCTCCTCTTCATCAGCCTCCATCGGGTCCTCCATGTTGCGCACTGCCTGCCAGTTCAAAGCAAATTGCTTCTTCTTCTTGAATCCCTTGAACTTCTTCTCCTCCTCCGCCGACCGGGCGATCCTGTGGATGGCATAGCCCAGGTACATGACTGAAGGGGTGGATATCACGATGATCTGGAAGACCCAGAACCTGACGTGCGACAGCGGCGCGAAGGCATCGTAACAGACGTTGTCGCAGCCGGGCTGCTTGGTGTTACAGGTGAACTTGCTCTGCTCATCGGAGTAGATGGACTCCCCCCCCACCGCTGTCAAGACAATGCGGAAGACGATGAGCACAGTGAGCCAGACCTTCCCCACGAAGGTGGAGTGATTGTGAATCTCTTCTAGCAGGCGGGTTAGAAAGCTCCAGCTCATGTTGGTCATAAGGGCTACTCAGTTATAACCTGCAGGGAGAGAGAGGAAGAAAAAAACATAGCTGTAAGTTAACAACTGTGGCTGCAGCCAGCAATACAGCTGTGACATTGGCACATCTGTGACAGATGAAGTCATTTTTTCTCAAGGAGGAACACTTCGCTGCTGCAGCCCATCTCCCCAGGACCTGGGAGGGACCACGACATGGGGCTGACCATGAGGGCGCAGCATCGGGGAATGAGCCGCGGCCAGTGTGGAGATGTGCTGCACCACCATCATTGGAGGCAGTGGTACCTGGTGGTACTAGATAAACACCAATTAATAACGCAACAAGCCACGGCACCTGCTAGATTCACCATTACCCACTTTGTTGCCTGTTTCAAGATGTTGCTCAGCTGTAAGAAGGGTTTGGGTGACTCTAAAAGTGAACACAAGGCACGACGGGAGCCACCTAGGCACAAAAAGGTGCTTAACGTGTGCTAATCTCTTGCTCGCACGCCATGGGCTCAAGCGCCTGAGCTGAATGCGGGAGTAGAGGATGCTGCCCACATCACAGAGACTTGCACTGCCGAAATATCTTTCATTAACAAAGCCAGAAAAATGCAAAGAATCAGCAAAAGAATGGGAATATTTATGTTTACAGGCTAATGGTCCTTTTAAGTTACTTTTGAAAAAAACAAACCAAAACAAAATAATTGTTTAATCAACTGCAGACTGTTTTAAAAATAAACCTTGAAAAGATTTCAGAGAAAACCATGCATTTATTAGAAGACCTGGACAGCTGGGGAGGAAGAGCTTTTAATAACCATTTTGTGTTTAGCTTAACTTGCAAGGGGGCCTCAGCCCGAGCCCCTTGGGTGACCCCGGGATTCATCAAAGGCAGGAGGCAATTTTACTGCTTGACTGGCAGCAGCCCTGACGGATACCTGGAGATGAGAGCAACAGGGAAAGCGCTCAGACCCAAAGAGCACTGTGACAGGGGCCAGCGGAGCGCTCACTCCAGGACAGCAGAGAGTCTGTCCTTTCTGCTCCCCTGCATCCCTCCTTGGAATCATCCTCAGGCTCATCGTGGAGTTTACCCACCTCGTTTGCATGCAGACACCTGATGGCAGGCAGTAAATTAGGTATCTGCGAACCCATTCTCACCCATGAGCTGATGCCTACTTGCTGCGCCCAGAAGAAAAGAATGGATGTGTTGGTGGCAGATGTAGGAGCCAAGCACAGGAGCATGGACACAAGTGAGTTAGCGCGGAGTAGCACATGGCAGCGGCACGTTATGGCTCGGCAGTAGCTGCCCTGATGCAGGCTGCTCCCCTGCAGTCCTCCACGATCATGCAGAGGAAGAGAAAGGAGTCGTTGTCCATACGTTGCAAGAGTACGGACCCCAGTCCTACTCCTCCATGCTGGCAGAGCACGGCTGGGTGGAGGTAAAGATCCGGGAGATCAGATGATGCCACGAGACACGAGCCTGGTCCTAACCTGGCTTCGCACCACTTTTCCGTGGAGACACAAAGTTATGCTCTAGAGTTTCCATGGCACAAGCCAGGCTTTGAGCCCATTGCCCGTGCCAGGCGCAGGGCGGGAGCAGCCACCACCATCAGCCACGGGCACAGCCCCACGCAGGAGCAAGTAGGGAAGTGTGCCTTGCTGTGTTCTCCACGTCAAGCCTTTCTGGAATGCAATTTTGCTCACGCTGCTTCTTAGGACGAGCGCCAAACAGCGCTGGTTTGCTCAGCCCTCGCCTTCGCACTGCCCCGGGAGGTAACAGCGCGGTCCGGAGCTCGAGAAGCAGCGGAATTCTTCCGCTCTCGAGGGCTCTCGAAAGCTGGCAGATGGAATTTTCTAACCCTGCTATTTCTAGATCAAACAAATCCTCTGCGAACGCAAAGCCCCAAGTCTTCACACGCCAGAGTGGGACCGCGGGAGCACTCTGCAGATGGTGTTATTCTTGCCTTGTAGCTGGAGAAACTGAGGCAGGGAGCAGAGAAACAGCTCACTCCAGGCTGGGTAATTAGCCAGAAGAATAGGTGGGGAAGGTCTCCTCTCTCCCCTCAACTTACCTGGTCAAGCACAGCAGCCCTGAAAGCTGCTGGGACCAGAATCCCCATCTCCTGCCCCAAAAGTGCCACCTTGGACCCAACGGTCAATACAGAAATGCTGCTGCAGATACAATTCAGCCGCTGCAGAAGAATGTGGGAAGTGATCCCCACAGAGCTTATTCTTTATTTATTGAGGGAATGGGGTTTATTCAGGGGTGACATGGGAAGGCATCCCCTTTGAGTGCCTTTTTTGCTTCCTTAAAGTGGATACACTCTAAAATGTCTTTAACCTTTCCTCTGACTTGTGTCCCCATTCAGATATGGGCAAATATGGGGCGTTAAATGATTTGCAGGATTAATCCAGGCACTTGGCCAAGCCCCAGCTGACGGAGGGGGGGAGCTGGGAAGGGAAGACCCCGCTGGGTGCAGCGATGGCCCGCTGCGGGACACGGTGCATCCGTCTGTGGAGCATCTGGGTCCGGCCGAGGCAGGGCTGGGGCTTGGCTGGAGCACACGTCAGCCCCAGCTTGGCTGGTCCCACACGGGCGTTCAGCCACCTCCTGGCTGCCATCTGCATCCCCAACTAGCTGCAGGCCCCAAATTGTTCTAAAACATGGGCTGTAGAGCAGTTCATTTATAATTTCAGTGCTCACCTAAAGGTTTTATGAAGTCTACACTGGGGATAATTTACCATTTTGCAAGTGTTACTCAAGGACATGGTTCCCAAAGCTTGGACTTAGCTCTCAACGGCAGTTTTGCTGGGGCACGGAGGGTCTAACCGAGGTAATGGTGGCTTTTGGAGTAAATATTCAAGTTTTGATCAGTCATGGTCGTTAGCAAAGCACCCACCGTCTCCTCTGGGAGACACATTTTGGAAAGAGGCACCCGACAGCGTTGGTTCAAAATACTCACAAACCTCCTGAGTCGGAGAAAAGGAAAGAAATTGCAAAATAACCAAAGTGGAAGGTTGTTGCTTTGAGAAGGCCACCTCCGGTTACCAGCCACCAGCCCGAGCTGTTGGTCCTGCCATTGACGCTGCGGCTCAATGCACATCTGGATCTGCAGGAACATCTGCAGGAAACAGCCTCGAGTGGTTCCTGCGCCCCTGGGACCCTGCTGTTGCCTCTCTGTGTGGGATCACACCTTGACGTTACACTCCTGTGTGTCCACCCACTCTCCTGGCACCGTATTTGAAAGCAGGAGCTGAAGGAAATGAGTTTAAAAACCCTCCCACAATCAGTTCAGTTAAACTTCCAGTGGTTTTTTTTTGCGACTCACTGGCTAGAAAGACTATACCATGAGATTTCAATGCCTTTAATTGCTTGGGGAGGGGTGGTAGTACACCATTATATGTTGGAATCAATTATGAAGCAAACAAGCTTCCACGGAAGGACTTGTTCACATCACTTTTGCTGATAAATAGGACGGTACCAAGAAAAGACTATGTCGCATCTCCTCACAATGCCAACTATCAAAGCACAAAAAAAAGGATTTTTGCACCTTTTGTGTGCTTCAGATCTAATTACTCCATGTGGTGGAAAAGTTACACAGTCCAGGTCCCTGGGGAAAAAAAAAAGCTGGTGTGGTCTACAGCAGGTAGGTGGATTTGGTTAAGTGGTTCATGTAGCCAAATTAGCTGCCAGAGTGACCGCACGAGAGGACCCACCATCCCTCTGGCTTTGAAATCCATTCATTCAGTCATCTATGGTCACACGTCGCCTCCAGACTAGCTGACATGCAGTGTGTGAAACGCAAGCGGGGGTACAAATTTCGCTTCGAAACAGCTATAAAGGAGGAGTCGAACCGCTCAACCCGACACCAGCAGATAAAATAACGAAAATCGCGTGTAGCCAGGTACAGGAATGAGCTGTTGGCTCCGCGTTCTTGCCACGCTTACTTCCCGAAACCCGCTGACCCCTCTGCGCAACCACAAGCACAACTGTTGGAATGGGGAAAACTTTAAAACCTGAGTCTAGAAAGAGCAGAAGAAGGAAAAAAAAACCCAGAAAAAAATATCTGTGCAAGCTGGATGTCCTTCCTTTCTGCATGGTTCTTGCACCGTTGCTTAAACTGCAGGGAAAACAATGGGGGGGGGGGGAAATCTACTTACAAAGACATGGTGCTTCTCGTGGCGGCTTTCCCTCCTCCGCCGACATTCCTGTGCCGCCAGCCCTCCGCCTTGCCCTAGATAAACTCCTGCCGCCGCGGTCCGGCCATGCCCCAGCCGTTGGAAATCAGAGCTCGAGGGAAATATTTAACGGGCTGTCAAACCCCGCCTCTGCTGGGCACCCACCGCCGGGAGGTCCTGTCCGAGCCGCCTGCGTCCCTACGGCCGGTCCCACCGCTGCTCCTGGCTCCACTCTCCCTCACCGAGCCTTGCGAGAAGGCAGGAAGGTGCTCTATATATATATATATACACATATATATACACACCGGGGAAGAAAGGGGCATTGGTTTTAAATCCAAACAAGCCGACGGGTCTGCTTTTAGGAACGCTGCCTGGAATTTTGCTGCCGAGCTCTTGAGCCGGCTGGAAGTAAATTAATAGCATCAGCTAGTGGCACTGGTAACAGATTTGTAAGACAGAGAGCATGACTAATAGGGAACATGTGGAAAACACATTTTGGCAAAACTTCCTTGGTTGCTGGGGGGGAAAAAAATAGTAAGAAAAAAGAGGCAAGGCTCACTAGAAAAACCGCTCTGAAGCTCCTGCTTTGCTGCACCTCCAGGCGAGGCTTTCCCTGAAAGAGGTGGTGCACCTCTCTCCAAGCGGGTGGATGGGAGCAGAGAGGAGAGGAAGGGTGGGGAAAGGGTTTTTTGAGCACACACGGAGACTTTTTGGCTTCTTTGCAGAAGCAAGAAGAAATAAGTATGAGAATGTACACGAAGCCTAACGGAGGAGAAAACCTCCATCCTGATGATCCAAGGATCATCTCTCATCCTCGCTCTGTCTCTGGGGAGCTTTGGCATTGCCACCCCAGCAGGATCAGGGCTCCAGGTAGCTGCTGAGATGGAATCATAGAATCATAGAATGGTTTAGGTTGGAAGGGACC
>RSEF01000002.1:2417480-2441220 GCA_003993805.1 Himantopus leucocephalus | reverse complement strand
ATCTAGTAGGATACACCTAGTAGGATACGTCTAGTAGGATACACCTAGGAGGATACATCTAGTAGGATGCCTAAAGCAAGTCAGGATCTTTCCTAACCAGCTAGCCCGGAATAAAGTGCCCTTTTGCCTGGAAGGGGAGTCCCAGTAGATGTTTCTAGGAAAAGAGTTGCAGGGGTATGGGGCAATCGTGGGGTGGGGTGGAGGCAGGACCATGCGCAGTGTGGTGGCTTCTCCTCAAAAGGAAAAGATCTCTCATTGTCTCCTCCAAGACTGTTTCTAAGGCACTTAGGTGGGATTTAGTTGCCTAAACTTGGGTGTTCAATTCTCCCTGGAGCGAAGCTCAATGTCCACCTGGCCTCTGAGGGCTGGTCTGGGACACAACTCAGTTTCCAGCTCTTCTCTCTCCTCCTCTAAATTACACTACTACATGCTCTCAGGAACCAGGAGACCAGAAGCGCACCCTGTCCAAGATGCGGTATCCTCCTGCAACTCTTTCCTGCTAGTTTACATTTTTAACTACCCTTAAAAACACCCATCCCATGCAAAGGTGCTGCTTGCACCCCACTGTTCACCCACTTCTCCTTAGCACCCGTGATGCTGGAGGAGGACAGGTGGACACAGCCGGAGGGGCCAGGAACTGATCGTAAAGTCAGTGTCTTACGGCAGATGGATAAATTGCTTCCTTATGCTCCAAGATGACCCATTGCTGGCACCTGAAGAAGTTTCATGCTCGCAGACCCTGACTGCAGGTCTGACAGGAGAAGGACAGTCCTGCCCTTCAGTGGAAAATGTTAGAAGAGCAGGAGGGTGCTTTTCATGAGATGCTTGTGAGGTTAGACTACTCCAAATCCCGCAGGTGTTGATGGGATCTCACTAACGTCCCTGATTTTATTAAAACAGGAGTTGTGCCACTGACATCCTAGCAAAGGCACAGAGAGAGGAGTGATGGGAATGGAAACGAGCTGTGTTTTTAACACCAGCATAAGGTATTGCCCCTGTATTTGAGTGCGTGGATAAGCTGGTTCGGGTTATAAAAAAAGCACATTTAAGCAATCACTTTTGGCGGTTTCCCAAGCTGATGCCTCTTGCATCTGCTGATCATCTTGTTCTGCCAGGCCAAGGAGGTGTGAGTGCGGACGGGAGCCCCAGGCATCACGGTCTGGCTCTCTCGGTGCCAGATATGGCCTTCAATGGCATAATGGCTAAATCTGGACGCATCCCCACCGCGCTGATGGGGGAAATTGTCTCTCCTTCCCCATGGGGACTGCAAGCTGCTGAGCCAGGCAGGAACCAGGCATTTTACACAGCTGCTGGGCAGCCTGAGCCCTAAATCATAGAATCACAGAATGGTTTGGGTTGGAAGAGACCTTAAAGATCATCCAGTCCCACCCCCCTGCCCTGGGCAGGGACACCTCCCACTGGCCCAGGTTGCTCCAAGCCCCGTCCAACCTGGCCTTGAACACCTCCAGGGACGGGGCAGCCACAGCTTCTCTGGGCAACCTGGGACAGTGTCTCACCACCCTCACAGTAAAGAATTTCTTCCTGATATCTAAGCTAAATCTCCCTTCTTCCAGTTTGAAGCCATCACCCCACATCCTATCATTACATGCCCTTGTAAAAATCAACCCTTCTTCAATTAGTGCAGGGCTTTCATCAGCGCTCTGTTGTTTTTAAGCTCCGGTGATAAGAGGTTTCAGTGAATATTTCAAACCGTACATAAACTACAGCCTGCCAATATAAACACCGTAAAAACGCTCCCTATAAATCATGCAACAGACTTCACCCTTACTAGAACTATTAACATTTTCTGGAATGGCTAAAAAAGTGCCGTGGGCTGCCAGGAGGCTCCGCGGCCACGAGATCTGGGAGAGAGAGAGAGACATGCAGTGCAAAAGCTTGCAAGAAAGCAGCTGCTGGGTGCAGATCTTCCTCCTCGTCCTCCCACCTCGGTGTCTCTGGGCGAGCTCCACTCGCGCTGGACTAAATAAATCAGCCCCACGCCCACACGCGTCCTGGCCAGCGTGCAAAACCTCGCATGTGTTTGCCGTGAGACACAGTATTTCTTGCAGAAAGCCGCCTGCTTTTCCCCGCTGCTCTTCTGGCCTGGCTGCATCCATCTCCTCCCGCTTTCCAGGGCATCCCTCTCTGCTCTAACAGCTAGGAGTTAAGGTTATCTTGCAAACCAGCTTCAGAAGTGCCCCGTGGACCCCCACAGCTCATGGTGACCTTGAGGACTGAAGCAGGAGATCGAAACCTCCTGTATGTGCCACCGGAGCTTTCTTTGACCTCCAGGCAGAAATAACCTCGGTCAAACCCTACAGCAACCCAGAGAGCCGAGAAGGGAGAGGTCTGGAGCAGCCCCCATGCAGGGACCAGCCCCAGCACTGGTCTCCGTGCTGTGGGTCCCGCCCGCCGAAAGACCAGCAGCAATGCAGCACGGCTGGCATCAGCCCCAGGCCACCTCCCAGCCTGGGTCCAAAGGAGAAGACACAACCATCCTCCCCCTCTCCCAAAAATCACCGTGGTCTGCAGTCTGTCTCACCACCCCGGGGATGTCCAGGAGAGCTTTGCTCTCCTGCTGGAGCTCCTCACCTCTCCACTCACATGGGGATGCCAGGCAGGTCTCCATGCCCCAGCCGAGGCGGTGGGATGTCTTATGCTCCACCAAACCGGTGTTCCCCACCAAATGCCATGTCCATCCTGTGCACACCCCTGGGTTCATTCAACCAGGAGCTGAAGCTACGGCTGACCCCTTCTCGCCCATCTCCCTGTGGTCCTGCCGCGTGAGAAATGCTTTGTCTGGGGAGTTTGCAGCCTGAGAGCAACCACCTCCCGTGAAGCCAAGCCAAGCACACAACAAAGCCCCATTGAAAGGCAGCGCTTCCTCCGGGTGCCCTTGGAGAAGTGGCTACATGAGCACTGAGCAGCTCCTCCCAACCTCCCTATCGCCGCTCCGGCAGCTGGAGCATCGCACCAGCCAGCAGCCCGCCCCACCACCCCAGAAAAACTAATGGGTTGTGGCATCTCGGGTGACCCTCAACACCTACATGTGGGCAACCAAAACCAGCCCGGGGTGTCCCATGTGCAGCCTGTGGAGTCTGGTGAGCACAGGGTCCTGGCCCCGGTGGTCTCCCCTTTCCTGGGGGACCCAGCCACAACCCCGGGAGAAGCCACGCTATCAAATGAGGTTCTTCCAAAGCAGGGATTGCTTTGAAACGCCTTCGGCATCATCTTTTCTCTCTCTCCTCTCCCTCCCCTCCTCTTCTCCAGCATCGCTTCCTTTTTATTAGCTTGATCCGTTTTGACTTGAAACTCTCCAGAGCCGGGGCTGGCTGACGTCTTCCCCGGAGCCACGAGGTGCTCCCACCCCACCGATCACAAGAGGAGAGCAAAGGGCTGCAGCACACCCCGTGGGGGGAACCTGGCAGCGCTCGCACAGGCCACCAGGTCACCCGAAACACTGCCAGGACGAGGGAGACAAGACCACATCTGCTCTTGCATCGTGTCACTAGACAGCGGCTCCTCCCCAGGGCCAGGAGCAGAGAGACGGGCAGGGGGGAGGCAGCGGGGAGCTGCCTGCGCTGGGAAGGAAACGAGGACGTTTATTTCTTCGTGCAGCCGGTTAACTATTTCTGTCTGGAAGCGCAGAGGAAAGGGCTGGGCAGAGCGGCGAGCGATACCATTGTCCCCGCCAGGAAAAATAAAAGGATGATAAAAACGTGCCTGGAGGAATTTGGCTCAGGCTCAGGTTTGACCCCAGCATCAGGTTTCCGAAGCAGAGGCTTCCAGATGCAGGGCAGGGCGTTCTCCGGTGGGGAACGTCATTTGGGGTCATTAACTGAGTTGGATTAACTCTGCATTGACCCAGAGGGTCAGACGGAGAAGGAGTTTAAGCACCCAAAGATGCCCAGGGACAGACGGGAGCCGGCAGCGATGCTTCAGCCCCATAGCTCAGCGGTGGCAGGGGATGAGCCACGTTTCTGGGCTGTTTTCCTATGATTTTGTCCACTTACATCCCACCAGCAGCCTGCTGGAGATCCCACAGGTGCCATCCACAGCTCGCTGCCTTGCTGGCCTCCACCTCACCTTTGAAAGGNGAGCGCGTGTTTTAAGAGGGTATTAAAAATTGCAGTCAGAAATAACAAAGCAAAGCAGAAATGCAGTCCTGGGAGATGCCGAGATCCCTCAGTCCTTGCTGTGTCACAATAGATCTTATCTCCGTTGAAATGGGGATGCTGCATGTAAATTCACCCAGAAAATAGGGCCTCACGACTTCAACACCATCCTGGCCCCCATGGAGCAGCTGGTGCCACCCTGTCACCCCCCGGGTACTGCTGGGTCCCCTCCCGGCAGAGGCCAGCTAGTGGTGGCATCTCCCAAGGGTGACGGTTGGGCCAAGGCTGTTGAGTGTCATTAATGATCAGGGTGATGGGACCAAGTCTGGGGGCAGTCCCAGTTGGAGGAAGCAGCGTATAGGTGGGGTGAGGCAGTGCTGCTGCGTTGGGGGACCTCAGCAGGCTGGAGAAACAGGCTGGTAGGACCCAGGTGAGGTTCTACAGAGGAAAAAGCAGAATGGTGGCCCTGGTGGGGGACAGAACACAGGACAGTGGGGAGTGACTGGCCAGGAAGTAGCTCTGCAGACAAGGATCGGGGGTCCTGGTGGTGAAGTTGGACATTAATCAGCAGTGTGGCCTTGCAGCAGAGAAGGCCACCCCTACGCTGGGCTGTCTTGGCATAGCCAGTGGGGTGAGCACTGTTATGGTCCTCTCTGTTCTGCCCTTGTAAGACCACAACTGGATTCTGTGTCCGGTTTGGGGCTCCCCAGTGCAAGAAGGGTGCTGGTGCGAGTCCTACAGAGGCTTCCAAAATGGTTGTGGGCTGGAGAACGGGATGTCCGAGGAGAGGCTGAGAGAGCTGGGTCTGATCAGTCTGGAGAAGAGAAAGGGAAGATCTTATGGGTGTGTGCAGCTGCCTTATGGGAGGTTATAGAGAAGGTGGTCCAGATGCTTCTCAAAGGCGCACAATGAAAGGCCAAGTTACAGTCAGAAAAATTTCAACTGGATATGAAATAGAAGTGTCTCGATGACAAACACTGGCACAGAGAGCTGGTGGGATCTCCGCCCTTGGAGATAACTCGACTGGACAGGGCCCTGGGCAGCTTCATCCAACGTCAAACTTGGCCCTGCTCCGTGACCTCCTGAGGTACCTTCAGCCTCTGTTGTCCTGCAATTGCACAACTCATCCTTGAGATTCCCATCAGTCCCACCTTGCTCAACATCTCCCAACACCTCCACACCCACCAGTGGCCAGGAGAAGTTGGCATCCTCCCCAGGAGACTGCTTTGTCCCCAGGGTAAGCAAAGACAGACCACAGAAAAAGGTGTGAAGGTCTTGGAGGAGCTCTTCTGAGACCCTGTGGGATGTAAACGGACCCTGTATAGAGACACCACATGCCCTAGGGACAGCCCAGGCCACCTGGCAGGCAGCCCCAGGGTCCCCACCTCCTGGAGATGCAGCCAGAGAGCCAATGGGACATCCCACAGCGCCAAAAAATGCCACCAGGCCCCTCTGCAGAGGCAAGGGGATTAACCAATTGCTCTAGCAAAGTTAGAAATTAAGAAGTTAGGAGTGAAATAGCAATTCACCCCCACATGCCTTAATTAATTTATAGGATGGGGCTCCTCATTCTCTATCCGTTTCCCCTGTCCCCTACTGCCACAGCCCCACATTGCACTGGTGGTGCGCACCAACCCCACACAAACTCCTTTCTTTTCTCTTTTGTTGGCAGCAAAGAGCAGAAACCACAGCAGTTTACGTGGCCGGTCACCAAGATCTCCAAGCAACAGACCGGGTCAAAGGGAGCTGTGCAGCCTTAAAAATGACCCTTGTGCTGGTTGGATGAACCTTGGGTGGAAGAGCTCCAAAGAAGCCGTAAATTACGAGAGAGGAGAGTCCTCCGCAGTGCCGGGACCTGCAGAAATACGGTGATCCACCTCCGCAGTGCATTGCAGGGGAAGGACGGGTTTCCTTATTACACACACCGAAAAAATCTTCTGGTATTTTGGTCTTGGACAACACCCAAGGATTGTCTCAGAAATAGCTCTCATAGCTTGCAGGAGTACAGGGCGCAGATTCCCCATCCGTGACATGCCCCTTTCCCCCCGTTCCCAGCCGCCCGTGACTCACTTGAGCCGGGTTCCATTGGACTTCCTTCCTCCAAACTTCGTAAGGAGGCTTCGGACAGAGGACAGATTGCCCTCCTGTGGCATTTGAAGGTAATTTGGGTGCAAGGAGAAGGTGCCTGCGGCCTCCTAAGACTCAAGGGACATTTTGTTTCGCTCTGGTTGGGGCATGGGGGTGTTCGCTCACCCCATGCCAGTAGAGGACACGGCTCTCTCCCATTAATCACAGCTTAAATAAATTCATTAAGCCAAGCTCCTGTGCTTAGTATAGATGGAAAGGGCNCTTTGTTTCCCTCTGGTTGGGGCATGGGGGTGTTTGCTCACCCCATGCCAGTAGAGGACACGGCTCTCTCCCATTAAGCACAGCTTAAATAAATTCATTAAGCCAAGCTCCTGTGCTTAGTATAGATGGAAAGGGCATTTTGGGATGGGAGGAGATGGAACCCCCGGGGTGTGCGAGAGAAATGCCTCCCTACCATGCTCCCTACCAGCACGGACCAGGAGGGCTCAGGAGGTCCTTCTAGCCCCGCTCTCACAGGAACCCTCTGGACAAATGCTGGTTGCAGCCAAGTTTTCTATGACTGTACCAGTGACCTGGAGGTAGGAGAGATGTAGCTATGGGTCACCCATCAACCACAAGGAACTTAGGATTTTAGTGAGGATGAAACTGATGCAGGCTATGGAAATCTCTCCACGAAATTCACCTAAGGACCTAGAGGTGTTGATGGGGGATACAAGTTGGAGAAGGAGATCCCACCCCAGAGGAGCATCCTGTGTGTTTGGTAGCCAACAGGAGAGTTTGCTCTCAGGAAAGGTTGGTTGGCCAAGAAGATGAGGCCACCAAGGAGCAGGTTCAGCTCCCACTGGTGGTGATGCTGCTGAGCCCCTGCCCTCCCTGTGCCTCAGCTTCCCCAGCTGCACAGGCGAGAAGACACCCTTTGTGAGATGTAAGGATGAAAAGTGTGCTCACATCCTTGGATATTATTTTAAAAACAATGCAAAAGCACCTGACAGAGAACATAAACTTATCAATGGACCTTTTGTCCATGAGTTAGAGACACCAGCTACAAAACCGCATCTTCTGCTGGGCTGAGCTCCTAATGGGTGCTGGTCTCCGCCTGTGCCTGGTCTTTAAAGAGGAGCTTGTAGTACGTGAGCACATAGCACCCAAGCTGATGCTCCAAAAGCAAGCACGCTGCAGACCCCGAAAGTTGCTGTACGAGCAGAAGTCTCAGAAACGTAACCCAAGGGACCAAGGGCAGGACAAGCAGGACAACCAGACCCCGAAGCATCTTCCTCTCCCCACCTCTGGTAGCCTGTGATGGGGAGGAGGTTTGTAATGAGGAGCAGCCAGAATGCCCCAGAGCATATAGGGGTTTCCATCAGGAAAAAGCTAAAACACCGATGGCTGAATCCCAAACTCCCTGGAGATGGATTTACACTGCCCCATGCGATGGGGGATGATTTGTGCCGACAAAGTGCGCACAAACTGATGCCAAATAGGGTCTTTCTGTCTCTTACCACCAGCAGGAAAGGCAATACACGAGCGTTAGGTCGCGGCAAACACGTTCCCCACCCAAGTGATGGGGAAAGGGCAGCAAACGAAGAGCAGAGGAGAGCGGGGTGGGAGCAGAGGTGGATCGAAGCAGAGGGAGGGGGTCTGCGAAGTGCCGGCAACCATCCAAGGTAAAACCACCCGGCAAAACATCAAAATAAAGCAGAGGGGAGGAAAAGAAAAAAAAAAACCAAACAAACCGAAAAAGTAACATACGGAGAAGCGCTGGGCTCAGTCCTCGGCAAAAACGTCCCATCCTTCCCCGCCGCGGTGCGCGGAGCCACAGGCAGCGCCCCGTCCCTGCTTTTCCTCCCCTCCCACCCCTTCGAACCCAGCGCTCTTCCCGCCGCACCGGCCTGGAGACGATGACGTGGAGACCTCCACTGACTCTGCAAACCCCCGTCGTTCCCCGGGACGCCAAACATTTCTTTCCTTTTGTGTATTTTATTTTTTTTTTTTTTTANTTTTTTTTTTTTAATTTCCTTATAAGCACCCAAGAAAAGTCCAGGAAAAAAAATGAGAATGAGGTGATGCTTTCAGGAGCCAAGAGCCATGCTTAGGGAAAAATCAAATAATTCCTATAGTCTAATGGTTTAGGGCTAATAATAGCGAAGAGAGAGCTCCTCGGAGGAGGAGAGGGGAGGCGGAAAGCGGAGGTGATGAGAAACGCTTCCTTCTTGTTTGGGTTTTCTTTTTCCTTTCTGTTCAAACAGGGGCGAAGCGGAAAGGAAAGACGGCTGCAAACGCCACCCGTCCTTACAGGGACACACCGCAGCATCCTCAAAAACCTCATCCCAGACCTTCTTCATCCCTTTGCTCCCTTCCCAGCCCGGTTTTGCAGGGCCGGGGGGGCGGCTGGAAGCATCGCCCCGCTCTGCCGTTAACAGCTGGAAGGGAAAACAGCTGGAAGGGGACAGAGAGGACATTTTCTTCCTCCTCCAGCCCCTCCTGCTCTCAGCCAGAGGGTTTTGCCCCCAGCGCGGGGCTCTGGGTGAGGAGCGGGGGGGGTGATGTTACCCCGTGCTGGAACGCAACAAGCAGGGATTAAATAACTGCCGCCGTCCGGAGGCTGTGACCTTTGGCGCGCTGTTATCTGTTCCTTCGCGTTGCCAGCTCGCATGATTTTATGGCTGATCTCACAATAATTGATGTTTTCCTTAAAGGCCCCGTGCTGCGAGGCGAGGTTCCGCTCTCCGGGGTTCAAACCAGCAAGGTTTCGCTCGCTGCAATTAAAGAATCCCCCCCCCAAAAAAAAAACTTCACAACCCCAGCACGAAAATGGCTCTAAGCCTTTAAAATCTGGTGGTTCTTCACACTCCTGATCATACAGGGACCCGGTGCACGTCCCTCGGCATTTCTTAAGTAGCACCCGCCATGTGAAACTACTCAAAGTAACTTGTTTTTCCCGGTTTTAAAGAGCAGGGATGTCCTTGCTCCCCGGCACAGCTGGGATGGGGCAGCCAAGTTTTCATCCTCTTATTTAATTTTTCAAGTGTCTCTCTTCTCTCCAGCTGCTTTCGGGGAGGAATGAGCTGGGAAACAGCCTGGCTGACCGTGCAGGGGGGATGTGTTCCCAGAAGGGTTTGGTTTTTTTTTCCCAGAGGAAATTAGCTCGTAGGATGCTCCGGGGATGGAGGAGGATGGAGAAGAGGGACACCGCCGCAACGCTTGCTCCTGCGGCTGCTCCTGCCCTTGATACGGTCACAAGCCAAACCTTCCGCCCAAATCTGAGCTTTTCAAACAGATTTTAGGAGAGGAAAACACCCTCAACCAGAAACAGCTTAGGGAAATCCTTTTGTAGGTGCTCAGCTTGAAAACAACCTTAAATGTCCCTGCCCAGGGCAGGGGGGGTTGGAACTTGATGATCTTCAAGGTCCCTTCCAACCTAAACCATTCTATGATTCTAAACATGCTTCTAAAAAAATCTCAGCCTCGCTCTGTTTCGGATGCGGAGCGAAGCCTCATTCAGCCTCGTTTAAAACAGTTTCAAGCAAAACCCCGGATCCGAATTTTAAGGAATTGCCCGGACCCCGAGTGGAGATGGATCTCTGTAGCTTAAGCGCTTATTCAGAACAAAACATCTTATAGGCATAAAAAGAAGACAATTTTCATGGCTCACGATGTTGACTTTATATACATTAGATACGATATATAAAGTAGATGCTATATACTATATATAAAATATATTACAAGGATCAATGAAAGAGTGACGTGCCCCCCCCAGGATGATGAACAGAGCACCCTTTTGTCCCCAAATCCACATTTTCTCCCAATCAGCGATACCCCCCCCCCCGAGTCACCTCTCGGTACGGAGGCGATCCGGCGAGCCGTACCTTTCACAGCCAGGAAAAAAACGGTGCGTCCGAGCTGCGGGTCTTCACCGCATAACCGGAGACCTTCGGGGGCAGCTGGGGGGAGAGCCCTGCAGCACGACTGACCGCAGCCCCTGCAACAAAGCCAAGGAGGAGGCGATTATTCCCGGGCATCTCTCTGCCAGGCACAATACGGCAGCGTTTCAGCGCCCACCCTCAATGCCGTCATTGTCCCCTCCGGAGCCACGGCACAGGGCGAAGCTTCTGCTCCTCTGCAAACTCCCAAAGGTTTCATCCCACCACTGGAGAGGACCGAGAGATTTTGTTTTCCTTCTAGGGTGGGACAACAGACCTAGGGACAGGGCAGAGCTCGGTTTTGCCTTCCCGATATGTTATTGCCTGGTGTGAGGTTCCTACGGGAGAGAGGAAGGAAGTAGGATCGTAGATAAAATGCATCAAAGATACAAAGGTGATGGGAAGATCGGTTTGAGAACGGGTGTTAACAGCTCACTGATAAGACAGAGGGATGCTCTGGGGGGTATTTTGTAGGGATCCTTCCAGGGACTTTGCATCTGGATGCTGCATCACGTGGAGGAGTACACTGAGGAGCTGGAGATGATCGGGTGGTGGCCACCAAGATGGTCAGGGCTGGAGGATGGGACACAAGAGGAGAGGCTGGGGAGAGCAGGGGAGACCTTATTGATAAATGCAACTATTAAACAGGAAGGTGGAGAGAAAACAAACCCAAACTCTTCTCAGGGGCAGCCAGGGACCAGAGAGGCAGCAAGTTTGCTGCAGCCAAGATGATGTGAAGGCGTGAAGGAAGATCCTGCCTGTCTTTAGAAGCACCAGGAACTGCTGCAAGAAGACAGGTGAAACATCTTCCCCGTGACCACGGTGGATAGGACAATCAGGTTGGATTTCAGCAAGAAAAACAGCAAAAGAGCCCAGAGATGCTACCACAGCCGTGCCGTCTGCTTGCTTTTTGCTCCTGGTGTCTGCGGGTCCTAAAGCCGATGGAGTGAAGCTGCAGCGTGATGGCCCCACGGAGCAGCAGCACCCGTGCGCTGAGGGCAGATGGGGTGAAAAAAACTGTGTTGCATTCAAAATAAAAAATAAATATATATATATAAAAGCAAATTAAACGTGGAAAAGCTGCTGTGCTGGAGCTGGGCTGCTGCCCGGGGCAGGGTGTGCAGGCAGCACTCGGGAGCCCGGGGCCAAGGAGGAGGGAGCAGAAGGGATCTTCAGCCCCGGTTTGAAGCCACAAGGATGTCTGTGCTGGCCGAGGTGACTGTCGGCGCTATGGCCTGTTGGCCTCCGCAGGTCAAGCTACCGTAATAATTAGCAATCAGATAGAAATCGATGAAACATGTGAGATCATCCTCCTCGCTCAGGGGAACAGCCTGACGAGCTCTCTCACCCCACGGACACCAGCCGTGGTGCCCCAGGGAGGGCAATCACCCCACCGGCGTGGGCAGTGACACCAGTGTCCCCTCTCCACCTGGATGTGGCTGTTGGTTTCTCTCTCCGGTGCACGCCGCTGTGTCCAGGAGGCATCCGTGGGACCCCCACCACGAGCAGGGATGCAGCTTGAGTATCGAGCTCAAGGTAGATGGGAACAGTCTTTTTTCGGTGGTGCCCAGTGACAGGACAAGAGGGAATGGGCACAAACTTGAACATAGGAAGTTCCATCTAAACCTGAGGAGGGACTTCTTTGCTGTGAGGGTGGCAGAGCAGTGGCACAGGCTGCCCGGAGAGGTGGGGGAGTCTCCCACTCTGGAGACATTCCAAACCCGCCTGGATGCCGTCCTGTGCCACTGCTGGAGGTGACCCTGCTCTGGCAGGGGGTGGGACTGGGTGAGCTCCAGAGGTCCCTTCCAACACTGACTGCTCTGTGATTCTATCCTGCACTTCCAACCAGGAAAAATTATAAGCCTCCCCTTTTTATTCATCCCACACCCAGTATATCCCTGTCAGCACGTGGCTGGTTGTAATGGGGTGGGGACTGGAGCATTGCACTTGGCTTTTGGGGAGTTGTCCCAGCAGGGCGCAGTCCCCATCACCTCCACGCTGGCTTTGCATTAGGGAGCCGGGGACGCCCTTGGGACTGGATGCCCACCACACAGGAGCTTTGCTTCCCATCAGCAAGACTCGCTTGATAGCAAACGGGAGCAGCAACCCCCGGGGGTGCTTCAAGGGAATACCCACAAATTAATGCTGGACTGATGACTCGGCCACCGTGGGGCTGATGGCACGGGGACAACCGCCCCGTCCTTCCCTGCGCCCATTAGTCCCGGCTCCCAGGGGTCTCCTCCCCACGTGGGTTCGCTAAAATAATCCCCTCTCTGGGGTAATGAAATAAAATACATAAATTCTTTGAGCTCAACCCGGGCACTGGTATTTTGCCTTTTCTCCCTCCTTTCTTTTTATCGCATCCTCGTGTCTCTGCCAGCCGGAATGGGGAAAGCAAAATCTGGGAAAACATCCTGTTCCTTCCCTCCTTTCGTGCTTGGGAGAGAGAAACCAGGCGTCCGGAGGGGGATGTATCCCCGATCTCACAAGCGTCCGGTTGTACCAGTTGCCGCCGCGCACAATCTGAATTGCAGATGGCTTCTGGCTATTTACGGGGCTGGAGCCACGTCCCGGACAAGCAGAGTCACAGCTGCTACTGTCGGAAAAAGCTGAGCCTGTACTGGATTCCCCACTTTTTGCCCATTTTTGGAACCTGGGAGCAGGGCTGAGCTTGAGAAAAGGGGAGCGTGGTGTTGATGCCGGCGTTTCGCCCCGGCCGCCGCTCCTTGCCGTGCATGCCACCCCATCCGGGGTTATGGATTGGCGTCCCGCGCTCTCCAGGGATGACACAGTTGCACATCCAGTCGATGAGGCTGACCCAAATAGAGCACCCAGCAAGGCAGACACATCCCGGCTCCCGCTCTGGCTGCCAGGGCGGCTCTTATCCTCGTGGAGCCGATGGCGCTGGAGACACCATGTCTCCTACAGGCATCACGCACCGACAGGATGCTCCCCAATACCCTGCGCTAGAGAGAAAACTCGATCCTCCCCGGTTACTTTCTTCCCAGCAGCAGCGAGGTCAGGAAAAACAAGCCCTGGAGGAGCGATGTCTTGGCTGAGGGGTGCCAGCATGGGTCGGGTCCCACTGGGGTCAATTAGCCCCAGTGAGGGTTAATAGCTTTTTTATGGGACCTACCTGTTATCGGTGTTGGTGGTGCTGGTGGGTGTCTCAGCGCGAGGCGGCAGCAGCCGGCACGTGGCGGTCACCTCGCTGTCCTGCGGGAGAGCACAAAAAGGGCATCAGCATCCCCAGGCAGGGACCGCATCACCCAGTGTAAGACCAGTCTCAGCTGCAGCCCCCTAAAAAAGCAAGCCCCCACTCCGGCATGGCTGGATTCTTCAGCCGGGGAAAGCCATCCCCAGCCCACCCGAGCCCACCTCCTCCCTGCTCCCACGGTCATACTCCTCATCCTCTCCAGCGCAAAGTCAGCCGGATTCGGGTGACTTGCGAGATGCCAGAGGATTTTGCGCTGTGACGGGTTGGGAAATGCCGGCAGGTCTCACCCCGCGACTCCACTGCGGAGGGGTGACCCCAGGGAGAGGGATGACACCCCGAACTCCCTGCAGGAAGGCTCTGGTAACTGGTGGCCTCGGACGCCCCAGCCATGCCGGGGCCAGGCAGCACTAACCCCATCTATGATTCCACATGCTGAACAAAACTCTCTGCAAGGTCCTCAATGCGCACGAGGAGCCCAGGCTGGTTTGCAATACGGTTTTTCTCCCCCGATAACTATTTCTGCCAGCACTGTAGCCACAGCCCTACCCATCACACGCCGTCCCCGTGCACCGACGTGAGCACATCCCATCACACCTTCGCACCCGGGATGCTAAATCCCAGCGCTGGCGATCGGAAGCGTGCACACAGACCGAGCCGGACACTGATGGGCAAGCAAGAAAAATCACAGATATTCCTACTATTCTTTTTTTTCCGCTCGTTGCTTATTTTATACGCTGGATGCCCAATTATTTCCCAGGCCGGCTCTGCCCCGTGGTGCCTTTTTGCAATAGCATGGAAGGAAGCTTGAAAATCAGGGCTGCCTCCAAAAGCACCGAGATGCCAAGAAAAGCCACGGCAAGGACAAGTCTCTGGACCGTGGGATCATTGGGGTGGTGGGGGGGNNNNGGAAGGAGCCACGGGTGGGTGGGCTTTGGGCTAATTTTGGCAGCCTGAAGCTATCCCGGAGTGTGGCTCCAGCCTTTCTTGGCTTCTCCCAGGATGTTTTGGGCACTGGCTTCGGGGATTGCCTGCCCTCAAGCATCCCTGTGAGATGTCCTGCCCAGGCAGCATCTCAGCGCTGTTGGGTCAGAGCAGAGGTCGCCTCCACATCTAAAGCCACCTTGAAGGGTTATTTCTATTGCCAAAGACCTTGGATTGGCAGGAGAGTGGGAGAAGTGATCCACTCCTGCCCCAAATGCGGTGCGTCAGCCCGGATTCAGCGAAACCCACACGAGTAAGACAGCAAAGCAATTGCTTTGAAGCAAAAATGCTACGGGGATTTATTATTTTTTTTCGGCATCGGCTCCAAAATACCCTCAACCCCATCCGGGGAGAGCCCCCCGGGGCAGGTTTTATCCCAGCTTTTCCCCGACATGGTTCCTCATACCATCCCACACACCCCTCTCGTGCGGATGAGCCTTCCTCCCCCGGCATCCTCCTCCTGCAGCGGGGATGTAGGATGAGGTGCTGCCACGCTTCCCAAAGCATCTCGCAGCAGAGCTAAAAAAAAAGCTGAAATCTGTCCAATTCTACCCCAGTCTGATGGAACAGTGAATATATATCTATAAAAAACACCCTTTTTCTGACATTTCTGCGAGCAACCCAGGAGCAGGCCCGTTCTTTCACCTGGGCGTACCCCGAGATGGAGCCACCGACACCTCAGCCGGAGTCACAGCCATGCTCAGGGGGAGAAATCCATCCCCGTGGTCCCACGGGGCCAGGTGAGGAGGTTTTTTTAACGGCTGTTGGGACAGCTAAAAATAAAACCACATTTGACAGCGTTAGCTTCCTCTTGTCCTTCACCTCGCCCACCTTCACCCCCAAAATGCTCCAAACCTGTTGGTATGTTCAGCACCTTCCTGCCGGGAAGACCTCCCAGGTGGGAAATAGGGTCCCACTGGAGCAGCATCTTTAATCACAGAATCCCGCTGGCAGGGAGACTCCCGTACCCTCACTTTGATCCCCCAACCTCAGCCCCACGCCGAGCACCGGGAGCCGCCGTTTGCGGTTGTGTAGGACCCTAAATTCAGCGGCCGCCGTAACTGTGATGCTCGGCATGGTCCTCGCCCGCCCCAGGGATGTGGGGATGGCTGAATCCCCAAGGAGCCGGTAGCAAAAATACGGATCCAGAAAGGCATTTATGTTTGCAAATGCAATTAATTAAATAGACATCCCGTTTCGAGGAGGCAGAAATTAAACCCATTTCAACAGGAGCCTTTGCCCACCCCGTTATGAGATTCGATGTGCGGCACGGCCCCTCCGAAACACCCAACACAGAGAGGGGCACTGCTGACAGCACCCGAAAACGACTTGCGAGAGATGCTCAAGAGCCGTATCATCCCCTCGGCGACCAGCCCGGCTCCAGCAACCCGCTCCCGGTCCCTCCACCACCCATCGCTGTCCCGACAGCCACCCCGTCACCTCGCATTAGCGCCGGGCATCCAGGCGTTCGCCGCTTCGGTCCGTCAGACGCAGCGGCAGCTGCTAAAAGCAGGTCACCCGATACAGGGAGGGTTATTTAGGGCTTCCCCCCGTTGTCACCAGGGAAGGGGGACGCAAGTGATCTAAACGACGATTATTTTTTTTTTCCCCATTTTCCAAGCGCTGGTAGTGCTGCCGTATGGCTGAAGCATCATCCCTTCCCGTTCCCGGGTACCACTCACCTCTCCCGGCGGGAGACCCGAAGGCAGGGCTCGGGGCTGGCAGCAGCGCAGCGCTCGGGACGTTGGCAGGAGGGCTGAGCAGGCAGCGGCCAGGCATTTCCATCTGGTGACAGCACCGCAGGTCCCCACGCGGTGGCCGGAGACCACCGGACTGAGGCCAGCGCCGTGTCCCGCACCTCGGCGTTTTGCCGCTCGGGCAGCACGGGCCCCCTGCGCTTTCCTGCTGTCATTTCTGCCATCTAGAGGGGACGTTTCCCCACTGCAAACGCGTCCCTCAAAACCATCATGCAACCCCACGATTCAGAAAAATATCCCAGCCGGTCGCTCGCCACCGCAGGAAGAGCCTGTCCGCCGCGGTTCACACCGTCAGGATGGGGAAAGCCGGATGCTGTGAAGCAGGTACACCCCCCTCCCTGAAAATTTTGGGGGAGCATTTTCCTGCTCGTTTAACCAAAGCTGGAACCTCGCAACATGAAATTCACGACAACAGAAAGGATTTCGGAGCCTAACCTAGGAAAGATATACTTAAACCAGCCCAAGAATGGTAAACGATCAAAATAATCATCAAATCATCTTTCTGAATGCAAGCGAGGTACTAAAATGGTCGCCCAAGGTCTGGTTCTGCTTACCGGTGTCCAGAACGTGGAGGATGGAGCTCAGTAAATTAGTAGGGATGAGATAGGGATAATGAGAGGGACCACAGGCATGCTGGAGCAGAGCAGCTGGGTAAACTGGAGAGACGGGGTAGGAAGAGGACGAAACCCAAGGGTTGAGTTTAAGTTACAAGCCTTCCCTGGTAAGACGTGGTTTTGGAGAGAAGATATCACGGCCTGGCACTGCACGGTCCAGCCGCTCGCGGTCTGCACGATGCCAGCTTGATCCAGGTTCGGTTTAGGAGGAAGACGGCTGGAAGCCACCACCTGTGGGATGGCAGCTCGTCATTTCTCGAGGATCAAACCTAAACAGCCTGCGTCCTCCAGGACAACAGGCTCTGGGACACGCGACCCTGTTCCTTCTTCGCTGCAGCCCAAAACCAGGTTAAGCACCTGGAGTGTTCGTTGCTCGTCTCTCTCCCACACTCACCTCTGGTGAAGGTCGGGGGGCTTTGAGCATCGGGGTGAGGAACCAACCCCTCCGAGGGGACACAGGATACAACCTGCTGGAGGGACCAAAGGGCTCAGAAGTTACATGAAAGCATCAAGGTTAAGGCTGAAGAAAGCTCGGGGACAGAAGTGCAAAGCGTCCTGCCTCCTCCTTGAAGCTCTCCGCATCTCAAGCCAGAGACCAGTACGAGGGACAGCGGCCAGACCAAACGGATCCCTCCTAGGAAAAGGGATTTCTTGCTGCCCGCAAGCACGTCATCCAAAAAGGCTGCGCAGCTTGGAAAAGAAATAATTTCTCCTCCAACTTGTAGGTATAAGAGCATCTAAAAATCTACCTGCACCCAAACTCAAGTGGAACAAGTACTTGTGAATGACAAGATTGCTGCCAGGGTGGCAGAGAGGAGGAGAAGCTCACAGTACTTTTCCCCCAGAAAAAAAGGCAGTGGATAGATCATATCCTGCAACTGTTTCCTTCTCCTCTCGGCTTATTAAACACACACAGTCACAAGGACTGTGGTTAGAGCAGCCGAGCTGTGCCAATGCGCTGCTCGGCCACAGCAACACAACACGACACCGCCAAGGACGAGGGTGGCAGGCAGAGACGATCAGAACCGCCTGGAGGAGCCGTAGCCGGATCTGCAAAGGGATGCAGGAACCAGAAGGAGCAAGGGGACACCAATGCTTGTGACATCAGGTACCAGTAAACACGGGAGATGCTCTGTCTGCAGGTGGAAACAGGGGTCACATCAATCCAAATAGCGCCTCCTTACCCAGTGGCGTTAGCTGGCACAACACGTATCTCCACAAATATTGCAGTGGGATCCTAAGCCACGTGCCGGGGACGCAGTTGCCCCGACAGCTCCTCTACAGCCTCACAGAATGGCTCAGCTTCGGTGGGCGATGCCGTGCAATCGCTTCCGAAGCATCCGCCCCGAGGTACAAACCTGGGGGAGCCCACGCCGAACAGAAAACACAAGCCTGATGGGGTTTCCTTTTCTTTCCTTTTAATAGAAACATCCTAGAGTAACTCGGGAGGAGGATCGGACTAAAGGAATGAGAGGATCAGTCTCTCGGAATGAAATGGTGTGACGTGCTTCGGGAATGCTGTGCAAAGTTAAACCATCCAAGCAGGCTCAGCTCAGGACTTCCTGGATTCTTGTGTCTTCTTGATTTCCTGCAAGGAGAGCAGGAAAACAGCTGAGCACCTGCCACTCTTTGGGAACAACTCATAGTTTCACAGCTCTGGAGACCACGAGCGATCATCTCCTCAGACCAGCTCCACAGCATCACAGGACCAAGGCCAGAGTTTACGCACAAGCCTTTAGGGACACGGCAAGGTTTGACTTTGAGGCTCTTCAAAAAACCCACACCCCTTCCACGCCGCCCAGGGACGTGTGTTTATTTTGCCCCTAACCCAGTATCGCACTGGATCCGGTTCCCACTCTTCGGTCACTGATCCACCATCACTCATACGCGATTCCTGTTCAATTATGTCACTCAGCAGCTCAAAATAGATCAAGTGTGGGCACGAGGCCCACGTTTCTGTGGCTGCCTATAGACAGAGCTTCGCCTGCTCAGCCTAGAGGTCCCGCCTGCCCGGGGAGCGAGGCAGAAAAGAGCCGAACGACTCACCTCCAGGAGTATCTCCTTCAATTCGGAATAGGCTTGTTCTAAATCATCATTAATAATGACCAAGTCGAACAGGCCAGGCTCTTTACCTGGGGAAGGAGACGAGGACAGAGGAGTTAGAGGAGAACATGTTCCTTGCCTGTGTCATCTCTCGTGCACGACCTGAGCTCCCATGGCATTTTAATATTATTATTTCAGCCACTGCTAATGCGCTTCTCTGCCAACCATCCACAAGGAACTGTGGAGGGAAACGATGCAGTACGGTGCTTAGATCAAACTCAGCTAATGNCGAGGACAGAGGAGTTAGAGGAGAACACGTTCCTTGCCTGTGTCATCTCTCGTGCATGACCTGAGCTCCCGTGGCATTTTAATATTATTATTTCAGCCACTGCTAATGCGCTTCTCTGCCAACCATCCACAAGGAACTGTGGAGGGAAACGATGCAGTACGGTGCTTAGATCAAACTCAGCTAATGTCCAAGCCCTGCCAGCGCTCCTTGGAGAACACAAGTCAGATGTTCATGCAGAAAACAGCTCCTGAATCACCAAAGCATCCCCTCTCCCCAGGCACATCACTCGAAGGCCCCTGGACTTACTAAGTTCCAAATCTACGCGGGCTGCAGTCAAACGCTTCAGTAAACTTTCTTCTGTCTCGGTCTTTCGGTCGCGTAGTCTTTTTTCCTAAACCCAATGACAAACACATTACAGAAATGTGTGTTCCAAATGCTGCAGGTGGAAACCACCACCCGCCCCACACGCCAGTGCCGTCTGCCATTTGCCACTGCCGGCGACCACGGGCACGCGAGGTAACACTCTGCAAAGGGTGCACGAGGGGCCTCATTCACAGCCCAGAGCAAACCAGTGGCCAAGCTGGGTTTGGGTTCAACATCTCCTAACCAGAGCTCAGGTTCCCAGTCTCTTTTTTCACCCCTCTGTACTATTTTTTTTTTTTTTTAGGTAGTGCTGGGAGATGAAATCTCTCTGCTGCCTCCGGCATCTGGTGCTGATGGCTTCCTTCCTCCACATTCAAGGAGAAACACAGACTGCCCGGTCCACTGAAAGCAAGAGGGGGGAGAGCCTGGAGTTGTGGCCTTCACTGCCACGTATTCCTTGCATGGCTTCAGCAAGTCGTGTCTGTGTGTCCACATCCCTCTCTGAACCACGACAGTGATTTCACTTCTGCGAGAGGCACGCTGCAATCATTATTGTATAGGATCCCATAAGACCAGGGGGGTATAGGATTTCTGGTGCTGCAGAGAAGCAGCCTCATTCAATTTAACTTTTAATTGCTGGAGGGAAACCTCAGCACAAAAATCTCCTTCTCTCCCCGGCGTCAAGCACAACTGATGCATTTAAAGGTCAGCCACGCTGCAGTGGAGTCTATAACCCAATGCAGGCAAACACGCCACTGTGTGGAAATTGTATCGGAGGGACTCAAAAACCAGACCACAGGAATATTTATCCCTGGGAGACAGAGGCTGGGGAGTTGGGCTGGGCAGAGGTAACAGCGTGCTCAGAAACGTCCTCCCCACCTACTCTACAGCCCTTAAAAACATACAGATGAACCAACGAGGGAGGAACCCCCATCACTTCAGAGCAAGACGCTGATTACCTCTAACTGCCTAACGGCAAAGGAAGGCGGTCGCTCACCAAGATGTCTATGGACGGAGGCTGCACGGAGATGTAGATGGGGTTCAGGTCTGTCCTCTTGATGTTCTTCACGCCCTGGATGTCGATGTCAAGGACGCAGATCTGGTTCTGGGCCTGAACAGCCTGCACCGCACCTTTACTGGGGACAGAGCAAAGAGGGAAGGGGTCAGAGCGTCCAGCCATTAGCAGTGGGGGTTTGGTGAGCCCCCTCCAGCGGCAGGTCTCCACCTCACAGGGCTCCTCTGTGCCCAGATTACGGCAGGAGAGAAGAGAGAGCCTGCTCTGCTCTTCCTAAACGGTTTCTCTTTCCCCAAGTTGTCCTCTGGGTCCCTGGGGTAGAGCGGGGACCTGCTGGCTCCTGCTAGAGAAGCTGGCAAAACCACGATGGAAGGTGTGGAAATGGATAATGTGCGACTACCCCATGAGCAGTGTGGCTCAGGTACAGTCCATAAAGCTTCTGCCTTCAACAAACACAGGAGCAACCTTCACCAAAGAGCAGAAACACCGAGAACTTTCCTTCTCCAGAGATCCACCAATTTCTGTACCCATGTACTCTCCTGAAGGACGCTTGACGGAGATGGATGCTCCTGCCTGGGTGGCAAGATGCACAATTAAGAAAATATTTTTTAAGTGATGGTTCTTGTATGTCGTTAAAGACAGTATCTCTTCCCCAACATGGGGAATTGCCTCAGGCTTCTTCCTGAACACCTACAATTTTCCCTTGAAAAGCAGCAATGCTGACCCTCTCCTGGTGCACTGGAGGTACCTGGACTAGTTTCTGGGTAGTTTCTGGGACTTTTCAGTCCGTATTTTCACAGTGCTGGGCACAGGTTCTCCTTCAAGCCAGGGCTCCATGGCACGATGGACAGTGCAGAGAGAAAAAACAGACTCCCTTACAAAAATGCTCCTGTGTTGTCCTACTCCCCAGGAAAGCGGAGTCACAGCTCCAGTGAAACAGGATTCAAGACCCCCAGCCCTCCTCCCACAGCTCTCACCAGCCCCACTCCTGGCTGTGCCAGCTGGAGAAGACAGGGTCCTCACTGGCATGAAGGGAAAGCACCCATGGGTGTCCCGCAACAGCTGCTCATGGCCACAGTGTTGCTGTTGGCAGGGTGCGCAGAAGATGTGACAGCACAGAGTCCTAAACCCACGGGTACTGCAACTTCACAACAGCTCTCTGCAAACGCAGCCGGTGAGGACAGAGGCAGCGTGGAGCAGAAGGTGCCTCTTGGAAGGATAAGGAGCAGAGCTGAGACAGGGAAAGACTTCTGGGAGTCTGCAAGCCCCGAAAAGCCCCAGCGACCCGAGATGAGCAACGAAGCAGCCCGACACAGCGGCGCTGTGAGCTCCTCACGCTGGATGGTGGGTAAGAGCAAGCAGACAGCCTTGGAGTCCCGCAGCTGGTCTGCTCAGTGCAGCGGGGCCTACCACCTGCAGAGAGACCGCTGTGATGGGGTCACAGAGGATGGAAGTGGCTGGTGACTCTCCTCCTAACACGGGAGTCCCACAACATAGGTCACAAACCCCAACAGGAAGGGGAACGCTGAAGCGAAGCTGCGAGACCAGCACTGTACCCTATAAAAATGCAGAGGTTTGCTGCCTTGCCCGGGTGGGCAGCAGCGAGAGCACCATCCACTACAAATCCGCAAAAACTCCCCAAAATGGCTTGGTTTGCCTTGTGAAAGCCGCAGACTTCATCTGGTATCACCAGGTACCAACTAAATCTCGCTACAACTGATCTATAAAGAGCCAGCAGCTCTCAGAGCCCCGAGAGAGAGAGATCCCCTGCCCGCACTCTGATTTCAGCCTCTAATTTAAGGCTGCTTCGAAGAAATTCTAGTTTGTGTGGGCAGAACTCAGTGCTATCCCACAGACAGGGCCCTTTCAGGGCTCTTAAATTAAGCAATTAATTTTAGTTATTCATTATTATTAGCTGATGAGATTTAGGGAGCAGAAAGGATTGGTGAAAACGTCAACTATTCTGATAAGCATGAGGGACTCTCTCCATTTTATCAGACATCTGATTAGAAACATCCTTTGGCACCTGTAGAGGAAACGCACGCTTGGAGAGTTTCTGTATTTATTTTGTTTGCAAACTGGTCTTTATTGCTGAGATGGTTTGGGTTAATTTCAGCCTCCCACCCCCCCGTGCCCACCACCACAGGCAGCGTGAATACGCAGAGGGGACCAAAGATGAAAGTGAGGGCCAGGGAGAAAAGCACCTCAGAAACAAACCCAAGGACGTCACTTGATTTGGTTAAAGAATCAAATTCCTGCAAATTTCAAGGAAATTGGCTGAGGAGAGATGTCTTCTCAGCACCCACGCTGAGGAAAAGGCACCAAAATCAACTCCACCTACGTATCAGGCATCAGAAAACAGCCGTCTCCTCCACGCTGCGGCTGGCTGGATTAAGCAGGACCCATGTGAAGGAAGAAAGCCTGTCCTACGCAGGATGAAACCAGGGATTAAGGAGCTTGAACTCAGTTTCTCCTTGGTGCTGAGTATTTGGAAGATGAGCTGTCAGGTTTCGCTTCTCTTGCCAAACCAGTGACGTTGAAAGCATCAAGGCCAGGGCAGGGGATTGTGCTGCTCCATCAGCCTCAGAGGGAGCACGGCCAGACCCCCGCGAGGCTGCCCTTAGCTGCAGTGACAGCAGTGACGCCTGTGCATGTCACATTAAAACAGCGACGTTACTGAAACCCAAAATCACCAGCTGTTCCTTCAGAGCTGTACACCCAACAGCACGTTCAGTCCGGGGGCCTTATGTTGGCACCTCCCATAAGGAAACCATCCTCAGAAGCTAACTTTGCCATCTCCAAAATTTCCTCAAAAAAGCACATTCAGCTTTTTAAGAAATATAAAGCTTCCCGAAAAGCGTTTCAGGCAAATTTCTTTAATGCAACTAATTAAATATCTCAGGAAACATGTAACTTTCCTCCTTAGCAGGTCCTTTACTATAGTGCCACAATTTTCTCGCAAAAATTATATAAGATATCTGACTTCTAATTAACATTGCAGCTTAATGTTTGATTGATCATCAGCTCCAACACCCAGGGCAATGCTATTTTAAAATCCCCCTAACTCTTTAACCCCAGTCAAGGGTGCCAGGCAATTTATCTATTTGTAAGCAGCCACTTTACCAAAGCGGCATGCGTACTTGTTTCACAACAGCCAGTACAGGTATCATCGCTTCTGCTCCTGAATTCATCATATTCAGACCATTAAGTAAGGCAGAGGTAATGAGATTAAGTCTCCATTCTGCCCACTACTCTCTGCAAGCACTTGGCAAATATCAAGGCACGTAAATAGCCTGTGAAAATCACCCCTGTGCAAGGAAAGTGTTAAGCATAAGTTA
>RSEF01000002.1:2366541-2385351 GCA_003993805.1 Himantopus leucocephalus | reverse complement strand
GTTGTTTTGGGGTGCGGTGGCTGCGAGGAGGACACCTCTGTTGCGAGTGTTCAGTACCAGACCCCCCTTTCTTCCCATCAAAGGTCCATCTGTTTCGAGTGTCAGTCTGCTGTGTGCCTGGGTTTCCTATAGGAGGTTTGTAGGAAGATCCAGTGTATTTTCTTGAATCAATTCATATATGTGGGAAAAGCAAACAAGCATTTTGCACAACAACCAACATAAAAACCAACATAAAACTAAGAGCTTGTAATTCATGAGGGAAACAATCCTTGCATTACTGCATGGAACAACATTGTTGGTATTTGCATGGAAGTAGATGTATATTGTGATTAAAAGTAGACATGTTTATATTGGAAAGGGCAATATTAAAAATGCAGATGAGAGGTGAGGTTCATTGCAAGTGCCTAGGAGATGAATGGAGGAAAAAGAGCCTAAGGGATGTAGTGAAATTTGAAGTTGGCCCAAAGAGGGCTAACAAGATGCTTAGGGGTCCACAGCACAGGATCTACAAGAGGAGGTTGAGGGCTCTGGGCTTGTGTAGTGTGGTGAAGAGAAGGCAAAGGGGCACTCTAATAGTGGCCTACAGTTACTTGAAGAACAGTTGCAAAAATATCAGAACAATTTTTTTTTTCTTGGTAGTAGCAGATACTCGGTGAGATATTGGGAAAAACATTTTCATCGGGAGGAGAGCACAGCCATGCAACATGTTACCATGAGAGGTCATGGACTGTTTGTTCATCTTAAAAGCCCCAGGTGATGTGAACTAGTGTTGGTGAGATCCCTGTGTTGAGCAGAAAGTTGGACTAGATGATCACCAGAGGTCCCTTGTGAGCAAACATTTCTGTGAGTCTATGATATATGATGTAGAGGAACCTATGGAATGGAGTGTATGGTCAAGTGTATATAGTGTGAATGTTCTTGGAGAGGCGTGTGTCTGTGAATGACCAGGAGGGTGAGAAACTGAAGCGTGTGTGGAAGGGACTGACAAGCCAGGTAGGTGTAAACATGGAACATGGTGGTAAGGCAGGGGCAGTGTAGGGGGCTGAAATACTAAGAAGTGGTGACAGAAAGAGCAGGTTTATGGAGAAGAGCAGTAAGGATGAGCGAGGGAATAGGGTAATTTTGTATGATGGAGGAGAATGATGCTCCTGCCTGGGGACAGAGTTTGAAGCAACTGAGCAGGAGCAGGGAAATGGGAACACTGAGCTAGGGAGTACTAGGAATGGTGGTGAAGCAGGGAGATGGCACTAATTGTTGATTGCCTTTTGAAGAAAAGTGTTTGAGCATGGGATGGTGACGTAGGTGGTGTACACAAGCCACGTGGGAATGAAATGTTTGGGATTAGTGGAGCGAGGCAGGAGTGACAGGCGGACATAGTGAGGTTGTAGGGTTATATGGTTGTAAGAGGTGTTTTGGTGTGTGGTGACAGCAGGTGGAGGTGTGTTGGTGTGAGGAGTGAGGAGAGCATCTGGAAGCAGCATGCAAAGGGTGCATGACTGTATTAGGGTGAGGAAGGTGTGTGAAAGCGCCTGGCAGGAGGTTGGTGTGCCCCCGTTGGGAGGGTATGGAGTTGCACTGGAGAGATTGCGTGGAGCCACCAGCTGAGGCACACGGGGGTGCAGCAGGGTGAAGAAGTACAGAGAAATGGCATATGTCTCATGTGCCGACGGTGGGGAGGTGACAGGTGTCGCCACATCTGGGAGATGAGTCGGTGAGGCTGGAGAAGGGCATAAAGCAGCCCGGGGCGGGGGGTGGTGGTGGTGGTAGAGGGGTGTAACGTTTGATGGGGTGAGCATGGTGGAGGGACAGGGCGGTGGGTGGGGAGGCACGGTGCAGTGAAGTGGGTCTGTGGGGTGCCATGTATAGACTTCTATGGTGAAGAGAAGGGAGCGCGGAGAGAGAAAGCACACGCTGTGTAGCTGTGGTAAGGGTCCACGTACGCAATAGCGTAGCTGAGGATGTATTTCTAGATGCGAGTAATGCGTGAAGACGGCAAAGGGTATATTGGTACAAGCGTAGGGCGTGCAAGGCGAGGGGAGCGCTGGGACCCGCGAGAGCGGGCTAATTAGCAGGGTGCTGCCCGGGAACCGCCGAGGTACCGGGGGAAGAAGATGCCGGGACGGGGACGGGGAGGCGGGCGGGATTTGTGCCGCGCACGGAGCCGAGTCCCCGCCGTGGGACACGGGTGCCGCCTGCCTGGGGCGGCGTGGCGACAGCCAGCCCGCCGCCTGTCCCGGGGTGCCGCCGCTGGCCGGGCCGGGCCGGGCCGGGCGCTGGGATCGGCGGGGCGGGCCCGGGGCGGCGCGGCCGGGCCTCACTCCCGCTTCTCCCCCCGCCTCCCCGGCCCAGGCCGTGGCTGCCATAGCGACGCGGAGGACGCCGGCGCCGAGCGGAGCCCGAAGGACGGAGCCCCGGCATGGTGAGCGCCGGGGACGGAGGGAGGGCGGGCGGGGGGGGTGTGGGGTGGGTGCCGGCCCGGGCTGAGCCGTGTCTCTCTCCCGCAGCCCTTCACCGAGCGCGCCTACTACCCGCCGGCGGCGGGGGGAGCCGGGGCCGGCGCGGGGTCGGCGCCGTTTCCCGCCTTCCAGTTCCGCGGCCGCCATGAGGGCCCGGACTGGCGGCGGCTGAGCGCCGTGGACGTGGGCCGGGTGTCGCGGGAAGGGGACGTGGCGGTCCTGCAGGAGCACCTGGAGCACGTCACCTTCTGCAGCGCCGAGCGGGAGCGCTGCCCCCACTGCCAGGGCCCCGCCGACCCGCTGCTGCTCAAGCTGCTGCGCCTGGCCCAGCTCTGCACCGAGTACCTGCTGCACTCCCAGGAGTACCTCAGCGCCCAGCTCGGCAGCCTGGAGGAGGCCCTGCGGGTCGCCCAGGCCCAGCGGGACCAGCTGGGCAAGGAGGTGGCCCACCGCTCGCAGGAGATCAAGGGGCTCAAGGAGGAGTGCCGCCGGAGGAAGAAGATGATCAGCACCCAGCAGATGATGCTGGAGGCCCGAACCAGCTACCACCAGGTGAGAGGAGAGGTCCTGGCGGCCTGGTCACCCACACCTTGTCAGCTCCGAGCCCACCGAGTACGGGTGGCAGAGCAGTCCCGCTTTGCCGGGGTGCAGTCATTTGCTGGGTGAAAGGCTGGAGCTGCGGGGACCAGTGACCTTACAAAAAGGGAGTGCATTGCTTCCCATCTGTGTTATACAGACATTTGGCCTGTATCACAGACGTTTGGGAGAGTGCTAGATCATCTTTCACAAATCCTCTTGTTACTAACAAGTGTTCTATATTCTTGGCTTTGCTTTTGATGGATCGAAGGTGTCAGATACACAGACATACAAAACTGTGATAAACATGTTACTACTTTCTGTTGCTGTCTTTCCTTGTGCATCAGCTACGTGGTCAGAAAGTACACAGGGCAAGTACATCAGAACTGGTACTAAGCAGTAACCTGCCTGTCTGCGAGTTGTCACTTTGCTGCAGTAACCTTTTCCAGGCACAAAGTTTCTACTTGTGTGTGTGACTCAGAAGTGACTCAGGCATGATGGTAAAGAGCCCCAGTGAGGTAGCTCATCCCTAACTCCACAACAATCCACTCCATAAAGGTTGTCCCTAAAAGCCTTAGTACGTTGCTGTTCTGACTCTTGTCTGGTGACACTTGTTTTTTTGTGGAGGACTTCTTGTGTTCTGGGTGTAATAGATTTAAATATTTTTCAGCTTCACCATTTTTCAGCAGGTTTCAGGAATGCAGACTGCAGCTTCAAATGTAGTCTGAAGTCTAGAGAGTACATTGGACACAGACTTGACATGATTTCAGGCTAGCTCTTTGTGTCTATATGTTTAAAGTTATAGTTTTCTTCATTTATTTTAAATTCTTGGGATACTAGCAGTCCTGATTGTTGAAGTTTGACTTAATCATGGAACAGTTGCAGTACAGAACCAATGCAAGTTTTCTTATAGTATGTACAATCTTATCCCACAATATAATACCAATTTCAGCAGGCTGGCAAAGTTGGACTTTTTAAGACATCAGCTAAGTTGGCTTAAATGTTTCTGTAAGGGAAAAGATACCTTATGCCCCAAGAGCAGAGCTATACATGTGGTAGACTTCATGGGAACCTTGTCTCAAGTGTTAGTCTTGTGAAGTGTTAGTCTTAAGGACAAGCTGCTGATGTTGAACTGTTTTAAAAAGCCTTTATGCAACTTACAGAGCAGTTTGAGTGTCCTGTGTTGCAAAAGAAAACTGATTGCATGCATAATTTTATGTGTAAAGTTAAGTAATTCTCATACTGTGATTGCCAGTTAAATATTACCAAGTTTTCCTGAAATATTTGTAGGATACAACTGCCTCAGTGGAAGCTGAAGAACATGGTAGTGATCTTGGCTCATCACTAGTCTTCTGTTCAGTGACATTTACAATAAAGCAGAGATGGAAAACTATTTCCTATTTCTAGTTTAATTTCATATAAAGTAAATATCTGCCTTCCCCTCCTTTTTTCCTCTCTGTTAGTAAATTCTTGTCTCTAGGAGTTACTTAGGTTCATGTGGGAAAAGGGAGTTCAGGGAGTGACATTGAACAGTTCCTGCAGTTCCTACAGGGTTTTCAGGATTCTGACTGTGAATGCCAGAGATAAAATTAAACTCTTCCTAGGCTTTGTAAATGCAGGACAGCAGTGTGATCAGTAAACGATAATTGTGTATTATTTATCTGTGTCCATGATCTTGGCTGGTCTGCAGTGCCAGCTAATAAGGGGTTTGCTGGTGTTTGCTGGAGAGGGTAGTTCAGGTATCGTCCCCTTCAAGTCTTGCCTTTTTTAGCGGAGGCACACTTTATATCTAATGTAACCCTGCTTTGGAATTCAGATTTAATGCCTTTAACCCACCACCAATGTAAGTTCAACCATGAAATACTACTATAAAATGGTACCAGTACCTACAAGTCATAAATTTAAGACTTGTTGGTCAATACCTTCATCTGAGTAATACAAATTTAATTTTAAACAGTAATTTTTAATCTTATATTCTCATGCACAGTGTAGGCATAAAGTGCACATTGTGTCTAACGCTGTGAAAAGTAGTTGCAAGAATAATGTTACATAATTCAAAACCTAAATATTCCCTGTGTTATTCCTGTCCCCTGCAGTAAGAGCTTTCTTTCACTACCAGCAAGTCAAACTGACATGAAGTTTGTGCTTGAACGGATAACATTATTTCACAGCCAATTTAATTCCATAAATCATGTGTGATCTGTTACACTGTGAGCTCCCTCTTGGTTGGCAGCAATGCTTTGGTTTTTTGTTGGCACATTTTTGCATTTGTCCAACAAAATTTGTCTTAATAATTCATGGCTTTAGTGTTTGCTGAAAGATACCTATATTTAATAGCCTACCTGACTATCAGTGGCAGTATTTTAAATATTAGATGAAATCTAGGAAATTGGTTATGGTGACAAGGTCTTGAATCTGTTAAGTCAGTGTCTTACAGTCATATCACATTGATGAGAAAAAAGAACTCAGCTGAGTATTTGTGGTTTGTTAAAATATATTTATTTGGGAAAAAGTATTTATTTGAAAGAAAGAGGTAACAAGCAGCCTTACCTAAAGCGATTAGGGGCTTTGATTCGCAGTCTTACCAGTATGTTGCAAAATCTGTAGATGTAGCTTCTGTCCTTGCACTAGCCATCTGTTTTTAATATTTTGAACATTAGTGAAACGTACTTTGAAGGGGAACAAAAAAAAATATTTTAAAATGGGTCGGATCCAAATTTGACTTAAAATATAACTTAAAATTCAAATTAAAAAAAAAAAAAGTAAATTATAGAAACAGTAATTTAAACAGTTTACACTTCAGAAGGATGCTAGGTAGCATACTAACATATGTATGTACCCTTTCTTGGAAAATTGTGTATTGTTACCTTATTTTTGTTGAAATATCTGACCTTTTTACGTATCTATGGTATCTATAGTATTGTCATCTTACAGCTCACTTATGTATACTCAAACCCATCTTTATTGGTTTTCTTTCTGACTGTGTGGTGCTCTCTTTTGCTGTGATACAAGAGGCTTAAAATACCTGAGCTGCTAGTTGGCTGGAGTGGTTGTGTATTTTACTGAATAGTATTGTCTTACTTTTTTCCTTATACTTCTCTGCCTGTCTATATTCATATCTTACCTGTGGTTTATACCTGAATTTAAACTTACTTGGTCAGAGCCTTTGTTGTTCAGAGTTTGTACAGTGCCTAGCACAATGGGATTCTTGCCCATGACCATCACTGAGAGACACCAAATAACACAAATTTATTAATAACTTTACAGAAATCTGGCACTGTGAGAATTGCATTCGTTATTCTTGAGAAATGGAATTTATTAAATTTACCTACTTTTGACATCTGGACAAAATGTAATAACCTGTTAAAAACCTTAACTGCTATACTTACCAGACAGATGTTACTAATAGTAACTAAAATGTTTTTATCTGCTTTTTTAGTGTCAGTTTTGTGAAAAGGCTTTTATGAACTATTCCTTTTTACAAAGTCACATGCAAAGGCGTCATCCGGAAGAATCTCAGATTGGTATGTACTTTAATGCTATAAAAAAATTGAGATAGTTTAGAAAAGTGTAAATATAGCAGGGATGTGCAGTCCATGGTTTTGTGTAACAGGGAAGAATGATTTTCAAATTCCATTTTTAGGTGGCAGCTACAAATACATGTGAATGCAAGCAACACTGACTGACAAAGTGTATTAGGCAACATATGTTGGAAAATAATTAACAAAAAATTGTATGCCATATTTACAGCACCTTTTCAAACTAGCATTCCCACTGAATATTCAGTAGCAGAGTTCAGAGCAGTTTCTCTTTAGGCCTGTAGGCATGTGTGTTATGAAGCTGTGGGTAAAATGAACAAGTTGCGCTAAGGCAAATACATTTGTGAATACATGTGAATTATCAGTACAGAAATAATCCAGCTCACCTGAAATCAGTTTGATTAGGATCAGTATCTCCTGAACTAAAGTGACTGTAAAATATAGTGAGAAAAAGAAACTGTTAAGAATAATCTAACTGTGTGTATCTATGATAACCTTGTTTGCTATACCACTGACTTAACATACTTTTGTTTCTCTTTGTTGAAAAATGTTTAGTTTGAAAAACATTGCTGTCCATGTTTGTTTCTTTCATCTCTAAATCCTCTCCTTCCTATTAGGCAGCATGCTTATGATTTATTGTTAAGGACTAACAAGTATTGGTAAATGGCAGTGATTAGAAAAGCGTTTGGGAGGAGAAAGAGCGGGAAGAATCTAGTGAGGTCTGAACTGCAGCTTGTCAGGCAAATAAAACAGCAGGAAAAGTGAGAGGGGACTGAGTAGGCATCTGAGGAAGCATTGATATTTTGGAAGAAGAAAGAAGCTCTTGTCCACTTTGTACTTGATAAAAACGATAGTGGAGGGAGCTGCAGAACCAGTTGAACTAATTATCACATAAAGAATTACTCTGAAATGATTGTATGAAGGAGTTATTTCTGAAATAATGTTCTGCATTGTGCTCAGCTTCCCAGATGATGGGCAGCCTAGTAAGTCCTGAGAAGATTGATAAAAAGTTTCAAGATTAAAGATTGTTATAATTTTTGCATATTTGTAAAATGTTTTTTACAGTTACATTCCCCTGACTCATTCCAGATAAATAATATGTTGTATTCCAAATGGACTCCTTACTAAAGTTATTTAGAATAAATTAAACCTAACAGAATTGAATCGTTGAGGTTCACTTTGTCCTTCATACATCCTTTTTTGAGCATGTGTTGCTTAGATTCTTTTGAAATTCAATTATACAATACTTTTATAAAATATTTCACATGTCAGTAATATTGATATTTTTCAATCTTTGGGGATGTTAGCAGTCTAGAGAATGTAAGCATTTAAAATCATCTTTGGAGACTCATAGTAGAAAGGGAAATGGTCTATGGGAGTCACGCTTCATGAAGATGTTATTGAAACACTATAGAAACACATTTGCAGTAAGTATCACATTTCCAGAAATTACATCAGACATTTTTGAAATCTGTGTTTCTTTCAAACAGAACAGAAGAGGAAAGAAAAGACAGACAAATTGCAGGATGAGATTGATAAACTGAAGGAGCAGCTGCAGCTCACCAAGTCCCAGTTGGAGGCTGAACAACAGGCTAATATGGTCAGGTTTTCTAAGGTAATATGTAGTAAGTAATGTGAACCTTTCAAAAGAATTATTACTTTATACTGTGTTCAATCATTTTGTAACTGGAACAGAACAAAAATGTATCTACAGCTTGCCTGTCTGGCAGCAAAGCTGCTTGGGCATTAGAGCATCGCCCTCCCTTGCCTCCCATAATTTTGAACGCCCACTTTTTCCGTACTTTCATTTTAGACATAATTTAAATGAATACTTGGGACAACACTTCTGTTAGCTCTTGCCAGTTCATAAGATGCGTGGCTTGTTGCTGAAGCAGATAAAATTGCCTTGCTGTGGTGAAATATAGGCTGTTTTTGACATTATGATATTTTGTGATGATTAAACATTTCTTAGGTAAGACTTAGATTTTACATGTGACTTTATAAATTGAGTAGGATTTATTCTTTGCTGTGGAGAACTTTACTGTCTAACAGAGGTGTAAAGCAGTTCGAGGAAGCGAGACTGAGAAGAAGCAAAGCAATGTAGAACTTGTATGTTGGTCTTTAAATCCTTAGGAGCCAAAGCAGAAAGTAATCTTACCTACTGCTGTGTGAATAAAAGGACCTTAAAACAGAATGATTTAAAAGCATTAATTATCTATTTGTAATCACATGCAAGGCTTTGTTTAGGATGATATTGAATCTCCGAAGTACGCTTACTGGTTCATAAAGAGAAAAAAGAATCTCTAAGTTACCTGTTTAAGTTTTTAATTTTTTTTTTAAAGCTTGTTAATTTCAGATAATCTCACAGCTTTCGTTTCTGTTTAAGTAAATACACTCAGATAATTTGCTATCAAAATAGAGATGGAAATTTTTTTACTGAGGGAGGGGCTTTGCACTTCAATTTAAGTAGCAAATTCTTGGCATAGGAGACAAGATACTTCTAATGGTTGAGTTAAACATTGATCTTTGTGTTGCAGTTTGCCCTGTATCACATTCAAAAGCAGTGTTTTGTGGTTGTTAACCTTTTAGAACCTTCTCCCAATATTCAGAACTTCTAAATGGCTTTCCTAGTGGAATTTGAGAACCTCCAAACATAAAACCAACCATTACATTTGGAAACACACTCTACATTTTTAATTTAAAGAGAATAAACAAAACTTGGCTATGATTAATTATTTTCTTCCCTGTTTTCAGAGGAATACCTGATCTTCTGTAAAATGTCCAGTGTTTTTTTCCCTGAACACAGCTTCAGACTCCTTTCTTGTGTCCTCTTGTTCCTCTTTTATTGGGATCATTCAGCTTCCTGGTTTTTTTTTTTCTGTTTTCAAAAGTACTGAATGACCAAATGAAGAGTGTGGGTAGAGTTTCACTTAGGAGTGCAAGCACGGTCAAAATAATGGGCCTTGGCCGTATGTGGACATCTGCTGGGTATTCTGCACATTCATTCTGTGCCTCTCTTTTGAGAGGTACATCTGTAACGTATTTCTTCTGCCCCTGAAGCATTGTTTTTCTTATGAGGTGGAACTTGGAGTATTCATAACAGTGCAGTGTAGATTTTTTTGTGCCTTAGGGGCCTATTTGGAGCCTTAGCTGAGACTCCTGACTAGAAGGGGACTGCCTGAAATGTCCTGAAGCTACAGCCTGCAGTGTTACACAATAAGAAGCTTTCAAAGCTTTTGTGTTTTTCTGGGATGTCAGGGAAGATAGAAATGAGAAGTGTGACTGGTTGCAGTTTGTCTGCTTTGACTGACATCCACTGTCAATTCAGATATCGTTATGTTGTTGTCTTTTGATTGAAGGAACAGAAGATCTTTCCCCTATGCTTTTTTTTTAGGAGAACCACTGCTGGAGGGAATTTGGATAAAAGCTGTCATGCTTCTAATTCTTGGTCCCTTCTACTCCTTTGAGGTGGAAGGATACAGAAGATTCCATTCTTAATAAGTGTACAATGATTGCTTGTTATAGTTAGTCAGAGAACAAATTCAGAGTGAATGCTGTGATGGAAAGATGTAAGGGTTGCCTAAAAAGTATATATTCTGGGCAGTGAAATGCAGGACTGTGAACAAATCGAGGACTGTACACAAATGAGCGACTAGGTAATGGAATGGTAAAAGTCATTTAACAGATAAAGTGGGGTAAATGTATATGGGGAAAAAATAATTCTAACTTCATCTACAACATGATGGGTTCTGAGCTGAGTGTTATTACCGAAGGGCAAGATCTTAAGGTTGTGATACATAATTCCAGGGAAGTATCAGCCCAGTGGTTAGTAGCACCTAGCAAAGAAAATCAAATATTACTAATTATTCTGAAAAATCACTCTGCAAGCCATAGCCTGCATACTGTGTGTGGGTCTAGTCCCTTCATCTCAAAAAGGGTATGATAGAATTAAATATCCCGTAGGTATTTAAAAGATGGGTAGGCATGGTATTAAGGACATGGTTTAGTGGTAGACTTGGCAGTGTTAGGTTTATGGTTGGACTCGGTGATCTTAAAGGTCTTCGGAGATATCAGTATCTCACCTTCCATTCCCACCGAGCTGTTGTCTCTTTTGCAGACTGACGACTCTTGGCATGCTCAGCTGTTCTAAATACGGACTCTGAAGTCATGAGTTACATAGAGTAAATAGGTATCAATCATTCACTCTCTTTTCCAGTTGAGGACTTAGCATCCATCAACTGAACCTAGCAGGAGCCAGATTCAAACAAACCAAAAAAAAAGTACTTGGCTTTTCATGGAACTTGTAATAGACCTGTGGAGCTTATTGGCAAAAGATTTGCAGTTGCTAAAAGCTGACCCAGCAACAAGGGACGACTGCAAATTTGTATGAGGAGAAATGGATCAAAGGTTACTGAGTTTACAAAACTGTAGCAGGCTGAGGAAGTCCTCTGAGCTGAAAACAACTGGCAGCTTGGAGACTATTAAGGAGAACGTGCATGTTTGCTTGCCATGTTATTATCCTTTCCCACCTATACACTTACGGCCTCCATGAGAAACAGGATGCTGAACTAGGTGTATCTTTGATATGACCAAGTAAGGTCATTCCTGTGTTATTCAATGAAAAATAATGAACTACCAAAACTTTCTGAAGCTACTTTTTTTGCTAGCAAAATCTAGTTTGCTACTCCAGAATTCTTCAGAAACTGGGTTTTTTTTTCATGTTTTTTGATGTCACAATGTTGCCCATTGCAAGTGGCTGCTTCCCACACATAGTTTGGGTGCTTGAATTAGTATTGCACGTGGGGAGAAATAACAAATAATGTTTTTAAAATAATTTCAGGAATGTGAACAGCAAAAATCAAAAGAAGAAGAAATTCTACAATCATTTCATAAATGGAAAGAGGAGGAAAAAGAGAAATTGGCTAATGAAATAGAAAAAGTGAAAGAGATGTTTATGAAAGAGCTTAAGGAGTTATCTTCAAGAAATACATCATTAGAAAATGTAAGTGGTTTAAATTTTCCAACATTTTAAGGCATGAATCCCTTACAGTAGATGCTGGTGAACTTCACATATTTGACATGTGATGTAGTCATCTTAGAGGTCGTCTTATAAAACCTTAAGAATAATGGTTGGATGATAGCCATAATGGTAGCTTTGTATACTGGTACTTAATTAACATAATTTCTGTTCTTTTTTTAATAGCGTTGTTTTGGATGAATAAATTATGCTTTCAGCAACTATGTCAGTTTTTTCTTACTCCTCAACTTTTGAGGGCCTGTTTACATATTAGTAGATATTGTTATTATTGCTGTCTCTTAGGTATCCTTATATTCATATTCTTATAACTGTGAATGGAGGGCACTAATCTCTGCATCATGGTCCTGACAGTAGAACTGCATGTGTTTTCAATACATGCTCTGGAAATGCTTTCCAGAGTTTTGACTAGAAAGAGAATTATAAAAGTATAGGTGGGTCAGAAAACAACTACGCATGGTATTACCAGAGCAGCTTATATTTTGTAGCTGCTACTTCCTGTGTATATTTGCAAGGTATATTTATGTTAGATGCATATATTAATTATTTTATGAAATTTGATAAATGCTGAACTCGTGAGAAAAGTGAGAAGTGTCTGATGCAATCTTCTGTGTAGTTATGTTTAAAGTAAATTTTTTATTAAATGACAGTTTTATAAAACAGAACTGTGTACATATTCAGGTCTTCATTTTTCCACCGTCTTTTAGCAACTGTTAGAATTACAGAAGTCCAACATGCAACAAAAATCCAATTTAGGGACGCTGAAAGATAGCGAAGAATTTACTGAAGAGAAACCTCAGAGTCCTCAGGATTATCACAATGTGGTTAAACTTCTTGAGAAACAGGTAAACTGTAACTGGATCACTTTTGACACACTACTCGTGTTCTTTTAATTTTTGTACATCTCTGAGTAGGATTTTAAATCCATAAGTAAAATTCTCATCCCTCTCAATGTCAAAATAGCCATTTTTAAAGATTTACTACTATTTAGTATAATCTCTATAATGGAAATCAAGGAATTATTTCCCTTATCCTTAATAAATAAATCAATTGTTATTTATTTATTGATATCCCCTTATTCTTTATTATTAAATATATTAAGCTTTATCAATGCAGTTCAATTCCAGAAGGCTCTAATGTCTGCTGATCTGAAGGCACTGATGTCTGCTGATCTGTGAGGCCACTTATGGGAAAAAACTGGCATTTTCAATTTTCCAAGATAAAAAAAAAAAATTAATACACTTCCTGACAGGATTTGTCAGCCTGTGGCTTTTCAGTCGTATGAAGCGCTTGAGCTTGTCAGGTGCAACTTCTGTACCAGGGCTATATCATCTGACCAGCACAGATACTGGTGCTAGTGCAAAACTGTTGGATGATCCAAGTCCCACCTATAGGAAGAGTTGTGAGGCCTTTGGAAATACCCACAAACCTTTTTACTCTTTTTTTTTTTTTGAGACACGCATTATGTATTTCATGGTTCTTGGGATGTGAAGGTCATTCTTTATATACTGCTGGTATCATCTGGAAGTTTGGTCACTTCTGCTCAAAGATTTGAAAAACTTAGTGAGTTTTATTTTATGGTTTTTTATTTAATCAAAGAAAATTCAGTTCACTCCGAAACTCATATATTAATACTGTTTTATCATCATTATGCAAAATACATTGTTAATGAGTGCCTGAAATGACATTATTTTGGGGGAAAACCCCTGCTCTTACTACTCTTATTGTTAATACACAGAGATGTATTGTATCAAAATACTTGTGTATTTTGCACTCACAGTCACCATATATTCAAATCAAGGAACAAATACATAGTTTCTAGAGTGATTGGTAGGAAAACCACACTCATGTACAAAACATGCTGGTGACTGTTCTAGGTCTTAAATACGGGGTTACTCAAATTTCATAGTATCAGTAATCTTTTCAGTATTTATGATTTATTTAGAAAAATAAAGCTGCATATATCAAACTAAATGGTAATGTGTTATTAACAGGAATTGATATTGATTTCCTCTATGCAGGAAAGTAAGTGGACGTCTAGAATACAAGCCCTTCATCATGACCATGAGACAGAAAAGTCCCTGGTAAGTGGCACAGCAAACCACTTAAACTAAAAGGAGATTTTTTTTCTTATTTTCTTACCCGTTCAGTAGTTCTTGATACGCTATAATACATTTGCTGGATTAGAAAGCCTAGATCTCAAGAGTTTATATGAGTGTGTCCACTTAGATGCATTTATTATCTCTGTATTTCTGTTACGCTAGGATCTTGACATTTCAGCTAAGGCCAGGGTTGAAACTGAATTTATCATTTCAGAATCTGACAGACACCTGAAACTGTGTCTCTCTTTTGAGGAGCTTACAAGGAATTCTGTGAGCACTGTATTATACAACGTTTTCTGTGTTATGTGGCTATGCTGGATAGTTGAGATGTAACTTGCCAACATGTAGCTTTCATCTACCCTGTACCTTCTGCTACCATGGACCTATGGCATATGTCTCAATCTTTTTTTTCTCTTTTCTATCACTTCTCTGCTGCTTTTTTTTTGTTGTAGCTTTCTAACACAGAATCTGTTCAGCTTTTCCAGGACAAAACACCATGGCATTTTATTTTGCATCAGTTTATATATTTTACTATGCAAAGCTTTATTCCTCAAATATTTTTTTTGTCTGCATTTCTTTTTAATCTCTTTCCTGCTTTGTTTCTCTTGCTTCTTTTCCTTTCATTTTCCTTTCATCTGCGTGACCATGTAAGAACTGAGCAGATCATAGTGGTCTGACCAATGCATCTCCTCCTCTGGCAAGAAAGCAGTGGGGAGGAACCATGGAACATTCCCCAAAAAGGATGTAGTTAATGATACACCCACATACAATGCAAGAATAGAATAAGGGAGGAGTAATGTAAGTATTACTTTTGGGATGGTGCACCTAAAATATTGTTCCCTTTCTTCTACATTCAGAGATAATATATTAGGTTTATCATGCAAATTCACATCTCATCACCTTAAGATGTCATTATTTGACACTATTTATAACCAAAACATTTTTATAGAGTCATATGCTTTTTCCTGCAATCTGATTTTTAGGCGATCTCAGCAGTGTGTTTATATGTCTCTTTCTTTGTATTGCAATTTAGGTAGTCTTCCTTGTGTAAATAAAAAGTGATCCAGACAATTGTTTTGTAATATATGCAAGTCCCAATGAAATCATAGGAGCCATTATGTTTTTACTGAAAAAAAGTGTTAAAAATATTTAGGCATGACACTTGCTTGTTTAAACTTTATAGCATTAAAATATTTTATATAATATTAATATGAAGTTACTTTTCTTCTGATTGCTTTCTAGCTACTGTCACAGATTGAGAAGCTTAAATCATCAGTGAGAGAAGACCTGAATAAAAATAATACTTTTTACAAGAGGAGGATAGAAGAATTGGGGCAAAGGCTTCAGGAGCAGAATGATCTGATTATTACTCAGAAGAAGCAGGTCTGTTTTGTGAAGCACTCTATGTTTCCGAGAGCATAGGACATACAGAAACATTTTACTAGCATTTGGTCTTTGATATATCTCTGGTTGCATAGTTAATATTCCAAATTTGTAGTAGTATTGCTGTAGTAGTTTGGTTACATTTTGGAAATTATGTTGATAAAGAAGAATAGATTTGGAAAAGAGACTCAGGAATGTAAACCAGGAATTAAAACACAATTTAGAAGGAAAGGATTAATAAACCAAATGTCTTTAATAAGTTCAACACAAAGTTAAAAGATTACTAGGTCACAGTCACTGAAGACCCCTATAGATGAAAAATTTCTGATAGTGAACAGGATTTAATCTGCCACAAAATAATCATAATGAAAACTAGTGTTTGCAATCTGAAAATACATGACTTCTCACTCTAAAAATAAAGTATTGTTTTGATCACTGTGAGAATAATTAATTAAATGATTACTGCATGAAATTTAACAAGAGCAAGTGGCAGATTCAGTGGCATACACCTGGGATGGTGTACTCCTGGTGATATGTAAAAACTGGGGGACAGGAGGCTGGAGAGCAACCCTGCGGAAAGAGATCTGGGCGTCTGGGTTGATGGCAAGTTGAATATGAGTCAACAGTGTGTCCTGGCAGCCAAAACGGCCAACCGTGTCTTGGGGTGCATCAAGCACAGCATCGCTAGCTGGTTGAGGGAGGAGATTGTCCCACTCTGCACTGCACTGGTGCGGCCCCACCTTGAGTACTCCGTGCAGTTTTGGGCATCTCAATATAAGAAGGACATAAAACTATTAGAGTGTGTCCAGAGGAGGGTAACCAAGATGGTGAAAGGTCTCAAAGGCAAGGCTTCATAGGAGCAGCTGAGGACACTTGATTTGTTCAGCTTGGAGAACAGAAGGCCGAGGGGTGACCTCATTGCAGTCTACAACTTCCTCAAGGGGGGCAATGGAGGTGGAGATGCTGATCTCCTCTCTGGTGACCAGAAACAGGGCATGAGGAAATGGAATGAAGCTGTGTCAGGGGACGTTCAGATTGGACATTAGGAAAAGGTTCTTCACTGAGAGGGTGGTTAATCACTGGAACAGGCTCCCCAGGGAAGTGGTCAGGGCACCAAGCCTGTCAGAGTTCAAGCAGCGTCTGGTGGAGGGTCTTAGTGATATGGTTTAGTTTTAGGTAGTCCTGCGAGGAGCAGGGAGTTGGACTCGATGATCCTTATTGGTCTCTTCCAACTTGAGATAGTCTGTGATTGTATGAAATTATTTATTTGGAAATGAATTGGTTTTTCTTAAATTACACTTTTGTTCAAACATAACTACAGATTTTTTGAGGTGATTGGTGGTTGAAGATCTGGGTGTTCTGGAGTTTAGACTATAGCATGATCATGTGGTCATTACAACCTATTCCTCTGGTTGGTGCGTTCTTTCCAAATCAACATCTGATTTTACACATTTTCTTGAGATTAATGTTGAACCTGTACTTAAGTGCTTAAAAAATTGGAAAGACAAATAATAGCTTTTACAACTCCACCTTAACAAATTTGATAGCTGGAGCAATAGAGGACTTAATCCTAGACAAATTACTTGCAGTAAAGTGACCTTTTAAAACAAAACAGTATGACCACAGATGTGAAATAGGTTCAGAGGGATCTGAGTTTGGTGTTTGTGAAATACAGTTGTGAAGATCTACATTCTCCATACCTGGAAACCGGAAGGGCTTGAGAAATAGCTAACACTCTTGTAAAATCCAAACTGAATTATGGGACTCTTTAGCCTGGAGAAGAGAAGGTTGAGGGGAGACCTTATTAATGTTTACAAGTATCTCAAGGGTGGGTTTAAGGAGGATGGAGCCAGACTCTTTCCAGTGGTTCCCAGTGACAGGACGAGGGGCAATGGGCACAAGTTGGAGCATAAGAAGTTCCGTTCAAATACACGGAAAAACTTCTTTACAGTGAGGGTGACAGAGCACTGGAACAGGCTGCCCAGGGAGGTTGTGGAGTCCCCTTCTCTGGAGATTTTCAAGACCCACCTGGATGCAGTGCTGAATAATGTGCTCTAGGCAATCCTGCTTTGGCAGGGGAGTTGGACTAGATGATCTCTAGAGGTCCCTTCCAACTCTGAAAATTCTGTGATTCTGTGATTCTGTGATTCTGTGATTCTGTGAATGGACAATGAATTGAAGCACTACTGGCTACATCCAAACAGCTAAATAAAAGAGGACCAGGGTCCAATATCTTGTGCCAGCTCCAGCTGACATTGACTGTGGTTTGGGTTTAGCTTCTGTTTTGGGAATTGGAGTGCAGAACATTGTTTTAATGATATAGGATTCACAGTTTTCCTGTTTTCTTTAGATCAAATTACAGCTAGCTTGTTTCCTCTACGCTCTCAGTTTTGTTCAGTGCATGTCTTGGGTGTCAAATAGAGAGCACTGCAGAGCAGACAGGAGAACTGTTAATGTATTTACAATCAATGTGTAATTAAGTGTTTCCATGGAGTGGAGCTAGACTTGCAAAATCGAACATGAATTGCTGAAGCAGAAACTATGGAAACTGTACGTGCTGAAGTGGCCCATAAGCCCACTCTCATTTCACTTTATAGCTTGTAATAACAGGGTGTACAAAGCATGAGTTCACATAAGACAACAAACAGAAATAAGTCTTCAACATTCATTGAGCATGGATGAAATATGCATTAGGCAGTAGAATAGAGTTCCACAAAAGTGGTATTTTTCTCCCCAAATCATAAACAATAATTTCTGCTATGGAATAGTACTGAAACTGTGTGGTTTGTACTGAATGTGCATTTCTAGATATTAATCATTTACATTTGTAACTATTCATGTATCTCTCTTTTCTCTTTTAGATAAAAGAATTGTCCACAAGATCAGTTGCAAGCATTAAACCGTATGATGGTAAGTACAAATTGTAAGAAAAAGCAGATTTTGTCTCTGATTTCAGCAGCTCGGCTGAAACAAATGTTACAATTCATGAAAAAATATAGACAACTTTACTAACTAAACATTGAAATCAAATCAATACTGGCAATTTATTTGTATTTCACAGGGTGCTTACCTGTTTCCATGCCATTTTCAAAGTTCACGTTTTGCAGCTGTAAGGACTTCTAGTGTGCAAATCTGATTGCCTGAGGAGTGAAGAAATGTGAAATACAGCAACTCTATTTTGTATTATGTAAACAACTTTTGGGTTTCCTTTATAAAGTGTAATTTTAATTGTTTTGTCATGCTTGACTGTCCTTAGGCTGCAGAACTCACAAAAGGGAAAATTCTGAAAGAGTAGACACAATGGATTAATTTATCAGTTAAGATACAGATGTTCAAAGAATATTAAGAACTCTGATATTTTTGTCTGTGAAATGCTTTAAAATCTGAAGTCCATTACAAATAGCTAAACCTGATAACAGTGTTTTGGGATGCAGTCCTGCACCACAAACACATGTATAGTTGATGCTGCAGTTGCAGTGACTTGAAATAAGTTTATTGCAATAGGTGATGACAGATGGATTAACTCTAATTCCAGTTTGAAAACCATCTTGCTTTATTAGCAGGACATTTGCTTGAACTGAATCTAACAGCAGAGGGTAGGTTAGCTTGAGGAGAGCATAGTAATAGTATGGCCGTGTTGCTTCTCAACTGGAGCTGGTCACGTTCGGCCACACTTGAAGCACAGGCCATGGCACACGAGTGAATTTGCTCTTAGGCCC
>RSEF01000002.1:2335897-2349261 GCA_003993805.1 Himantopus leucocephalus | reverse complement strand
AGCTGGCCTGTAAGTTGGAGGCATTGATCAATCTATACTGAACTTATAGTCTAGACCGGGCCATAGCCCAGCAAAATATTTTTGGGCAGGAAGCAATGGATAAGATAGGTTACAACTACATTGATAGTGGGACCTGTTCAAGGAAGGAGCACGGAGAACTGCTGTGAACAAGGTTCAAGAGGTACCTCACCAGGTGACCAGGCTCCTTCTATGGCTGACTGCTGCGTGGAAGGGTGTCATTACACTGCGCGTTTTAACATGCTTTTTATCATCTGCATTTTAGGCATTTTGACAGAGGTATTAATGACTGGCTATGCAAGTAAGTGCATAATCAACTGTCTCTAGTTTGGTTCAGAGTCTTCTCTTTCATCACATAGCAATGAAGCATTAAATGCTGTTCATCCCAAGGCTAAGGTGTCCTCTCTTCTGGGTGAATCCCACTATGGCATCAAGTCATATTTGATCTGTTTCATCCCTTAAGACCATTGAATTAATCACCACAAAGTGCAACAGCCCCCCATCCCCAAGCTGAGAATAAGAGTCTTGTCCCAGAAAACCCTTTAGACCTGGTGGGTTTAGTGTTCCCTCAAGGGAGGAAGAGTAAGGTTCATATTCCACCAGGAGGAAAGGGGAATTGAGCCCAGGTCTCCCATATCCTGGGTAACAAGGGTGGCCTCAGCTCCATCTACTTCTCCCTCAGCCCTTCAGCTCTCTTCAGCCATGAGTACACATCAGCAAACCTGTACTGCAGGTGGTGGTTCCTCTGTGCTGAAATCCTGTGCACCAGCAAGTCTGAGATAACCTGCAGCTCTATGGATGCACAGGTTTTATCAACCCTTTATCTGCAAGAGGGGGACAGGGTGGTGTTTTGTCCTTAAGGAGCTAAAGGTTTGTGAGGAAAACAAGGCACATATAGCTGGACTGTAGCAAAAATCAGTTTATTGCTAGAGCGTGTCAGTCAAAACATTCTTCCTGGTGGGTGAGTGTGGGAGGAGGGACCCTAGACTTTCCTTGACTACAGGAAGAACTGATCACTTTCCTTGGCTGTTAGGTACGTGTATGACCACATTGGAGAGAACCATGACAACATCATGAAGGAGCTCATGGCCACCATCGCCACCTTTGCCATCACCACCCTGTGGCTGGGACCCTGTGAAATCGTTTACATTTGGTCTGTCTTCAACTGCTTTGGCCTCAACTTTGAGCTTTGGGTGCAGAAGTTCTTCCAGCAGGAGCCCTTTGCCAAACTGGAGGTGAGGAGATGGGCTGCAAGTGGATGGGTGAAGATCAATGGGTCTGGGGCCAAACTGTGCTGCTGGAAAACATCCATGGCTGTAGGGAACTCAAACTTGTTTATAGAAGTCAGATCCGTTTTCAGCTGAGACTGAAGAGCAACATCCCTGATGATGCCATGCAGCTCCATGTCTAGGCCTCCTGCCTGGAGACCTGAAGCTCTCTCCTGTGGCCTGTAGCATCCTTGTGATCAGCTGCTCAGCTGTGCAAGGGAAGCACCGTCCTAGTGCTCTGTATCCCTTCATTTTAGACACGGTGTCACCCACCCAGAGCAAATTCCCACAAGGCCCTGTGATGCTTCATGGGAAATCTAAGCTGGGTGTGGAGCTTTCAAAGGGAAAACAAAGGTCCAAGACAATAAGGACTACTGCCCCAATGAGGCACTGAAGTAGCACAGATGGACATGAAATTTGAGGTCTGTCCACGGGGAAATGTTTATACATTTCCATATGGAAAACATTTGTTCTTCTTGTTCTGCAGAACATCTTGGCATTCTGAGTGGTTTTGATCTGATTTCTGATAAAAGCCAATGTTTAAGTACTAGAATGAATTATTTTCCAACCACTCCAAAGTTTAGTGCCCCATCTCTGTTTGGAACTAAAGGTGCCTCAGGGACATGTTGGAAGAAAAACTTAGGAAACTCCATCCTCAAAACAATTCTGTTGCTTATTTGTTTCGCCCAACCTAAAGCCTGGAGGTACTACACTGGTTCAGAAAAGACCCCTTTTGAATAAAAACTTTGGAGAGCAATACTCCCGTTTGCTCTTCTTGTTGAACTTCTAATCAGATTATAGCACTCTCGGGCAGTGATATCTCTTCCCCTGCAGCACCGCAATTCTCAGCACTAAGTGGCCTGGGGATTCATTGTGCTCTTTGAAGATTTCTATAAACCTCTTCCTCACTCCTCTTGCAGCAGCTGCTCCTGAGGATTATGTGCCGCCAGTGACAATTTCACTCCGCTGCTGTCACTAGTTTTCAGCTTCTTTTTTTCTTTTTTTTTTTTTTTTTTAATTCCTAAGAAACAATTCCTACCATGAGCTGGGAGTGCTTTGCACGTAGGGCTAATAATAATCCTGGTGTACTCCTGGTGTACAACAGCATTAGTCTGCCTTGAGGAATGGCTTACCCAAGGCAACAGATGAAGCAAGCAGTACTCAGCCATTACAATTAGCATGAAACCATGTATAACATCTTGCTCCTACTCATGGGATGTTGAAACACCAGTCCAGAGTCCCAAATGTGTCTGAATCCAGCAGAAGAGCCGAAGTTTTACCTTGTCCTTATGTTTCTTCATCCCAGAGGCACTAAAGGTTGCTCTAATTTTTGCCTACCTGCTGTGATCCCAGCTGGAGTTTGACTGGAGTTGGACCAGTGCGTCTCCTTTTCCTTACAGCCCCATCTTTCCTCACACTCTGCTCCTCTCCCTTCCACAGGCCAAAATGTCGGCGGCCACGTCTCGGCGGATTAGGGCAGTTTTTGGGGCAGCAAATTTCTGGGCCATCATCCTCTACAACATCCTAGCTCTCAACAGTCTGGAGTTTGCACTGCTGGTCACCAAGAGACTCCTTCTGACAGGTAAGATGCTACCAGCCTTCCCCATCGAGGCACCCTTATCTTGATGGGGTGACACAGGTAGGGGAGCTGAGGACTGGGACTTCTGAGTCCTCTTGGTGGCCTGGCCATTGGCTTGTTACATGGCTGCTCCCAATGTGCTTAATTATTGTTCAAAAGGTGCGCTCCCACTCTTCTCGTGTGAGCTCTCTGGGGTATGAGCTGCCTTCCAGGTGTGCTTGTACAGCTCCTAGCACAGTCCAATGCTGTGATTTCGACTCCTTGCAGCAACACAAAGGTCACATTCATCCCACCAAGGTGGTCTGTGAAATGGTCCCCTTGCTGGAGAAAGGGACTTGTCCTACCCCGTCTCCTTTTGCTTTAGCAGTTACTCCTGCGTCAACCTGAAGGTGACAGGTACAAATCCTCGTGCTATGGTCTTATCTGTACTTTTCTAATTGGTGGATGGTGGCACTATTTTGAAGTCTTCTGGAGCAGCCCAGGGTATAAATAGCCATTGGAAGCCCGCGTCCTCCAGCCGTCTCTGGGATAGGGCTGGCGTAGAAATTGGATAATGTGACGCTCCGGGCTCAGTGTGCCAGAAGTGCCTGCCCGCTGAGCTAGCTGGCTTTTGCTGGTTGCATTATTCATTTCAGAGGCCCTGTTTTAGCAGGTACAAAGTCTGTGTCTCCCCTCTGCTGTGGATACCAGACTCATGGTTACAAATGCCATCAGACCTTTCCTAAGTGAAGGGAGAGCTCCTGGCTCTCAGTTACTTACCTAGGTGACAAAAAACATGTGTTTCCTGGGTGCACACTGTGTCCCTACTAAGTATGGGACAAGGCTAGGATTGATCCTCAGCATCAGTGGGGCACAAAGCTTCCAGAAGGTTACAGTGCTGAACAACGATGGACATGGGCAGGTTGAATGGGCAGAAAGTCAACCGCCGAGTCTGAACTTGGGGAGCAGAAGGAGTTTTGGAGGTAAGGGAGTGCTCAAAGCCACTCCAGCATGTTTCCACCTTAACCACGGTCCATGATCCCTTGGTGGGCTCGGGTACCGCTTCATCTAAAATCTGATGCTGGGGATTTCTCTCTTCTCTCAGTGAAACTGTAGGGCTGGATCCACAATGGAAACTGTTGTTGGCCATCACGAACTTGTGGGACCTCCCAAACCCACCTGGGAGGCAGCAGTGCTGGAGAAGAGCTGGCCCTGTTAGGCAAGCAGCTACACCAATATGACCCATGTCTCCCTCCACCTTCTAGGTTTCCCTGTCAGCACCTTGTCCATCTGGTTCATCACGTACTGCGGAGTGCAGCTGATCAAAGAGCGTGAGCGCATCCTGGCCATCGAGGAGGAGAAGTGTGACAAAGCAAAAGTGGAGTAGAGGAAGGCATCAGCGGGCTTGTCCCAAAGCCTCGTCTGCCCTCCAGCCACCGCTGCCAGGCTAGCCACTGGCAGGGGCTCTCCAAGCACTCCTGAAAATTGGACTGCTGTAGCTCACCCATATAGAAGTCACCTGGAAGGCGCAGGTCATCCCCTTGCTGCAGGAAAGATTTTTCTGTAAGACACAGTGGGCGTTTCTCAGGCTCCCCATGAGTGGCAGACTGCTGAGGTAGGCTTCCAGGACATTTCTTCAATGCCAGCAAGAGCCATCCCCATCATTTTTCTGACCCTCTGACATTGTGCAGGCCTAGAGATTTCACCCCCTGCTTCCCATAACACTTGGTCCACCAGCACTCAGCTCTCCTGCAGGACCTATACCCCAGGTTTCCCAGAGGAGACTTTCCAAGTCCCATAGCTGGAGGTTTAGAAACCCACAGCTATGAGAAAGGGATTAGGTGGAGCTGAGCGTGCTCTGAGCAGATTATCTCCAGGTCGCTTCCAGCCCAAGCATCCCATGTTTCTTTCACTACAAGAAATGGTCAGCATCCACTATCACGTGTTCAGCATCTATGGTTGTGTAGTAGGGCCTGCGAAATGGCTCGGCATGATCTATACCTACCAGGAGGCTAATAAATACATAGTACTGTCTTTATAGCAAAGGGAAGGAGGACCAGGAATGGCACATTGAAGGGTAATTATCTCCGCACCACTGTCAGCGCTGCAGAGTGATAGCTGTTACGATCTCTGCGAAGCAGGTCCCTTCAGTGCTAAATGTCTTGAAAAAAATGATTTAGTTCCAACATCAGGCATAGCTAATGAGAGTGTGGCAGCCATACCTGCTTCACAGCTATTGCACGTTGTGTACAACTTGCCTGAAGATCGGGTATGCTGAAGAAACACAACACATGGCTCAAAACTGCTTGGTCCCCAGGCCCCACTTCAGAACAAAAGAGCCCTCCGCTGCTGGGTCTGAGACCGATGTGGCCACCATGACCGTCCTGCTGTGATTTGTGTCCTGGGGCTCAAACCAAATCCCATTTGCATTTTTTACACACCATGGACAAAGGTTTAAGCTTACATTCCTGCCCGTGGCTGAGGAACAGAAGATGCTGTAGCCAACTCTTGCTCATGTCCAGCCTTTACTCAAATGACTTCGGTGCACACAGCCTAAGCCCGTGACTGCATGGCTGAATGAGCACACACGTGTACAACCAAAGGAGAAAGACCCTGAATGAAGGGCAGTGATCTGGGACTCGGTGGTGGAGTGCAAGCCCACGATAGATTCCTTGGAGAAGTAGACTTGGGGACACTGCATAGTGAGTGCATTGAATAAATGTACTTGTGAAACACGGTGCCTTGGGGAAAAGGTGGGTTGAAAATTGAAAAATAGCTCTGTCTCTCTTACACTTTAGAGTAACTTTCAGTGGCCTTATGTCTGAGTTATGTTGATGCTCGGTGAGGGCAGAATCTGGACCACTTTGTAATTTGGGTTGAGAAGCTCGGTGCTGGTGTATTCTGGCTTCCCTGTGGGTGAAACAGGATTGGTTCCTAGCCAGCTTTCAGCTCTGCCAAAGTAATTTGTGAAGTCCCTGATAAATGTCATTTATTTATGTAGTAAATAAATGTTGGAAATCTGTGGCGCCTGTTACACTGCCGTAATGCAGGTGGCAACCTGGGTAATGAAAAGCCATCAGAGCTGAGAGACATGAGGATCTGTTTGCAAGTTCTCACCTCCCACCCCTAATTGAGATCCAAGATAAAACACAGTTGAGCTTGATAGAAACCCACCTTGGCAGCATCACCAGATCGGAGGTTTAGCTGCAGCTTGATTCATATTCACCTTTATTTTGACTCCACCTTCGTGCTGGTGCAATATCATGAGCCTAGTGCCATCAAACTTTCATCCATATAGTTTTTATTTCTGGGAGCCAGACCCAAAATGTTGGAAGTAGCAGCAGCTATTGTGCCGTGGTGGCATCTCTAGTCGCATCTGCCAAAGCCCTTCAGCTACCAGGCACATCCCTTTTTAACACAGATCTGCTGCTGGAATTTTGGTAGATGTTTCTTGCCATCTCCATTATTTCAGATTTATTCTTTACCACTATAACAGCTATGACATGATGTGCTTCCTCCCAGTGTAAAATTCAGCTCTTTTCCTCGATATGGGTGTTCTCGCACAGCTGAAGCCACCTTGAGCTGCGGAGACCAAGGGCTCTGTCTCTGCGGGTGGTTCAGCTCACTGTCCCTGGCTGCCCAGGAGGACAGAGTCACCCACCTCCCGGTGTCGAAGTGGGTGACTCACGTGGCAAAGCTCGGTGACTCTGCACTGTCCTCCTGACTTGGATATTCCAAGAGAGAAAATAACCCATTCACTAAGGATCTAAATTTACCCAGCAGCTGCATCTGCTGGAGCTGCCAGAAGGAGCTAATCTTAGACACCGAGTGATCCGTTAGGGAGACAGTTCATGGGAGAACTTGGGCTTTGCTCCCCTTTATCTGAAGTTATCTCCTCGTTTATCACTGCTGTTGGAAGTCATGGGGGGCTGGTGGTCCAGGAGCACCCAAGTGGTGCTATCTCAACCCTGTCTCACTGTTCAATGTTGTGCAGGAGACCCTCAGCCTCAGCGTATGCCTCTGTGGAGCAGGATTTATCGACTGCTCACCTCTCTCCTGGAGAAGAGTGTCTCATCTCTTATCTGATTATTGCCTGCCTGTTAGTGCAACTTGCCTGAGAAGCCAAGAAAAGCAACTATTTATTGCAACTACAAATCCAAATTAATAGCCCTGCACTGGTCACTTTCCTGTTCAGCCTGACATGGCTGCAATTCCTTCATTTACCTTTCTTCTAAAATTCAGTACAGGAGAGAGCAATCCTGCTACATTGCATCCCCTTAGGATGCTTTCCATGTATTCTGACCCACTGCCATGTCATGGCGGGGGTTATTGTCCACTTAGAGAGACACTTAAAAACTGATTTATCCGTTGGTCATTGGAAATCGCTAGCTGTAGTCCTGTTAGACCTGGGGCCGGTCAGCTGAGGGCTATCTCAGAACAGCCCACCTCATTCAGGGCTGCCTTGTCTGTTGTACAGCAGTCAGCACGCTCCGGTGAGTGCCCTGGGGAGAGGCGATTCACCCATTCATGCCTTCAGAGAGATAACTGAATGGTGACTATGATCCCTGCTCACCCTTATCGCATCCACATGTGCCATCTCATCTGCGTTTTGATGCTAAATCCCTCGGGGTTTGGCTGGTACTTGCTTGGAGACCAGCCTACCTTAGTGGTGACACATTGGACCCAGCAAATGGAAGACGGATTGGACAAGTCTACTGTGATCAAAGCCTCTACAAGAGATAATGGTTGCAGAGGGCTCCGAATTGATGGCTGCCTCAAATTCCACCGCTACCATCAGCGAAAAGTCTCCCGTAGCAATCAGATGTGGCCTTGGCTCTCCAGGGCAGCAAGGCTCAAACCAAGTCCCCAGAAAATCCTATTGACTTCCCCGTGCATAAATAGATTATAAAATGGCAGCAACCAACCAGTGCGAACAAATGAAAGCCAGAAAAGAGGAAAGAGTAAATACACAAGTGAGGAAGAAATACTGTGCTTGAGATCCAGACTGGAAACATGTCACCTAAAATGTAAGAAGCAAAATGATCTGGACACCAAGTACTCGGTGGGTGAGAGGACCTGAAGCTTGTGGATCTAAGCTGCATAAGGCACTGCTGGCTTTTCACGCGCAGCCCTGGGAAGGTTGAGGAAAGGTGCATGGTGGCTTTGAGAGCACCCCATGGCTCAGAGCTGCTCAGAGGGTTTGGATCCACCAGATCAACCCTCTGTCCCACCAGGCTGTGGCAGAAACTTTTTTGGGGAGGAATCAGCCTTATCTGAGCTGAATACACCCATGCTCAGGAGCCAGGGAGGTTTACAGACCGTTTGAGGTCAGGGTTAACCCATAGAGCACAGCCTGCGTGTCCAGCCTGGGCCATACATGCGATCTACACCCATTTTGACGGCAGAGCTCAGGATGGATGCTGCTGTGTCCCACTGACAGCAAAAAATGGTGGAAACATAAGGGAGGGGATCACACGTGTAGATGTTGCAAAAAGCCATCATGAGGACAGCATCCCAGCACTGTTGGTGTTAGGAGGCACTGGGAACAGTTGAGGGTGTCTAGTCTGGATTCACCATTTAAACTCCCTCTAGAGCGAATGGGGACAGATGGACATCACCAGAGTCCTCTCATCTGAGGCAAATGTCTCACTTGGGGGCAGTGAAGCAGCTCCCAGAGATACCTGTCTCTCCCCATGGCTGTAGGAGCCTAAACAACACAGCGCACCAAGGAGCTCTGGAAAATCCAGGGCTGCTTCCCAAAGTTTGGAGCCGGTCCAGCTGCTCTGCACAGCCACTGAAGCCAATGAAGACCCCAGAGCAGGTTTGGGATCAGCACGGTGCTCTTCCCTGGGTGAAGAAGGGAACCTGGGAGAGAAACCACAGAGCCACCGATCAGTTGGGATCTCCTCTGGGAAGGCATCGGCATCTCGTGACATGGGGAATGTGGGAGCAAACCTCGGAGGACAGCACACGCCGAGCAACACAGTGAAAAGGAACACAAGCCAGGGCTCAAGGGAGATTAAAGACAGAGGGGGAAAAAATCCCAGCCGGTAGCACCACAATGCAGGATTAAACTTGGGAAAGTACAGAGGTAATGCAGAGGGAAGGGAGAGGGGAGGACGGGGTTGTCCAGCCCCACATGTCTGGGAGGAGAGGAACGCTTCTGAAGTTCGACCCAGTTCAAAGATCAGTGCTTGTCGTCTGATCCCATCTCAGAGGAGCAGCACGGCAGGAGATCTCATGATGTGAGCTCCGAAAACAGCTTGTGATTCTTTCCCTGCTATCTTGGTACCTCCCAGATGCTGCTGGAACCTCACCAGTACAAAAGGGCTTCATACCAGTATAGCTCCCTCCCTCTTCCCACTTATATAGATAACCCTCATGGCACAAAGCATTTTTATAAACACACCCATGCCAGGATAAGGGGTTATGTGGCTTTAAATACACCAAGAAGAGCGGCTAATATCTTTGCATAAACCTAATTAAATCGTTAATTAAATCTGTGCCATCACTGAGTGTCAGCCAGCCCAGAGGGTCCATAGTAAAGGAGATAAAATAAAACAGATTCATTTATAAGTTTTACCATAGGTATAAATAATTATAGCTGCTCTGCTCATCCATGTCTGTCAAAACTAATTTGCTTCTTCACGTGCTTCATGGGAAAAGCTCGATCTGGACCGGCTATTTGAGGCCCCATGAGGCTTCCTAGACATCCATGGGCATGCAAGCAAGATGGAAGACCTGCTGGAGACCTCAGCCTTTCTGGAGCACCAGCTCAAGCCCAGGCAAGTTGTCCTGCTGCAGCTCTAGACTTCAATATGGGGGTGTTGAATCTTGGTAGACCTTAGCAGAAGACACTCAACTTACAAGAAGATACCTGTGTTTAGATGTCCTGATGTGGGAGTTGAAGCCCACCGTTGCGCGTTCTACTTCTTTTCTGCCTCAGACCCTCTCTCTTTCACCAAGATGTGGAGAAGATGGATTTATTAACGACGAGGTGTTCAGAGGCTGTGCCAGTGGGGCCCGTGCACGTACTGCAGATGAAGCAGAGCCATCCCTCGCCCAGACTCCTCGAGTCTCCTCCTTCAGTGAGACTTAAGTAACTTTCAGCTGAGGTCTCATAACCCATACAGGGGTGCAAATGAATAGCTCTATCTTCATTTTCCACCCCCTTCCAGTTCTCTGAAAACTGACTCCAGAGGAGAATAAAGGACAAAACCCGTACAGAAAAGCCTCCCTGGGAGCGAGCTGGCTGGAGTCGGGGATGCCACAGAGCCCACATAAGACGCTCCCTTATTGCATCTTTCCAGCTTTGACTTCATGGTCTATTTTTAGCACAGCAAAAGGTTTAGCAGTTTCAGAGCAGTCGGTTTAGCGGTGTCGGGAGAAGGTCCCAGCCCTTGCCATTCATGACCCAGAAGGCAGATTGGGATGTTTGATTCATCGGGAGGCTGTTTCCCAGGCACGCCGGCTGAGCCGATGGGTCGCACGCATCTCCCTTCATGGGACAACAGCAAAAGCCCCTGCTCCCCCCGCCCCCCGCCGTGACTCATGGGCTGACAGACCCTTCCTGAAGCATCGAGGCTGGAAGTACAGCTGTTCCCCCGGCCCCCTCCCTTCCTCCTTGTCCAATGTGTCATATTAAAGGGTGATCGGCTTACACATGCTCCCGTATGGATTCCCTAAGCTTTGTAACGCTGCAGCTATATATAAAGCCCTACGCTGGAAACTGAAGTACACAGACAGCTGCGATAGTAGCAGGCGTTTCACATTCCCAGTGTGCTGACGGTCTGGAAGCAAGAGAGACCCACGAGCCCTGCTTTGAGTGAGTTTCTTTACCAGGGGCTCAGGTATAGAAATATTCATAAATATATATATTTAAAAGAAGGTTTGGGAAAAAAAAAGGAGCGGTTACTCGTCACCATGGGTTTGCCTTTTGATCAAGTGGAAGAATTGCGTCTCTACCAGCAAACTCTCCTGCAGGATGGACTCAAAGACATGTTGGACCACAATAAGTTTCTGGACTGTGTCTTAAAAGTCAAGGGGAAGGAGTTTCCCTGCCATCGGCTGGTGCTGGCAGCTTGCAGCCCATATTTTCGAGCGATGTTCCTCTCGGACATGGAAGAGAGCAAGAAGAGGGAGGTCAGTTTGGAAGATGTTGATCCAGATGTCATGGGCAAAATCCTCCATTATATCTACACCTCTGAGCTGGAGATCACAGAGCAGAATGTGCAGGACATCTTCTCCGTGGCCAACATGTTCCAGATCCCCTCCATCTTCACCGTCTGTGTGTCCTTCTTGCAGAAGCGTCTCTGTCTCAGCAACTGCTTGGCTATCTTCAGGCTGGGCTTGATGCTTGATTGTGCCCGGCTGGCCGTGGCGGCTCGGGATTTCATTTGTGATCGCTTTGCGCTGGTCTCCCGGGATGAGGAATTCTACCAGCTCTCACCCGATGAGCTTATTGCAATCATCTCCAGCGACTCCCTCAACATTGAGAAAGAGGAGACCGTCTTCGAAGTAGTCATGAAGTGGGTGGGGACCAAGGACCATGAGAGCCGGCAGAAGGCCTTGCCTGTCATCTTTGAAAGCATCCGTTTCCGCCTTATGCCCAACGACTACATCAAGGACCACGTGGAGAAGCACGCCATGGTGAAGTCCAGCCCGGAGCTGCTCAAGAAACTGCAGATGGTGAAAGATGCCCAGAAAGGCAAATTCACTGTGGTGAAGAAGAAGAAAGTGAAGAAAAGCAGTGAAAAGCAAGCAAAAGACAATGTTGTCAATGGAGCAGTAGATGAGGAGGAAGATACAGAGGAGGATGCTCTCCCAGGGATCTTAAATGACACAATGCGCTTTGGGATGTTCCTCCAGGACCTTATTTTCATGGTGAGCGACAGTGGAGCCGTGGCCTATGATCCCACTGCCAATGAGTGCTATTTTGCCTCCCTGTCTACTCAAATCCCAAAGAACCACATCAGTCTGGTGACCAAAGAGAATCAGATCTTCATTGTCGGAGGACTGTACTACAACGAGGACAGCAAAGAAGATCCCATGAGTTCCTACTTCCTACAGGTACTAGCTTTATCTTTCTTTTGTTTCTTTGACCACTTTGGAGCACCACCAGTCTTTAGCTTCCATGTGGTGCCAGTAATATACATTGTCATGTGATGGTAAAAGGAAGTTGTAAATGAAGGTGAAACATCTGAGTTGTTTTACTAGAGATTCTTCTCCATATATTTTTAAGGCAGATCCCACCGAAGGGGGCTTCCGAGAAAGGAGACTTGAAGGCATAGGTAATAGGAATAACCCTTCTTGATCCAAATCATGAATATGGGACCCCGTTGAACAGTATATTTGGTCCATCCCCGGCTGCCATAGGGCACCATAACTGGAAGGTTAATGACACCAGGTCTGGGTTCACCTTTGTATCTTTGATGTTCCCTGGTTATGAACCCCCAGCAAATCCCAAGGGTGACTCTGCCAGGTGCCAACAAAGGGAGCAGCAGCAGCCACAGAGCAAACACTCCTAGGACACAGGGTATATCTCTACCTACCAATATGTGCCTCATTTCCAGTGCTCTTCTTGCCCCTGGAGGTGTGCTAGGTCCAGTTCAGACTCTCTGGCCATTTCTGTTATATGCAGGGGAAACTATGGTGTGATGTCTTTTGGGATCCTCCACAAGAAAAATAGCTGTTCTAACTCAGCAGTAACCAAAGCCGTGATCAGGTCGAGCTGCGCACAGGCAATCTGAGCCCTGACCTGGGCTGTAACCCAAGAAGACCTTCCCTATAGACGGCTAACGCAAGACACCTACCCTTCCTGCTGACCCTGTAGGAATCCAGTAAATCCTCTGTCCTTCCTCCCATACCCAGAAATCCTTTTGTTTTTTTCCCATGGCTCGCATATCTTCTGGGAGGAAACAATAACGTGTCCAGACAGAAAAGACAAAGTAAGGGTAGTTCCCAAGCCAAGACATACAGCGTTGATCCCTCCATTGTGTCATTGCATGGGTAGGTCTGTAAACCTGCACCATGTGTGCAGTGACTGTGCTTGTCCTCACTGGGAANAGACAAAGTAAGGGTAGTTCCCAAGCCAAGACATACAGCATTGATCCCTCCATTGTGTCATTGCATGGGTAGGTCTGTACACCTGCACCATGTGTGCAGTGACTGTGCTTGTCCTCACTGGGAAAGGGTCAGGCTTTGGAGCCAATGCAGCCCATGTGAATCTCAGAATCCCAGAATGTTCAGGGTGGGAAGGGACCTCTGGAGATCATCTAGTCTCACCCCCCTACCAGAGCAGGGTCACCTCCAGCAGGTTGCACAGATCGGCATCCAGGTGGGTTTGGAATGTCTCCAGAGTGGGAGACTCCNATGAATCTCAGAATCCCAGAATGTTCGAGGTGGGAAGGGACCTCTGGAGACCATCTAGTCCAACCCCCCTACCAGAGCAGATTCACCTACAGCAGGTTGCACAGATCGGCGTCCAGGTGGGTTTGGAATGTCTCCAGAGTGGGAGACTC
>RSEF01000002.1:2305002-2326316 GCA_003993805.1 Himantopus leucocephalus | reverse complement strand
AAGAGAAAAAAAAAAAAAAGAAGAAGAAAAAAATAATCCATGCATAGAACAATAATTCTTAAAAAGTCATTTATTGCGGTGGCAGGATACCACCTCCTGCCTGGGATGGGAAACCAACAGCTTTGGTTCAGCTCTTCTTGCCAGACACAGAATGGAAAGCTATTGGCACTTGGTCTGAAGAGAGAGTTAATCCCCATTTACCCGCTGCCGCGTTGCTTGACTCTCCTGGGGGAGATCTGGGCCCTTTGAAGTCAACGGGAAAGTTGCTGAGCCTCAGTGGGTTGTTACCGTGTGGTGCCTTGATAATGGCTGGTCCCCATCCTTGGTCACTCACCTCACAACTGTCCATTAGGAATACGGTTAATAGGACCTTAGTGCTCCTGGGTGGTTTACACCCATTATAAAGCTGTGGGAGATGCCATCACTGGCAGCGGGCAAGAAACCATAAAAGCAAAAATAGCTGTTGTATAAAAGGACCCAGAAGAGCTTGAAATATCCCATCACTTGAGCAACAATGGCCAAATCTCAACGCATGCAAGCCAGTGCTGGCCCAAGGAAGGCAGGAAAATTGCACATCGCCAAGCGAAAGTCTGGCCCGGAGAGGTTCACCACCACCTCGCCAAGAAGCTGCTTCAGTCCAAAGGCAATCACAAATAAGAAATGCCAACATAAATAGTCAGAGAGGCATCACTGCTCACTGCTGCCCCGTGTTTTCCCAGCTCAGGTGCACAGAGTTCCAGTGGCACAGGTCCCCCCGGGTATCTTCTCTGGGCAATGCCAGCAGCAAACGAGTAGGTACATCCCAAGGGTGGGGGAAAATCACCTCTTCTTCCATTAGCTTCCCGATATCAGTGCTGATGGTAGCTGGCAAGGTTCCCACCACTCCATTTTACATCAATAAAGGCACTGGGTGCTTTTGGATGGGCTCCTTGGTTTCTCCATCACTTAGGAGCTCGGGGAGCCCCAGCTCATAGCTCACACAGGTCTCATGGAGCCAGTAGGACCCAGGAGCTCAGCCCTCACCAAGCCCCTTCTTCTATCCCCTCGTCACCCTTCCCTGAAAAGCTGGGCTTTTTTTGTTGGCCCCACAGCAGTCCAGTTGTCTCACACAGATGCACACACCTCCCACCAAACCCAACACAAAGGCTATACATGTGAAGCAATGCCAGCGGTGAACGTGCCATGGGAAGCCCAGCCTGCTGGGCGCTGACTCCTCACACAATTGCCTGAAAAGAGACTTAAAAAAAAAAGCAAAACTAAGGTAACAAAGACAGTGGTGGAGCTTTAGGTTTTCTTTTATAAAAGACAAATTGTTTATTGATTCAGTCCTTCCACTTGCAACCTCTTTGGTAACAGTCGTAACACTTCCAGACTGGGAGAACGCAGTGGAAAGGCCCAATTCTGACCTCTCACCACTTTCAGAGCTCAGCGACCCCTGACGTGCCTTGGTGAGAGGCCAAAAGCAGGTTTCAAAGCACGGCCAAGGAACTGGCCTCTAGGGACAACCCAAAACAGCCTACCGTGACTCGTCTTGCTCATGGGTGGCCCAGAGAGCAGCCCCAGCATCCTCAGGCAGAAGATGGCTTGGGATGGGGATGCATGTTTGGCCCTTGGTGCCAAGGCTGACTCTGAGCTGTGCCCTGGAAGGCAGCTTTTATGCACCTCTTGGGACCTCCTGGACTTTGGCCAACAGGGCCGTCAACAAAGCAAGGCTCGCCCGTTCCTGCGGTAGGCGATGACTTGCCCCAGTCGGCCCCATGCTGATGCACGAACCTGACCATCTCAGCCTCCCCCTCATCACACCATCCCAAAGAGAGTTAACTGCTGTACTTGGAGTTAAAGATAAACATATATTGATTACACATGGTCATAAAAAAAAAAAGTAATAATAATAATAATACATTTCCTAGAACATTACTTAAGACGCTTCCGAAAAGCATCCAAGCTTCCCCTCCCCTCCCCGCCTTCCCTTATCTATACAGAATAAAGTGCTTCATTTAGTTTGTTCACACTAGTAGAGCCACCGATACACTCTTAACTTGGCATGTTTGGGCAACCGATACTGAATGCCATAAAATAATACAGAGCTGAACATCAGGCATGAGAAACCAGTTCTGAGGCAAGTGCTTGGGGTTTCATTCATTTCCTTCAAGTTCCATGCTACTGAGGTTGTTCTTATTCCTATTTTTTCCTTTTGTTTAATTATTATTTTCTTCCTTTGCAAGTTTGACCCAACTCCCGTCGTGGTTACATGTCACTAGGCAGGGCTGCGTGTGGGGAAGCTCTCTCCGTCCGTGTGAACAAAGGGCGTCTGTCCATCCATCCTTCCCTCTCGACTTCAGGCAAACCAAGAGTTTAATCAATGGAGTTGTCTAGCAGCGGACGCTCGTCTCTATTGCACTGTCACAGCCGTTCCCACCCGCCGGCCGTCCATCCATCGTCACCTTCCCACCGCGCTGGGGTTATGGCTGTGGTCCGAAGGGCCAGCCATGCCTCATAGACAGTATGAGGCTAACTGGTGTGTGCTACCAGGCTCCTGGGATATATAAACCAAAAATGACCCTCCCCAGGTGAATCCCTCCCTCCTCAGAGTTCAAATGATGGGGGGGGGGGGGGAAATTCAAACCCGGAGAGGTCTGGGGTTAGGCGCATGGGCAGAGTTGTCAGCTGAATGTTGTGTTGTGGCATATTCATGAACTGCATAATGGAAGTCAAGCCCCTCTCCACCCTCGCGGTCTGTCGAAGAAGGGATGTGAGAGATTAAGGTGCAAGAGTTAAACAAAAAACAAATTTAAAAAAAAAAATAAAATAAAATATAAAAAGCTTGAAAACAACGGACCCAACTCCTCCGCCTCCCGCCCCGTCTAACCCAATGGGTGCCAACAGGGCTGACCGGGATGAACGCGGGACGAGACACTGCGGGAGTGACTCGTTTAAGCTCTTAGTACGTAAACGAAAACCAGACATGAAGAGACACATCGGGGCCAAGTAAGGGTGTAGACGAAAGGGCTCGGAGGCCATGTAGGACTCGTGGGAACTGCCTAGGCCATGGAGAGGGGAGGGAGCAGCAGGGATCTGGTTCTCCAAAGTGCTGTGTGCATGGTCACATCTCGACGTCTCCAAGTGGCTCTCTGGGCAGACTCTTGAAGGGGATTGAACGTGGCTGGGATCAGTTGCTGGGCTTTCTGCTGGGCTTCTAGCCTCAACGAGGAGTTCTCATCTCGCAGTGACATCCAAGCGGGACAGGTCCTCACCAGGAGAGGATGAACTGGGACGGAGACAGGGAAAGCCACCTCCAGATACAAGGAAGCATGTGTCGGCATGGGAGTTTGCATGGGGGGAGAAGTCTACCAGCCAGGCAGGCTGACAGGCTCCATCACAGAAGATCCTACAGGCAAGGTGAGTCCTCCTCAGTGTGCAGTACTCCCATCCCATGTCAAGCTGTTAGGGGAAAGAAATGTAAGGGAGACCGAGGGAACGGGGTCTGGGAGGCAGCAGAGGAGGAGACAGCATGGACCACTCTACTGAGGGCCTCCAACACCTCCAAGGGTATCACTAAAGGCTTCTCTAAAGCAATCGTCTTCCAGTCTGGGTAATGGTCCCTTCAGAAAGCCAATGGGCCCAAGAGCTGAGTGCCCACATCCCTCACAGGTGTGTGTTTGAGAAGGATTTGCACCATCCCAATAAGCCCCAGGGTCTTGGAGGAAGCACAGCAGAAAAGCCTTTGGTACCCATCTGAGAAGGTCAATATGGCAAGGCAGCTCTGCCACGGCATCCTCCCTTTGCTCAAAGCAGATGGAGATGAGAGTGAGTTCACTGGTACTGACTGCGGTGCTGGGGGGCTGCGGGATCCCAGCTAACATGAGGCTGAAAAACAATTTGTTGCTCCATCATGCCAACATCCACAAGAGCAGCCAGCTTCCCAGAGATGTCAGGCATGACGAGGAACCACTCAGCAGGAGGGGACGCCAGACACCTAAACCGCCACCTCAAACAGCACTCAGGAGAACAGCGGGTGCTCCCTCGTCCCATCCCTATCAGAATAACGCTCCTGCACATCCCCGGTCAACAAACCCCCCTGACCATGTGGTTGAATCCTCCCGGCTCTGCAGGGACAGTCTCAACACTGCCCAAGTGCTTTGCTGATTTGGTCCAGGTAGATGAAGCACCAAGACTTCTTGCAGAGCCAGACGTGGCTCGGTCCCCAGCACCCTGCTATCGCCCAGACTGAGGTGCAAATGGGAAAGGGCTCCTGCAGCCTGCCTAATGTCCTCTCTTCCTTCTTGCCTACCAACAGCCCTGCTCACCACCTCCTTTGTCACCTGACCCAAGTCCGCATGCATCCTTGGGAGCGAGGCATCAGCTGCAATGGACCCCACCTTGGCTGGCACCTCTCTGCCCGTGCTGGATGCTCTGCAGACCCTGAAGCGCTCCCAGCTCTCCCCGACCCCAAAGGGGACACTTTTGCGGGCAGAGAGACCACACAGCCATGGTCAGGCCAGTGCACAGCACCCCGGCTCAGAGCACAGCAGCGAGAGACCCAGCTTGGACCCCGGCATCCAACAAAAAGGTAACAGCAAAGCCTTCCTCTTCTCCTCCTCCTCTGCCGGCACGAAGCCAGCCTGAATAACTGAAGCCAAAGACCAGCTCAACTTCAACACGCACAACATGGTTGGAGAAGCACTAACGAACGCCACGGGGCATCACCAAACCAACCACAGCCCTCACTGGTCTCCTCTGGTCCCTCCAAACCAGGGCAGGGCAACGGCTGCCAACCCCATGGGGAGAGGTAAAGCTTGGGAGAGGGATGCAGACAACGAGCTGGAGGATGGGACATTGTAATCAGGCTGAACACGGTCTTGCTTTAGCTTTAAACCTTGCAGTGGAACTTAACCTGGAGCTCACCCATCGATCAGGGGTTTATTCGAATTGTTAAGGCACTATTCTGGGCTGATTCTGCCAAGAAACGGCGGCATCCTGCTCCTCTGTCCCGAGTTGCCTTGGAGCCACCCTCCCACCAGTCCCGAGGCCATCTGAGCTCTGCCAGGGACACCTCTCCAACTCCAGAGCACCCCCAGGAGCCCGGCTCCTGCTGGGCTTAGCAGAGAGGGCACACCAGAGCCCAGCTCCCTTAGAGTACCCCAAAAATGAATGCCCCAAGACGTGATGCCGCCGGTGTTTGTGCTTTCGCCTGTTGAGGAGGAAAACCTGTCACAGGGAGGGAAGACGTGGCGAGGGCTGCTAATGAGAGCGGGCTGATGGCTTTCCAATGGGGACATCTGCTCGCTCGCCGCAGGCCACCGGGGCCGGCAGACGGGACCAGCGGGGGCTCCTCAGTGGTGCCCACCTCTCAACCTCTTGGGAAAAGAGCCTGAATTGAAAGACCAGCTTTACAGTACAGGGATTCAAGCACCACTAGCTAGATTTCGGCTTATTATAAATATCGAAGCGCCGGCAGGCAACCATTCGGCTAGCGAGCGGGCACGCGATGCCGGCAAGCTCAACCCCGGACGGTGCGGCATCCTGGTCCTCCAAGCCCTGGCAGCATCCCAGCACAAAGATGAAGCCAACGCGCGGGAAGATGAAACGGAGAGCGACGCCTTTTACCTACACCCTTAGGGACGGATGGCGGTTCCCCCTTCCCAACACCCACGCTCCTCCCGGGGTGGGGGGCTTCCTTCGGCTCCCTTTCTCCGTGGAGAATGATGGGTGAGAACAAGGAAAAAAAAAACCAACAAAACAACCCCAAAACGAAGAGGAAGAGGGGTAGAGAGCAAGCGAAGCCTTGGCTCCCCGCGGGGAGGTGTTCCCGAAGGGCAGAGCAGTCCGTGCGGGCGCATGGCCGGGATGGGGGGCACCTAGTTGTTGTTCGAATTTATCCTCCCCGCAGGAAACAGGGGAGGGGGCGGCGGTAGGTGAGGAGGAGGAGGAAGGGTCTGTGGAAGGGGATGAAGCAGCGGCAGGGGCAGGGGGGAGACGCCGGGGCCAGGGGGCAGTGGGGCCGGGCTGGCGGCGGGTTGGGGGGCAGCCGTGTCCGAAGCCAAGGGGTTGCTGACGCGGAAACATTTCTCCTTGTGGGCTTTGAGCATGTTGGAGAAGCGGAAGCGTTGGCCGCAGACGTCGCAGGGGTACGGCTTCTCGCCCGTGTGGGTCCGGCGATGCCGCTTCATGTTGGGGCGGCTGGTGAAGCTCTTCCCGCAGATCTCACAGATGTAGGGCTTCTCGCCTAAAGACGGGGGAAGACGGATGAGAAGCCGGTGGCTGGACCCTCCCACCCCAAAAACCCCATCCTGCTGTCCACCCAAAAATGCCACCCCCATCCCATCTCTCTTTCCCTGGGATGTCTGCCTCCAGGGGCTGGGGGCAAGGCGGGCAGCTCTCACCCGTGTGCGTCTTCATGTGCTCGTCGAAGTACTGCTTCATGTTGAAGTCCTTGCCGCACCACTGGCACATGAACTGCTTGTGGCCGATGTGGATGCTCATGTGGGAGCGCAGCTGGTACTTGTACTGGAAGCGCTCGTTGCAGTTCTGTGGGGGCAAGAGGAGGATGAGCTGTTGATAAGGAACCGAAACACCCCCCCACAACCCCCCCCTCCAAATCACCGGCATGTCAGAGCAGCACAGAAATCACTTTTTCTCCCCCAAAAAGAACCCAAATAAATGGCTTTTTGGGACATACTCAGCCAGTTTTGCAGGTTGGATGAGCTTGGGGTGGGATGCAAGGTCCAGGCACTGGACAGAAAGACCCCGGTGTTGGCCACCAGTTTCATCATAGGGTTGGTGGGACCCTCAAACCAGGAGGGGATGCAGAGTTTGGGAGAGGTGGGAGCATCCCTACAGCTACACTGGCAAATAGCACAGGGGAACCCCCAAAATGTGGAAGATCTTTCCCGAAATCAGTGTTTTTGTGCCCGTTTGAGAGGACGCAGGGTGGGGGGGACACACACAGGACCTTACCTCGCATTTAAAAGGCTTTTCCCCAGAGTGCTGGAGCGAATGGACCTTGAGGGACATGCTGCGCTTGAAGGACTTCCCGCAGGTCTCGCAGGTGAAGGGCATGTCCTTGGTGTGAGCTGAAGCGGAGAGGAACAGGGTCAGGCGCCCTCCCCGCACCCCGAGCATCCATCTCCCCGAGTCCCGGCTGCCGCTCCCAACACCGGTGCCCAACCCCAGCAAACCCAAAGCCATCTCGGGAAGACGTATGGCAGCAACAGATCAGGCACTCCTTTAATTGCCTGCCAAAATCCTCTTTTCTTTGGATCTCTTTGGTGCCTGCAAGCCCCCGGGACTCAACCTCCGTTGCCATCTGCAATTTGCTTTTTAAAACCCGGCGTCGGTGTGGTCTGGTCCTCTTTTACAAGGGAAGGGTGGTTACACTTCAAACCCTCCTTTCACCACTTCTGAGGTCTTTTTTTCTGGTTAAATAAAATAAATGAGCTTCCCCAGCACCATGCCCGATTGCTCCAAACCCAGCACGGAGCAGACATACATCCAGCATTAAATACCAGGCCAAATTTCAAGGCACCTGCATTGACGTTAGAAAGCTCACCCAAGACTAAGTCCAGCCCTAAACACCCAACACGACAGTGACATGAAAATGCCCTTCACGGCCAAAGCGATGGATGGACACCCCTAACAAGATCTCCCCATGGCACCGGTGCCTCCCGCACTCACCAACCATATGTTTGCGCACGTGGGCCATGGTGTAGAACTTCTTCTCACAGATCTCGCAGGAGAACTTCTTCTCGGCGTAGCCATGGACGATCTTGTTGTGCTCATGGAGGGACCAGAGCTTCTTGAACCCCTTCCCGCACGTCACGCACTGCAAGGAGAGAGGAGGTGGGCAGGGAAGCAGGGACCGCACCCTGGCACCACCAGCATTTTGGTTTTGCCAGGCTTCATCTGTTGAAAGGGAATGTCACTACGAAACCTAAAGCTAAGACATCAGAACTCATAATGACCAGCAAGTCTGCTACAGACCTCATCGCTTCAAAACCTCCAAAACTTGAATTTCTATCCATTGGATGGGGAAGGGGTGACACCTTTCCAGGGAAGGACGTGGCCTCTCCGTCAATGGATGTACAGGACTTTCATAAAGAGCAGCTCCCACTCCAAGGCCCTATTCCCAACTGGGCATTTTATTCTTGCACACAATTAAGCCGTTACATAAAAAAAGACCCCAACAACCCTCTGTGCATTAGGAGGCTGCAAAGGATATAGGGACAAGGAGAAGCCCAAGCCAGGGCAGCTCAACATCAGTCCTCAGAAGACCTTATGGACNTTCAGTCTTCAGAAGACCTTATGGACAATTTACCACTAAATGAGTTTTCCAAACATATCCAAATGGTCCAAAATGGACTCAAAACCAGTCCGTCAGCACAAGCAGAACAGCATGACGTGCAAAGTCTGCCCTGGGAAGTTATGGCAGATATTTGCTTCGGCTCCAACAAGTTCAATGTTTCTCAGAAAGTTCCCAGGGAAAGCTCCCACTTGAGCATGAGGTCAGTTCAAGGTGTGTGAGATCAGTTCGGTGCTCAGGGAAATACAGGAGGGTGAGGTCCACACGGGAAACCATTGCTGGAGTGTGGGGACGGCAGGCANATGACTCATCTTCCTCTTGGCCAACAGGGATAAAACCATCTCTTCTTCTCGCAGCTGCATTGAGAAAACAATTCGTGCCTTGGAGGCATCCAGCAACAGCACGGCTGAGTGGTACCAGTAAGCCCAGGGGGAAGTTTCCCAGCAGGGCTTGAAGCAGTGCAGGCAGCACAGCTTCCATCGTCTCCTACCCAGAGGAACAGATGTTTCTTGATGAGCTTAAATCAAATTTTGCACCAAAAGAGGCTGTGATACCGTGGACAATATACCATTATGCCATGTAGTCACAGGATCTTGCTATATATAATTCTATTTAGGTGCCCGGGAGGCAAAATTAGGGTCAGAGAGGCATTCCCAACACTCGTCTTCTTCACCTTGCCATGCTTGAACATCAACATGAATAGTCCTCTGAGTTTCACTGTTCCTAAGTAAATACTTTCACGGATCAGAACAGTTTTATTTCTGCTTTAAGAGACATTTCAGGACAAATCTGGGACCAGAGCCTGTTATCAAAGACACATCAATATCCATTTCCTCCACTTAAAATCAAAGAGGCTGCAGGGGAATTTTAAAATTCGAGGTAAAAAGCACCATATGTGGGAAAGTCCCCCGGGCTGGGACCAAGCACCCCGGAGGGATGAGCTCTGTGTCCTCCGTTACTGCAAAAAAGCATCACTCGAAAATGTGGAAGTAACATCCAAACGAGGAGGGGAAAAATGAGAAGATAAATTATTGCGGGTTAAGAGAAAAACCGTACTGAAGCTGGCCAAAAAAGAGTTTGAGAAACAACCCGATAAAGCAAAGGGCGGCAGAGGCAGGATGCCCGTTACGGTGTCCGCAGGGCTGCGGACGGCGATGGGAAACAATCACAGGGAGCGAGATGAAGCCTAACGTAATCCCAAAGCATTATGAATGAAATCTGGGGATGAAACAGGGACCAGAACGGGATAAGCAGGATGGTCCCTCCACAGATCTGGTTAAAAAACAAGAAATAAAGACTGTCCATTACAGGTACAGAGTTGAAAAAAAATCCCTTTTCCATCCAGCTATAATTCCATGGTATATTGATAAAGTTATTCAATATTATCAAAGTAAGTGGAGTGAATTTGGCTATTTGTAGAATTAAAAACGCTCAACTAAGTGAACATAACGATCCACGTTTTCTGCAGAAGGAGGTCACCGCACGGGCAGTTGTGGTTTATCCTATTCAGAAATAACCTGAAAAAGGGATAAAAAGGGAGGAAGAAAAAGCAATGAGGTGACAGTCCCATGGTATCCATCAGGAAAGCAGATGAGCCTGAAGAAATATTCTGGGGAAAATCCATTTTTAATCGCACAGGCTTTACGATCGGCTCCAAAACAGCCACCACCACACAGGCATCGGAGCTAGGCTCATCCATTCTGGGAAAAAGGACCCAAAAAAAGCAACCTCAGGGCTGTGATTTTTTCAGGAAGATGCACCAAAGGGCCGTTGTGGGCAGCGGCTCCTTCACCCGCTCGAGCCTGCCTCGGTATTCCCTGCACGCCCTAACGCCGAGATCTGCTTCATCGCCCATTTTATTTGGGGTGCCATCAACAAAGGGCTCCAGTAGCACTTGGCTCGCGTTACCTTCATCTAGAAGAGCTGCAGGATCCTATAAAATCCGGTTGTGGTGGGAAGGATGATGGGCAAAGCTCTCCTGAAGTGGTTGGTTTTTTAATTAGTAGTGGCAGCGTCATGCAAACCAGCTCTTTGGGGATGAGGAGATGGGTTGGATGGGTCTGTAGGAACGCACATGTTTGCAGCTCCAATGGGATTCCTACTTGTACCCCCCTAAAACTGCACTGATTTGCTGGAGTCGATTTGCAGACACGGATGAGGATCTCATTAGCGTTAGGCAAAGGACACATTGAGCCTGAGCCACGCACGGATGTCAAATGCATTCGGAAACTTGCTAATACGCAAGCTGAAGAGCACAAAAGGCAGATTAAAACCATTTTAACTCATGTCAGCAAATCTTTGAATTAAGCTAAATTGGTTTCAGCCTGGGTGGGAATGGCTGGAGTGTGTCTCCGTCAGGGGCTCGCAATGTTTTATCCAGATTAACTGAATAAACGCAAAAGAAAAATTTCTGCTCAAAAATTATTCCATGTTTCCACCCAGCCAGCCAAGGGGAAGCCACAGTCCCCCAGCACAAATCCTCCAGTCCCATGCCACCATGGGACCCTCCTGAGCCTGAATACGAGTCACGGGTGAAGTAAGGTTCCCTGCCTTCTGCCATGTACCACCCGCAACATCAAAAATATTATTTGAGCATGAGCCCGTCCCACAGTGTAGCTGGGTGGGATGTCCTCCATGGTGGGTGGGATGTCCCTCCCCCACTGGGATGTCCCATCATGGTGGGATGATCCTCCTCTGGTGGGATGATCCCACCTTGTGGGATGCCCATCCCCAGTGGGATGCTCCACCCCTTGATGGGATGGGCCCCCCTTGGTGGAATGTCCGTCCCTGGTGGGACGTCCATCCCCAGTGGGACATCCACAGGGCTGGCTCACCTGGATGTTCTTCTCGCAGTCAGTCTGGTGGTGCAGCAGCAGCTCGCTCTCCAGCAGGAAGCGTTTGCCGCATTTGTCGCAGATCTGCATGCGGCTGTGTGTGACATTCATGTGTTTCTCCAGGTACCAACGATTGTTGAAGACCCGGGGGCACTTCTTGCATGGGTAGTGCTGCTTCTCCTCTAGCTTCACCTTCTGGCCCAAACCGTCCTGTTCCTTTTTCCTCTTCCTCCCTCGCTGGCCTTCCTCTTCCTCCTCCTCCTCCTCTTCCACCTTGGCCATCTCCTGGGACCTTGTTGCCATGGCAGGTTTGGTGGCTTTGGACGCCCGGCTGCCTCTGCGGGGCTGCCCACCCTTTTCCCTTTTCACCTCCGACGCATCTTCATCATCATCATCATCGTCCTCTTCTTCCGTTGTCTCCTCCAGGTCTTCCTCCTCGCTGTGCTCCTCCTCTTCCTCCTCGCCCACGTCCGCATCCTCCTCCTCTTCCTCCTCCTCCTCTCCTTCCTCATTATCCTCCTCCCCGTCCTCCTCCGTGTCGTGTCCATCGCCATCAGGCCTCCCCATCACAGCCGCCTCGCTGGCGGCTGCCTTCCCCTCCATGCCCTTGGAGACGTTGAGGGTCTGGTTGTTGAGGTTCACCTCCACGATGATCTGCTCCCGGTTGTAGGAGCCCTGGCTGTCCAGGTCCTCCTCGGACTCTTCACCTTCCAGCTTACAGACGGCGCCCGGACCACCATCCTTCTCCTCCTTGTAGTACTGCTTGGCTGGACCAGGGGGGAGCGTCCCACCACCTGCTCCATCCTCCACCCGCACCGAGTAGGGGTCGTTGCCCTCCCGGGCGTAGATCTTGGGATGGGGGGCGTCCACCTCCTGCTTGATCTCGCAGTAGTAGGGCGGGGGTCCGGCACACCCCTCAGCGGGCAGGGCCATGTCAGCGGCCAGGCTGAGCGAGCGGGTGTCAAGGAGGTCCTGGCAGGAGGAGGCAATGTTGTTCATCTGCAGCACGGCAGCCGCATTCAGCACGTCCTGCACATTACAGGAGTTGACGAGGAGCTTGGACGTGTAGATGAAGTTGAGGATCTGCTGGAGGCCCTGCGAGGTGAGGGCCTCCAGCGAGAGCTCCACTCGCTGCAGCTGCTTGTTTTGGGTGAAGAGGGAATGGAAGAACTGGCTGTAGGCTGCCAGGACCCCCTTGTGCGCCGGGAAGATGCTCTTGTGCTGCACCAGCACGATGTCCACGTCGCACAGGTCCGGTTGAAAGAGGCGCTGCTCGTTCAGTCTGTCCATCAAACACGTGAAGTGGAGGGCTACATCCTCCACCAGGGAGTACTCAGCCGAAGGGTAGTCAGTCGTTTTTTCAACTATCAGCTGTGGGAAGGAAGGAAATAAAATCATTCAAGAGGGCTCTTTCTCCAGGAAAACACCTGCCTTGCCATGCTACCCATCCCTGTCCGTGCATCCCAAGTCAGAGACGCCAATTGAGAAGCTCCACTGCCAGCCCCAGCTTGGAGATGCCAACCAAGAAGCTCCACTGCCAGCCCCAGCTTGGAGATGCCAACCAAAAAGCTCCACCACCAGACCCAGCTTCGAAACACCAGGAAGCTCTACCACTAGGCCCAGCTTGGAGATGCCAACCAAAACACTCCACCACTAGACTCAGCTTCGAAACACCAACCAAGAAGCTCCGCCAACAACTTGAGTCCAGGAGACTCAACCAAGGAGGAGAAAGCCCAATGAAAGGACAGGCCAAGGCCCTATGAGCACCCACTGACATCCTGGGTAGGAGGGACCATGGTCACCCCACCACCAAAGAGGTCCAAAGCCCAGCTCAGCCATCCACGATCACAGGGAGAAGATGCCACGCAGAGGAAGAGACGCCTCCTCAATCTCCTGAACCGGACAGGGACTCCGAGGAGACACTTGCCCTATGCAGGAAGACAATTTTAGGCACCAGCTGAGATTTAACCACCTAACTAGAAGGAAAATAGGATTTTAAACCTCCCAACTTCTACACCATAATTACATAAAACACAACATCCTCTAATATTTACCGAATTACGCCGCTTGCTCTGACTCACGTTAGCAGTTAGCTCACCGGCTGGATTCACCGGGATGATTTATGCGCTTTTGCAATGCCCATTTTAAATCGCCCAGGGGAAAGGCACTACCTGGAAAAATTCAAGTCAGGGAGCGGCAGCCCCAGGCTGGGAAACGCTGCAGCTGCCAACGCTCCTCAAGTTGCATTTGCTGGATATTTAATCTAGCTCACGTGTATTTTGCATGGCGCAGACCAACCCTGGACATTCATCCCCTCTCCTGAGGACTCCTGAGCCCCAGGATGGGGTTGTTGGCTGCATCCCAAACACAAGGGATATCCCATACCCTAAATCCTGTGCCCCATCTTAAAAGCGGGTGGGATATCTCCTTTCCCTCTGCTTCCCTTCGGCTTTCCGTGCAAATCACGCAACTCACGGATGGAGACGGATCCAGCCACGCTAACGTCCTCTTTCCCCACCGTCGTGGGATGTGACCAAGGACGTGGTGCAGAACAGTGGTGGAGACGGAGGGTTCAACCTGGCGGGTTTATCCTGCACCTCCTGCTCCAAAAAGAGTTTCTCAGCTCCCATTTTTTTTTCTGGGACAAACGGCAGCTCTTGATCAACACATGAATTCCAGCAAGACACATTTTGTTTATNGACAAAAATGTTTAAATAATTAAGAAAGGGTGTTTTCTTCTCTGTTTTCTCAACATGCAAAAAAAAAACCCACCCAAGAAAAACCCTTCCCCCCTCCCTAACAAAATTTTTCATTTTCACTGAATTTCTGCTCCACAACCGACCCACCCGACCAACGGGGTCATCTGCTTCGCATCGTCCCGATGGCACCGGCGAACCCCAACAAACACCCACATCCAGGGAAAATGGGGAAAAATCCCCCCCAGCTCTTGGCTCTGCAGCCTGGAGTGGGGCAAAGAGGGAATAAAAGAGGAGAGTTTTATATAGATTTATATATTTTTAACATATATTTTAGCACATTTATTTATATATTTATATTTAAAGTCTTTTATAGATATATTGCGCAACCTGGGCTGGTGGGAGGTGTCCCTGCCCATGGCAAGGGGGGTTGGAACTCGATGAGCTTCAAGGTCCCTTCCGACCCAAACCATTCTATGATTCTATGATATATAAATAAATACATATATACGTTTTAAAAAACAGACTCTTTGTATGTATTTGTTATAAAATGCTGCATCCCAGCTGGAACACCCACCCACCCCATCATTTTCGAAGCCTCGCGATTGCCAAGGACATTTCGACGAGAGGAACTTGGATGGCTCAGCCCCCGCCAAGCGCATAGACAACAAATAATGATATAATAAATATCGAACAGCGAAGAGCTTTCAGCAGAGCGGTTTGCTGTTTGCCAGGGACTCTCCCGCTTTGCTTTCACTATGAAAAAAAAAAAATAAAATAAAATTGAATTCAGGTTTTTCCTCCCGGGGTCCGTCTCACCCCGCTCCCCATATAGGATGCTCCAAGCCCGGCATGGAGAAACGGGTTCAAAACACGGGGAATTGGGTCTGCTGGGCGGCATTGCCTCTGCACAGCCCAGCCTGGAAAACAAAAGCTGGGTTTTTTGGGTTTTTTTTTTGCTCCGGATCGAGGTTTTTTGGCAAAAGGGGCTGACCCCTCACCCAGCACCGGGGCTTGCCAGGCGGCTCTAATCAGTCCCAGCAGCGGCGAGGACAATGCGTGTCTTGGCCGCGTCCCGTCGGTGACTTCAGCCCGGGCTTGTCAGCGGGAGGCTTTTGCTCTTTATTATTATCAGATGCTTTTCGTGAGCTCGCCCGGAGCTGGAGCCCCAGCCAAAGACAAGAGGCGCCCGCCGGGGTGAGATCCCGAGAAAGACCCCAACTTGCCCCAAAAATATTTCTCCGGCAGCTCCCGTCCCTGCAACGCCATTGGAACGGAGAAGCCTGATTAATCAGATTTAATGGGAGGGTTAAATGCATTACCCTTCCCCTGGGAAAACACAAATATCTTAAATATGTATATATTTAAAAGAAAATATTTTGAAATTCCGTTTTAAAAATATATTTTAAAAAACATTTAAATATATTTATAATATATAAATATTACATTATAATACATTTATAATATATAAATATTTTTTTTAAAATACTTATTTAAAAAAAAATAATCAAAATCACAGTTTTGCTCTTTTCCCCCATCCCCACCTTGTCCCTCTGGGTCGGTTTAGTCCCACGAGCAGCCCAACACGGCACCGCAGGAGCCGGTCACCCTGGAGCCTGGGCTTGGGGTGCTCGGTGGCTCCATCAAAGCCGAGCGAACCCCCAAACCGCCAGCCCCCGCCACACGCCGCCGACCTCCGGGCGAGGCTCGGGCGTCGTCGGCGCTGAGAAAAACCCCGTCAAAATTATTCGAAAGCAGCGTGGCCGTGAAAGTCCCCACCCCAAAGAGGGATGGCGGTGCCTCCAGACAGCCCTCCCCGCCCTGACGCTGCCCTCCGGCTCTATTTTAAGAGCGTTTCCAAGCGATGCTGCCAAAGCCCCGTCCCGAAACGGCCGGCGGAGAGGGAGGGAGGCCGGAGGACCGGGAGGATGCTCGGGGGGATGGAGGGATGCGGGTCGGCTGAGCCTCGATGGCGGGGGATGAGGGGGAGTGACATGGGTGATACAGGAACGATGGGGATGCTGATGGTCGCTGGACCGGCAACAACCTTTCCCCGAGAGGCCCCCAAAAATCCTGTGATAGGAGATGGAGCCCGAGCACCGCCCCGCTCCCACCCGCATTCCCCAGTTTCCCACGCCAACACCCGATCACCTCCCTTGAAAGGAGGCTGCTGCTGGATTTAAATCAATGTACCAAGATAAAGTGCTATTTATCTTAGCGGGTATTAAGAGTCAGATCCCGAAACGCTCCTGTAGCAACAACCCCCCCCTCCAAGGGACCAGTAGGTCGGATCACCCTGGATATATTTAAATATTTGAATCTGCAGCCCCCCAGAAGACCACCTCTGACATTCACCGGCCTCTTTATTTATTTATAGCCACGTCTATCGCCCTCATCACCGGAGCACTGAGGACCACGAGTACCTCTCTCCTGTATTAGCAGAAGGATGGGGGGTTTTTTTGGGGGGGCACAAAAAGCACCCTGAGGTGGCCACAAGCCCCCGCTTCACGCCGGGCAGAGCGGTCAAAGCAGCTGCCGGCAAACCAGTTTCCGTTGGGCACAAAATTTGGGGATTCCCTGAAAATTTTTCAGCCCCCCCAAACTCCCATGAAAAACAGCAATCTGGTTTTCCCTATCATTCGCAACCACCGGAACATTTACCAATGACCTTCAGTATTAAATTGCATTAAGGAGAAGTGCTTTAATAAGTGACAGAATACGTTCGCACCTGCTCCTCTAGGAAAAAAAAAAAAAACAACCAAAAAAAACCCCACCTCCTATTCTCAATTCGAACACCGCTGCGTTTCAGGGAGAAAGAACTTGGGGGAAAGTATTTAATGCCACAACTTGGCTTTTGCTGAAGAACGAAACAGCGTCAAACGCCTCTTTTTACAGATTAATTCAAACGCTACAGAGACGTATCGCTAGAAATCCCAAAGACGCCCGTGCTTCGGGTTTTAATCCTCAATCCCCTATAATTTGCCCTCTGCTTTCAAGACCCTCGGATGAGACCGTCAGCCTTTTCTCCGTAGCTTTGAGGGTTATATAGGGTTTCATATATTATTTTTTTTTTTTTTAAGGATGATGTGATGCTCCTGTCTTCCCACGACTCCCAAAGCCGGAATGCACCGGGATGAAGCCGCCCCGGAACTGGCAGCGCCACCCGGGCCATATACANAGAACTGGCAGCGCCGCCCGGACCATATATATCCCATACATCGCCAAAACCCTCAAAACTGCCCATTTTTGGACCGTGGCCATGCGTGGAAAGCTGGCAGCGGGGCAAAACTCATCCCAACGCACCCTTCCCCTCGCCTATCGCCTACCTTCGCCGCTCCGCTCGCCCATCGCCCCCCTCCCCGGGGACCTCTCCCGCAGGCGCTTCACCCTCCCACGGCACGGGGCTGTGCCAGGAAAGGGGGGGGGGGGGGGGGGGGNGGGGGATTTGTTCGCTTCTCCAACGGGTGTTTTTATTTAATTAGGGGAGGGTTGTCCGGAAAAACAAGCAGGAAGGGAAAACAATAGCTCGGCCGCAGCCCCGCCTTGGCGAGGCGCCGGCCGACACGGCCCCAAGCGCCCACCGCCCGCATCCTGCCCGCCGGGATGCTGCCAGGACTGGACCGGCCGCTCGCCGGGGACGGTGCCATCCCAGCTGCGGAGGTTGGGGACGGCCACGTCCTTTAGGATGGTGGTGACACCATCTAAAGCGGTGATTTTCCCTTACTTGCTGTCTAAAAGGCTTGAGGCTGCCCAAAAATAGAGCCCTACGCGGGCGTCGGGGCGAGGACGCGAGGGGAAGGGGCTCAGCGATGCTCCCAGAGCCTGTCCCACCCTGGGGTGTGGGGCACCCCGAAAAACACCTCCCAGCCTCTGCGCAAGTGAAGAAGAGCATTAACCCAGCTGAGGGATAGTCAGATGCTTCCCAGGCTTTTTTTTTTTTCCCCTCCCCTTTGGTTGGGTTTGGGTTTTTTTTAATAGCATCCAGCACTCACAGGCTTCGGCTCAAAGATGCTTTTCCAGGGAGCAGCCTGGGAACGGGGACAAATCCCATTCCCTGTCCCCTGGCAGCCGGGGAGACGCCTCTGGAAACAGGGAAAGGGTTCATTCGGGCTGTTCGTGTAAGCGCCGAGGCCAGCCACGGCTTGGGGAGAGCCAGGGGACGAGGTGGGATGAGCATCACGAGGCTTCGTCCCATTGGGAGCGGGCACTGGCTTCCCAGCGGCACAGCACGCAGAGGGTTAACGGATGGCTGCTTTCTGATTTATTTTATATTTTTTAAAGTTTTTACCCCCCCTCCCAGCCGCTCCAGGCGTCTTGCTCCTTTTCTTTCACACGCAGAGCTGCAAAGGCACAGCGATGCTTTGCAAGGACAGACAGACAGGCCAACCCCGCCGTCGTGCCCCATCCCCAAACCGGTCCAGGGAGGCGACGCTGCAAAGCTGCTCCCAGGGGATGCCACCGCCACCACGATGGCACCGGAGACACCATCCCTCTGTTCCACCAAGGGCGAGAGCAGAGGGCATCGCCAAGCCCTGAGACCTGCTCGGGAACCTCTATCCCGACACGCGCGAAGGCGAACGCCGTCCCCTGCGCGAACACAGCATCCCCGCTGCAAAAATACTGAGGCTTTAGCTCAGTGCCACGTTATTTCCAGCTCAGGACAAGACTCAATCCCTCTGCTCCAGCGGGAGAGTGGAGGCACCGAAGCGAGGCTGGATGCACCCGTCCGTCTGTCCCTGTCCCCTCGGTTGGGGCCGAAAGGGCTTCCTTTGGGTGCAGCTCAGCTGACACGCGGTGCAGAAGCTCTCTGGGTAATTCAAGACCTGCGCTAAGCCCGTAGCGAGGTCTGAAAGGATGCTGCTGGATTTCGGCAGAGCCGGCATCCTCCTGGCAAACACCGAACGCAACCGGGGCAGCCGAGCCATGGGGTCCCCGCCAGCGCCTGGCGCAGCTAGTGACACCCGGCTGATGGAGATGTCCCCGAGCCACCGCCCTGGCATGGGAGCGGGCAGCGGGACGGGATGCTGCCCTCCTGTCCGGGGGATGCAGAACCTCCTGCAGAGCCACTGCTGGGGTGGAAGAGGCTGGGATGGACACACACACGCACACACAAAGCCGCTGTCCCCCTCCTTCCCCTCCCCGAGAAAAACAAGCGGAGGAAAGATCGAGGGAGGAAACGAGGACAAAACCCAACGCTGACCTCCCCAGCCGGGCTGTCGGCCAAGCGGCTGCGCCAGGGGCCAGCTCCGGACCGCTGCCCAGCCCGGCGTGCGCCGCAAGAGGCCGAGGAGGAGGAGGTGAGCATCATCCCCTCGGGACCCTACGGGTGTCCCCAGTGCCACCCAAGGGAGGGGATGGATGCAGCGGGGCAGGCGGTGCACCGAGCCCCCCCGTGGCTCATAGGACCCCAAATTCAGCGCAGGGAGCGTGGATGGGTGCAATAGGGCAGCCACCGCGCTGCTTGTGCACAACCCGAAGCCATCGTGTCCCCGAGCCAGCCCCACACCCACACGCTGCCATGCAATGGCCGGGAAGAGGCTGAGATCCCCAGAAAGCAAAGTAGATGGATGGACAGATGGACAGACGGACGGATGGACGGACAAAGCCTCCTCCCATACGCTGCTGAATTAGGCTGGCACCAGGCGGCAGCGTCCCCCCGCCCGGCACCGCGGTGCCCATCCCTGGTGAAGCCACCGTCACCTTCCAGGTGGGACAACAGCGAGATGGGATAATGACACCTCCAAACTTTGCCCCACCCCCGGCTCCCATCAGACCCTAAACCCAAAGCGTTTTCTAACCCAACTCCAGACCACAAAATTGCCAAAGAGGTCCAAGGTTGAGCCTCTCCCAGCATCCCAGGCAGGGCTTTCCACGCTGGAGCATCCTCCCCAAACCCTGGCACTAACCCTAGGGATGGTTCCCACCTCCAGCTCCATCCTAAACCCAACCTTGACCGGGGGCTTTTTGGGAAGCACCAGCCATTCTCCCCCCGCTCCAGCCATCCTTCTTGCCCAACACCTGAATATTTTTCTGAACGTGCATTAAAATCACTTATTTTTCCCTCGGCTGTCCAGCAAATTCAAGCAGCTCAGGGAGAAGGGCTTTAACTCGGGGTGTCAGTAGCCCTGGCTCCGGGCAAATGATATAATAATAAAAATAATTACAATAAATTGCCTTTTTTAAATCATTAAGCCCTCTACCCATCATATCTGCACCGCCATGGTCGGTCTTTCCCTATACCCAAAGTCATCCAAGCTTTCACCACCAGGAGAGGCAGCCGAAGCACCGAGGTTGGCTGAAGAGGGGACAGCAGCCCCGAAGGACATGGGGACAAGTCCTCAGGTTGTCCCCACGCAGAGCAACCCAACGGGCCCAGCCCTGCCCTGCAAATACCGCTCCAGCAACACAACGCAACGCGTTCCCTTTCGAAATAAGAGAGGAAAAATTAGGGGCGGGTGGCACCGAGCCTGACCCCGAGCTCGTCCTCCCCACCGGCATCCGCTCCTCCAGCCTCGCAGGGACCACAGGTCCCGCGGGATGTCGGGGGACACGTAGGACGCAAAGCACGCGGGGGATCCAGGGATCCCCTTTTTCGGGGCCACGCAAACGCGGCAGCAAAATAAAAACTTCAGCTCTTGCTCTTCCCGGAGAACACTTTGTCACAGCCATTGCCACGTCCCCATCCAAAAAGGCTCAAACACAGCAGCGCCGGAGAGCCCTTAGTTTTCTCCTCCAGCCGGCGTCAGGAGGGAGGATGGGGAAATCAGCGATTCCCCCGAAAACCTTCAAAGACCCTCTGATGTTCTGACACATTCAGTTCATCCGCAAAAGGTTTTTCCCTATTTTTCCCCCACCACCCGCCTCGAAGCAAGAAAATCCGCATCTTAAAAATAACCAATATTTTATCGACTCGCAGGCAACCTCCTGCCTCCCCTCCCTCCTTTGCAAAGGAGACACCTCCAAAGGCAGCGGCGGGTTATTTTTATGAAGGGGGTGACATGACTCTCCTCCAGACGCGAGACAGAAATACGAGGCCGTTTATCTCACCCGACTCCGGCGTTTGCCTGGTAATAACCTAACGCGCCGTTAATTCCTCGCGGGGAGAACAAAGCTCCGCCGTGAAGCCAAACCGGGCGGCGAAGGGGACCCTCCGGCTGCCCAGAGCAGCGTTTAGCCCAGCCGGCATCCTCGGGGAAACTCCGCGGTCAGAGCCGAAACATTTGCACCCAGCCAGGTTTCACCCCAGAGCCAGAAAAAAAAAAAAATTAAGAAAAAAAAATAATAAATCACTTGATGTCTTTCCAAGGAGGGTTTTTGCTCCGTAAAGCAAATTTTCCTCTGGTCCTTGCTGAGGCCGGGCGCGGAGGAAAGGTTTTAATTCCCAACTTTTCCCTTTCTTCCTGGTAGGGCTGCCCGCTCGGGTGGGCTCCGGGCATCTCCATCCCCGCCTCGGGGTACGGAACGCCCCCCAAAACCACCCCCGCT
>RSEF01000002.1:2290854-2304902 GCA_003993805.1 Himantopus leucocephalus | reverse complement strand
CTCCTTTTCCCTTGAAGTTCTGCGACAGTGAGTATAAACATACGAAAATTGACATGGCTACACTGATTTAAAAAAACAAAAAGCTTTCTTTAGGCCAAATAAAGGCATATTGGCAATAGGCCAAAGGGGAATGGTTTNGAGCTGTGGCTGCCCCATCCCTGGAGGTGTTCAAGGCCAGGCTGGACGGGGCTTGGAGCAACCTGGGCTGGTGGGAGGTGTCCCTGCCCAGGGCAGGGGGGTTGGAACTGGATGGTCTACATTCCCAAGAGCGGGGTGTTTCTCCTGGAAGTGTAGCTATCAGCCCCTTACCCTCATTCCTGAGGACCTTCCCGATCCTCCTCATGCTTTTCATGGCTCATTTTCCAAAATNCACTGCCCAAGCGACGGGACGGGCAGCGAAGGCACTAGGAGAGGAGAACTCTTCCTTGGCTCTTCTCCCAGGGTGCATGATGAGCTGGAAGAAAAAGCAAGCCTGAGAGGAAGGGCAGCCCCTTCCTGGCTGAATTAGGGAATTAATTAAGGAATTTTGCAGCCTAAGGCCAGGGCTAGGACATAATGCCAGGGTAGGAGGAACAAGAGTTCATATGCAGCACTGAGCTCTGCGCTCTCCATGTTAGACCATCCTTTGGGTGAGGACATCGGTTTTGTCAGGCTGCAACACGGTCTGTCAAGGACAGACATCGCAGCAGAAGCCTCAATTAACACCAAATTAATGCCCCCCCCGCCCCCCGCATCCACTGCAACTCCAAAACATTACCTTCATTACAAAAAAAACTGCAAACTGTCTGATTTCAGGCATGCGACCCTATCTACTTCAGCGGAATTACACCGACATTATTAAATTCAAGACCAGGTCCCTTTAATTGTTTATATAATTTTTGAACAGTTTTAAGTTCCCACAGTTAAGCAGCTAAAAGCATTTTAAAACCAGGTGGAAAATCATTTCTGTTTCACAACCATATTATAAAAAATAAAAATTAAAATTATTTATATGGCTGTTAAGCAGGGGCGGAGCACGCGAAGCTTTATCTTCTCATGATTTAAATCCCAGGCAGCATTCGGTTTGGAAACACCAGATGGATTGCAGAGTGCAGCTCAAGGTCATCTAAATACTGCGTTCTCTGCTCCAAACTGCACGCGTGATCCGCGCGAACCACACAAAGCCATCAACAGAAATTTAATCCACCATCAGCTACTTGGTGATCTTCCGAGAGCGCGCTTCAAACGCGTCTCCCCCTCCAGCGCAAGGACACAAACAGCCCTTGTTTAACGGTGACGGAGCAGGGAGGAAATCTCTCAGCGTGCCGTTATCGTAGGCAAAGAGCATTTACGCCATCACTTTGTAAATACGTGCTCTAAAAGTAGTTGTTTGGCAGCCAGAGGGTTCATTTAATATTGCCTCATTCTAGACGAGCAAAGTCGCTCACCTGCAACGGGAGACAGAAATCCTGTTCCTCTGGAGCTGCACCACAATATTCCCCATGCCGTACACGGCATCATCCATTGCCAAAACAACCACGGCACGCAGAGCTAAGCTTACTTACAACTCCCCCACTTCTACTCGAGTAATAATTTCCCTACACTGCAGGATTTGAGCCTTATTTTAATAGACAAAAACAGTCTCTAACAGGCAACCGGGTGTCAGCCACTCTATTTTTACCGCTGCCTGCCTGCTGCTGGGGACGGCTCGACCTCTGCGGCAGCACCTGAGAGCAGCCCTGAGATCCTGATGTTTAACTTCTGCATGGAATAGGGCTTTTTAAGCACAAAAAGGCCACATTATGCAGTTAAAAGACAGGTTGTTGCCTAACTCTTTAACGAGGGAGACTGCCCCGCTCTCCAGTGCAGCACAGAGCCTGTCTGACAATGCTTAGACTGATTTTTTTTTTGATCTGCTGTCTTTGACGTCACCGTTCGCCCTTCCCCTACCTTAAATTACCATTTCTTTTCACATGTTTCATCACTATGCTCATATCACCTGGAGTTCCTACTTTTCCTGCCTAGGATTCCTTGTGCCACCTCCTCCTTCCCCTCCAAGGCAGCGCTCCGAACTTTGGGAAATGCCAGGTTAACCGGATGAAGCTAAAGACTTAAACAAGAAGGAAACACTTGCACTTGTCCTTTTTACCTCAGACCAAGGCAATTAGCCTTTCCATTAGAAAGAGAGCCGGTAATTTCCAATGAAATCCAGTTTTTCTGGAACAGAAGGTCGAGAAGACTAATGGATTAGTCCGCTGAGCCACTACATCTGCTGACTTGAACTAATACCACGTTTCCAATATGCTGCGGAAATGCTGTGGGAACGTGTATTTGGGAAAGAATATTTAGCAAAGTAGTTAAACTCAGCACATTTAGAGATTTCCGCGCAGATCTGTTCAGTGTATCTTTGCACAAAGGATTAGGAACCTCTTATGTACCTTGAGGAAACGGTGAGACCTCAAATCACTCTGAAATTTCAAAATATTTGTTCCTCCAACGACTGTTATGTAAACCCGGTACAGAGTCTTGCTGAGGAATCATTCTCGATGTAGGTCAGCAAAAGGAAAGGCAACTTGTACGGAGTCTTGCAAGGGACAAAAGCAGATACAGAAATCAAAGTATATTTTTAATTTCCCTGCCCGCTTCCCTCAAGCGACAACGGATTTTTCCAGATGCAAAGAAAACAGCGTTTGCAGATATGTACAAAAGTTTATTTTACAAACAGCAACTACTTTTGAATAACAAAATTGCAAAAACAGAGAGCAACATTAGAAAACCAGCTCAGGGGTACGTTTTCTATCTGAAGCAGAATTTAACAGAATTCACTAAGTAAAAATACTCCCCTCCCTCGCATCCCTCCCCAACCACCTGCCAGACGGAATTTCTTCATAAAGCTTTAATTCAAGATATGAAATAAGACATTGGTGACATTGCAGTAATTCTGGACAACTGCAATTCATCGATGGACTGTATTTCTGCTACCTTTTCCCGCCCTTAAGAGAAATAAAAGTCAGCTCAGATCTGAAATAGGACAAAGTCCGATTCTGGCGCAGTTTTTTCTCCAAGGAGCGCTGAACAGCAACGTTCATATTTGTATATTTTGTTACGCCATTAACCCACTGGTTTTATTTTCTCAGTAAGGGAAGAAACAAGTTACTTTTGTATTTAAAACTATGATGGCAACAAACATTACCTTGAGTTAGCAATTAAGTATTTGTTCAGGACTCTGGAATGGCAGCTACTGTTAGAAACATGTCTGCAAATGTATACTGAGTAATAAACATAGTTACTGTTAAAAAGCCCAAGAAGGTTACAAAATACTGATTCCAAAGGCTTACGCGCACAGGGTTTTTGATTGAACTACAAGAGCAGGAAGGACGCTGCAAGTCCAGAATTTTGGGTTCTTCTGGAAAGTGAAAAACCTATGACGGACTCAGTTTTAGGAACCTGCATGCAAATGCATTATTCAGCTGTTCATGGACAGAAATGGAGGGCATCGTTACAGTCTTCAAAGTTCACTTTGAACTTTTCTTTTCATGTTTCAGAAGTGTAGCAAAAGCTAATTTTGGATCGCTTAATTCAATCAAAAGAGATGGTATGAACTGACGTCTAAGCAAGAAATTACGACTTTTAGTTTTCAAAGCCGCTGGGTCCTAATGAGATTTAAAAAAAAAAAACATTTTCAATATTTGAGAAAATGAAAGCATCTCAAGATATTACAGAAAGTCAGTAATGAAAACTATTATAATACAACAGTATTCATTAGCTCTAATAAAGCTATGTTAGTCTTTTTTCACTACAGACCCCACTTTTCAGGTTACATTATGCCATTAAAAAACTGTTTCTTAGTACACAACTTTCTAAACACTGAAAAACTTTACAAATTATTTCAAATCAACTCAATCAGAATATCGCAAAAACTACTCAATGCTCTTCAGCTTAAATCTATGGGTTTTTTGCAAACCATTTACCTGTAACATGGACTCATTTTTGGTATTAAACTTAACTTGGAAAGTATTGTCCATGCTTTTTATCAGGCATACCGGTATTTTTGTAGTCATACCATTTAACAATATATAGTTCAGGATCTGCAATATCAGTATCTGATATTCCCTATGGCAAATTGGCTACATCTATAGATATTTTATAAAGGAACGATTACAGCGTTCCCCCCCCCCCCCNCCCCCCCCCCCCCCCAAAAAAATCATTTTTTAATTTTTTTAAAAAGTGTTTTGGACAAACTCATGATATACTCGACAGTTTACAACATCCATCTTCAAATGGGTTGTAGTATGCCAAGCACTGTAATATGAATTGAAGTGAAATTCAAAAAGTGTTTAGAAACACTTTTTTTTAGACTCTTAAGAACATTGCTGTTTTATCACAAAATTCACTTTCAAACATAAAAATTTAGACAAGTTGGATATTAAGATCAAAACTCCTTGATCATCCTTTTGCTCACTGCTTGTCAGTTTGACAGTTCCCATTGTGTGGAATCTCACCCTTTTCGGCAGTATCACAGTACAGGAAGGATTAAGACAGAGCGGCGGTCTTTGTTTTCATCACCTCGCTGTTGTGTATATGCTGTATATAACACAATAACCAACAAACAAGACAGCACGGAACCCATCTTCCAGCATTAAAAAAAAAAAAGCATTTTAATAAACTAGAAATGGCAGCCTTTGTAAGAAGTTTTCTTCACAGTTTTATAGTTGCTAGCATATATTTAATAGTAACAGGCAGAAAGCCCGAAGGTGTTTATAAACATACTTGAAGACAGTACCGATTGCTGCGCCCAGAAAAGCGGTGGCAGCAAATTCACTTAAGTGTCATTCATGGCTTGGAAAATCCAATTCAAGGAAATAAAACTGCTTCTTTTTCTATTTTGTAAAAGTAGCTTTTGACATGAAAAAAGAAAAAAGTCAGTTGAGTTGAGCTCAGTACTTCTCTCGGTACGTACACAGTCAGTCAAGGAAGTTCATTGCTAAATGGTAAAGTTTCAGCTAACTCAGTACACACCCTTCAACTTCACTTGTGACACTGTCAAAACAGTTTTTTTAACATAACACTGAAAAAAATTATTAAATACAGTTTTCATCGTCAAAGAAACCTTTTCAGCTATATCTGCTGCTCTCACTGGGACTTCGGTTGTTAGAATAACTGCGGTCACTTTCACTGTCAGAGCCATAAGACCTACAAAGAAAAGATTAAAATGCCTCAAAATTGTATTTTGAGTTTCAAATTCAAAATTGCATCATGTAAAAAAAAATTGTCAAGACAGACACACACAAGACAAGAAGAAAACATACAAGAAGTCTTTTACAGGATCATATCTCATATAACTGAAGGGACACTCAAAATTAAAATAATCATTAACTTTACATGATGAAAACCCTGTGTAACTCCAGTCAAACTGTGTCACTACAAGATTTCTTGCTTTCTCCAATGCAGCTAAGAAATCATCCAAAATTACTGTTTTTGTAAATGTTAATAGCTGACTGAGAAGTATACGCTAGCAAATATAATTTCATACTGCAAACGTTTCTCAACTAAGACAATTTCACAAATCCTTGCTTTACATATTGCAGTTTTTCATTTGAAGAAGGGTCTTAAGAACATAACAACAGGAGTGTGTGAGCGTCTGCAGAGTGGACATTGTAGATTAAAAAGTTCTGGCTTATCCAGAAGAATTCCAAGCTCAGTACCTGGCCGAACATCAAGATAGAGTCCAGACGGTTTCGGACAAGCCACAGGACATATTCAAATTACACTGAATAAACTTTTCTTAGAGATTTTCTATCCTTGTGCCTGTAAGGAAAGCTTTCTAAATGAAAGATGAGTGTATCCTAATCCAACATTGTTTCTCTGAAGCTTCCCAACATCCTAAAACAATGATTTTGTAAGTCTATTTCCACACGCTTCTTTAATCTCATTAATTTCCCCTCAAACACAAGATTAAGGTTGTCTTACTGTCAGAACTAGGTGGGGAAATGCGTGAGAGCAAAGTCCATTAGGAGTCGGTACGAAGTTGTGAAAAAATGAGTACAAGGACAGCAGAGGATGAAAATTTACAGTAATCTTGGAGATCGGCCTGATTTAGATCGGCCAGATCACTGACTAATACGGGACATTTTAAAAGGTCCAAACCAAATCATCACTGATATTAAAAAAAAATAAATAATCTAAATCTATCTCCATCCTGTTCCACTTCTGATCTTTGTGAAATGTGCTCGCTTACACCTGTATAATTCCCCTGGACTGAGTAGAATAAAATTTATCCTAAATTTATCAGAAGCCCACTGGACGTGCCGATAGAATGTTCTTTCAAAACATGTTCTAGAAAGTTAAAATCAATTCTGGATACCACTGCAATTTTTAATTTCCCTTCCTTTTTTTTTTTTAACTCCACCTTTCCAGTCTAACCAAAAAGAATTTACCGTCCAATGGAATTCTTTGCAAACTAGGTAGCTTTTAAACCTGTAACAGGGCACTTGATTTAAATCTTCAGAGCTAGTTCATTGTAGTTTTTAAGAAACGTCTTAAAATTATTGAAAAACCCCAAACATGCTTATTTTGAATGCACACACACAACAAACTAGAGCCTTCTCAAATCTTTCTAGGGTTTCTAGAGAGAGTTCTCTAGGGAAAGTAGGGTCTCTTCCCCATCCTCAAACGTCCGAAAATCTGATTTCTTTACTTGCACACTTGCTCTAATTTGAATTATTTTTAATTAATACTTTTGGTAACAATGTGGTTTTTATGTTCGGAGGAAAAATAATAGCTTTCATGAACATCGTAAGTATGTATTTAGAAAATTCTTTTGTATAAATATAGTGTCAAAGCCACACTAGCAAAACGCATACCTGGATCGCCTATCATAACTTCTGGATCTTCGATAGCTGTCGCTCCTTTTACTTCTACTTCGACTTCTGCTATAGTAACTATCGTACGTGTATGACCTACTTTAAAGGGAAAAAAAGTAATTGTAAATTTACAATTTCTTGTGTAAACACTGTTTATTTTAAAGGTATGTTTTAAAGACATTTATGTACAGAGAGAAGTGGCTACATAGAAATTACTTTTGAAGGATGTGTTGAACAGAATAATTCTACATTTTATAAAAGTTTAAATACAAGAACGAGTATCTTCAAAGCAGTAAAAATCTCACATTTATTAATCTAGAAAAGACTCACTAAGCATTTAAGAAGTTTTGTGTTTTCTCTACAAACCGTAGATACGGTAAAAGTCTTGATTGCTAATACTTCTGAAAACAAGTAACTAAGTGATTCCATTTATAACTCAATTTTATTTTAACAATAAAGGGAAATGTGTTCACTATTACTTACCTCATATCATCACCTATAACTGTAATGCCAGAATGATTTGGTTATTTTCAGCTTTTGAAAGTGTCTTATGTTGATTTTGCTTTGACTCAAGTTGCTATCATGACATCGTAATTTTACGTAGCATAGATAAAGGGTTATTCTTATACTAAGATATTTTTTTATAGTAAGTATATTTATTGCAGAGTTTGTATAAAACTATAATCCATACCTGGATCGACTGTGATGCCCATAAGAGCTACTTCTGGATCTACTTCTACTATAGGTTCGACTGACAAAAACAAAACCACAGAGACATTTTAAGTTAATCGGAAACAAGCGCTGAAGAGTGGGAGGAGAGGGGGAACGAAAGGAGAGGAACACGTTTTGCTCAGAATTCCTTATCCATACTACAAAACATTAAACAAAATTATTTTTCAGTAACAGAAAATTTTGAAATCTGACTATTCTAACTTGCACATTTCAAGTAGGTACTTCAGACTGCAGTACGCACAGCTAAGCACATATCCAGCTTGCTCAGAGCCCGAAGCACCGGACTGCTGTGCCTTATTTACTGGTTTTGTAACACATCCCAGTACCATCTCCAACTAGAGAAGCTTACCTACGGCTCTTGTAACTGTGGTAAGAACTACTTCGACTTCTTGACCGATCTCTACTATACCATCCTCTGCTTCGGCTTCTTGTATAGCTTCTTGACCTACAATCAATGAACAACTTTGAAAAGCACAAAATAGAACATAACTGAAGGAAGAGCAGCAGAAAACAGGAGTCAAAAGCCTTATAAAGCTTTATCTTTTAAGCTAAGTATTTATTCTGTACTTGCTAAATGATACAGTACTGTTTAAAAGAAAAACGTGAGTTGAAAAATTAAAACATGCCTTAAAAATATCAACGCTTCCAAGCGAACACAGCAGGCTGTGGGAACAGCACAAACTTCTTACCTGTAAGAGTACGTAGAACTTCGGGATCGACTTCTTGAGTGACTGTAAGACAGAGACCGTGTTCTGTGTCTGGATTTAGATTCAGATTTACTTCGTGACCTACTGAGACTTCTAGACGGGCTATTGTCATCTCTGCTTGGAGATTCTTCCTCACTGGAACTTTCCTGGTTCCTTGGCCTTCGATTTAGCCGTGCTGTTTTTCTAACCTCATCAAACAGAGATCCAGGCCTTACTTTATTTTTTGCTTTTATTTCAATTCTTAAACCTGCTGGTTTAGGCTCTGGTGCTGAAGCTATGTTCTTAACTTCTGTAGCAGTACTAATTGCTGCTGGCTGTAAATTACCAACACCTTGCAAAGGCTTCCATTTATTATCTATCATATTGCTTTGCGTATTTTCAGTAATTTCACTTTTTAAGCTACAGTCTTTAGCACTAGACACGGGGACAGAGTTATTTTCTTGCCTTGAGGTTTCTTTTTCTTCTTTAATATTAATAAAGTCTACAATATTGCTTCCTAGCTTGACAGCGTCTTGTTCAGGGGTCTCAACCTGTAAATCTTTGTTTATACTAGCACTTAAAGCCTGAGGTTTAGCAGTGAGAATCACAGGAGCCAAAATGTCCACATCAACCTTCCCTGGTGAGTTACGATCCGGCGTACAAATCTCCATGTTGTCATCTGTCTGAATAACATCTTCCAATCCGTTCTGGTTACTTTCTTCAGCTTGTTTAATCTCATTCTTACAATCGGTCACATTTATTCCTGAGTTTAAAACACTGGCTGAAGCATTTGTTTCAATGCTATCTTTATTAGGGTTACTGTGATCTGGTGAGGTGTCACATACGGTGTTTTTACCTAAAAGGTTTTCATCCGCACAAGACTTTTCACCGTTGCCCATTTTATCTTTGACTATTTCATCTTTTTCATACACTTGTTTTTTATCCTTCACGTCCCCGGTAAACTGCTTTTCTTCTTTATCATCCTTGGTAACTGGCTTTTCATTTATCTCATCGTCCTCTTCTTCACCAAACTCCAGGGGGGGTTGCCAATGAAACATTTCTTTTCTTTTCTGTACTTTGTGCTTCTTCTCCTTTTTCCCTTTTGATTTTTCTTTTGGTTTTTTGGAATGTGATTTTTTAAGAGATTTTTTCAACCCATGTTTGTGTTTTTTTGACTTTCCTCTGGTGTTTGTTGAGCTAGAACAAGAACTCTCAGATTCAGAAGATGACAACTGTTTGCTTGTCTTCCACGTACAATCAGAATCCAGAAAGCCTTCTGAAGAATTTGATTGTTTTTTAATCCTTTTGGTAATGCTAAGCTCCGTATCAGATCCTGATGTGGCCTCTCCTTCTTCTTTACTAGAGGAGGGTCTGGAATCTCCCCTATTACGCCTTGCCTCTCCCCTTTCGGAATTTGATTCTGAGTCCCATTTACTACCTGAATAGGATTTTCGTTTCGTTTTTGCACCACCTTTAGGTTGCTCAGAAGATTTCTCTTTAGCTGTTTTCTTTTTAGCATGATCAGAATCCCGCTCACACTTGGACCTCTCCTCCCCTCTCTCAGAACTTAAGCTATTTTTATCCTGTTTCTGAGTATCTCCTTCTAATTGAAAACGGCCTTCTTTTTCTTGGACTACTTTTGTTTTGGCAGAATGCTCACTGTCAGTAGAGAAGTCTGAAGATGATAAACTGTCACTCTCTTTCAGTCCCTGCGAAGACTCATCGTAGTCTTTTGCACACTTATAAGGGAGAGTACTTTCAGAGCTCGTTTCTTGCCTCAGTTTAAGAGACCGAGCTTTTTGATCACTCGATGCAGATTTTCTCTTGTTTCTGTGTCTATCATCATCACTAAGGGAATAGTAAGACGTTGACTCACTATAACCTGACCTGTCACTGCGGTATTTACTCAGTGACGGTGATCTGCCAGAAGAACGAGATTTTGTCCTAGAGCTAGATGGACTTCTAGATCTCGTATAAGATCTTGAGTATGACCTGCTTCGAGAGGACCTGCTTCTTGATCTCAGCCAACTATCTGAGCTTCTGTCGCTACGATATTTGGAATAACCGCTTCGATCGCTATCTGAACTCCTTTGTCGCTTACGATAGGAGGAAGAAGTGTTAGCCTCTTTAATGACTACTAAATTGTAATTAGTTTGTGTGGGTATTAAATGGGTTGTTTTAGCTTTCATTTCCTGGATGCGCTCATAAGATGGCTTCCATGGTTTCTGCCCAGGTTTCCACCTTGAAGGAGGTGGACTATCACTTAAAGGTATAACAGGGAGGTTTTCTGGGACAACTGGTGGTACGACAACTTTATCACTCGGGAGTATAACTGCTCTTACAGGCTCAGCAGTCTTGTTCAACTTATTCTCATTTAATCGTGTCGAAATATTTCGCGGAGAATTGGAAACCGTCTTTTGCTGCCTAGGATTAGAACTTGACCTTGACCTACTTCGAGAACGCGATGATTTAGAGGCTGATCTTGACCTAGAACTCCTTCGGGAATAAGATCTTGATTTAGACCTAGATCTGGACCTGGACCTGTAGTATGATCGAGTCCCTCTGCTTGATAAAGTTGACGAGCTTTGGTCTTCCTTATCAGATTTAGACCAGCCTCTTCTGGATGAGTGTCTGGAAGACAATGAAGAAGAACAAGATTTCCTCTCACGATCACAAGATGATTTTGTCCTCCTGAGGAAGGAATGAGAGGATTCTACGTCTGATGAGGCTGATGTTTTCTTTTTTTTCGTTTGCTTGTGCTTCTTGAAATGTTTTTGCTTTTTAGATTTCTTTTTATGTTTCACTTTTTTTTTCTCTTTTCTATGCTTTTTGTGATGGCTAGAATATCTCACAGTACTTAGATCGGAATAACCATTATGTGACCAAGATCTTGATCTCCGGGATGCGCTCCTTTCATCCCATCTGCTTGTACATGGGTCACTCAACCTAGAAAACAAACAAATAAGCCCCTCACTAAGTGGAAATTCTGTAAAATATTCAGATAAACTAAGCATTTTTCCCATCTCCAATGCCATTAATTAAGTTTAAAAGAAAAGAAAATTAACACCCTCCCCCTCTTTACTACCAGAAAATTGTGTTTTGACTGAGCTTGTTACACTCATTTTAAGATATGGAATTACATCATTATCAAGAGAGCTACTTCTCTATAATAAATGAATCAGCCAGCATCAGATTTCACATATTGTAGAAACTGTGTGAAGAGATTTAATGTTTTAACTACCCCAATCCACAGGACTTTGACCTCTACAATTATAGGATTCTTAAACCATGTTTAAATACTAATTTTAAAACATCATCTTTTTTAATACTCTTTTAGCTAGTACATTGCGATACAGCAATAAACAGAACGCAGCCAGTATATGAAAATAACTATGAGTAACATTTACAACTATTCAATAATGATTATATATAATATTCTTCAGTTTTCCTTTTGAGGTTTATCTATCACAATCTGATAGAAGCTCATTTAGCATCAAGTCATCAGGAATTCTGGAAAGCTGGCTTCCATCACAGAGTTTGCAATTGCAGAAAGAACATGTAACTAAACCAACATAGGATTGGTGGATTCGATTGTCTTATTTGGTATCCAAAGAAACCATATAACCAAGTTTGAAGCTAAATGAAATCTGACACAATTAGTGCAATGGAAAGCAACAGGAAACTGGACAGGTCAATTAATTACTTCTTCAATAAGTATCCATCAGAAACAACGCTTCTGACCTCCTGACACTTTTCAGCATGTGTTCATCTGGTGTCACATTGGAAGTTTTCCACTTACAATTTTTGGAATTTAAATGGAACGCGTTAACCAAAAAAAGATATCTACATTTTTCATTCAAACATGAATGACACAGTACATCTACACAATGTACTAAAACTTGTATAAGAAAAACCAAGACATTTTAAATTTGTAGTAAGGAACTTACTTATCGCCTTTACTCCACTTCTCTCCACTAGGCGGTCTGTACGTTCGTAATCTCTGCATTTCCTCTTTCCAGTGAGGAGGGGTCTCACTGCTCTCATCATCATCGGATTCAGAACACGATCGTGATCGAGGTGGGGTGTGATATCGCTATGAAAGCAAAGAAAGATAGTTGCATAATATATTTTTCTTTAAAAGAGACTAGATAACACAAAAAATAGTGCCTCTTACACAGATTTTGCATGCGTCTTCATAACACAAGCTAGACAACATTATCCACACAAAGTCCATGAAGAAAACACAAATTGTAGGTTTCCTGCCTAAAATACCCACTTTTGGTATGCACATATCCCGCATGTGAGACTGGATTACATAGCTAAGTGTATCCTTTCATACTCTGAGAGCATTTCACAAAGCTTGAGAGGGGCCAGCAGCTAGCCCACTATTTCAAAACGTAAAAGGAAGAATCAAGGAAGAAGTCATGGTTTCCCTTTACACAACACCTTTTGGAATAACACAATGACTGCAGATAACCAACTTTTTTTTCCAGGGTACTAAAGCACAGATGTTTCTCTTTAGTTAGCAGACACTTAACTGCTTGTATGAGTAAAGACAAGCTTTATTTCAAAAATTACTGCCGTTCAGCTCTTCAGAAATGGGAATCCAGTTTGAGACACTTTCCAAACAAAAAAAAAAAAAGAAAAAATTAAAAAAAAATATTAAAAATTTATGCTTAGGCACAGCATTTAAGTAGGCAATAAGAGCTACTTGTGCTGTAGAGAAAAAACTCTAATATTGCTAACATTATTTTCCATTACCCAGTTGGATACACACTTAGGTAAACTCTGTGAAGAAATTAGATGTGCCTTGACTCAATAAAGAAAAACATCTGGATTTTACTCAATTATTTTGAGCCACTTACAAAAGCAAGCAATGTGGGGGAAAAAAAATATATTGCCCCCCCAGAATAAAACCAGAAAGATGCATGTATTGGTTTATTCAGTTAATTACAGGCAGAAGTCTTTAAGACATCCTGTTTATATTAAAACAAAAATAAAGATACCCTGCCATGAAGATTTGAAGCTTCCCTATCCTTTGAGCTGAAGCAATGACTACTGAAAAAAAAGCTTTTACAGATGAATGGCATATGACAGGTTGTGAAGGTTTCATGGATCTCCCTAATTCTCTCGTATTAGACTCAGGAGTCCCTCGGAACCTAAGAGGATTCAAAACTACAATCAAGTATCTTGAAAAACATCAAACAATTTCACCCTGGATAGAAACTGTTGCTAATCAGACTGCCATTAGAGATGGCAGAAAAATGTGTTTCTCCAACAAATTGATAGCCCTGAATTATTTCTCATATTAGTGACTTTCATTCTTAATTTTGCCAAGAGGGTGCCAAAATTACAAAAAACAAGACACAGACACCCAAATCCAAGGCAAAAGCCACTTCCACTCAGCTTTAAGCTCTTTTTCCAGAAGTCTTTATTTACGTAAATATTTCAAAACATCCCATTTAAAAGGCTTCCTTTTAGTGGATATCACAAGTATCAAATACAAATGAAAGCTGTCAGACACAGCAAAGACAGCTATCAAATTTAATGTCAAGTCTGACAAATAAGGGTTTGTACTTAGGCGAAGCTCAAACTGTACAATACTATGCTTGGGCCATTAAAGCCATTAATTTTATGGATTAAAATAATTGCATCATGGGGATCAGTAGAAAAGTACTTCTCAAATCCAGTGGCTATCACATAAGAAAATCACGCTCAGAGGAGTCTCAGCTAAGATCATTCTAAGAAAAAGTGTCTTCAGCTATACAGATAGTGATCTTTTTTATAT
>RSEF01000002.1:2269573-2290836 GCA_003993805.1 Himantopus leucocephalus | reverse complement strand
ATTTTTTTTTTTTTTTTTTTTTTGAGGACTTCCACTTCCAAAAAAATTTGGCAGGACCAAGCCTTAGTTTGGTTTATGGTCACCCAAATGCCGCCTGCTAACTTGATCCAGGAAAACATTCTAAAGGGGAAGAATATGCTCAATCATGGTACACTACAATCTGAAATACACCAGAATCACAGGCACAATGATGAAAGCTTTTCTTACTCTCTCCCTCTTCAACTGACTGAAAAACAACAGCGTAGCTGTGCAGTGTTCTGGGCCCTCTATTGTGAGTTATTAGAGTTATTTTGCCTGAGTATAGTGGAACTAAGGCAAAAGCAAGTCTTCAGGATACCAAAGATTCGAAGTAGAAATAAAACCTGCATAAACAGTGTCAGTCTTCAGAGGAAGGTAGGAAAAAACCCAAAAGGACCAGGCCTCTGCATCTGGAAAAATGCTTCACTACCAGCACTGCACAGAAGTCACTTCTTGCCCATGCAGTGTCATTTATGACATTACACAGACTTGACATCAGCCAGGACAGCTGATGAAATCTGACAAACTACATTAAGTAGCTAAAAAAAGGAAACAAAAGCTTGACTTAAAATGTCAAAAAGCAGAACAAACAATGTAAGTGATTCTGCCAAAGTTGCCAACGAAACTGTTCTCAGCGATGTATGCACAACCATCAGAAGATGCAAATACCAGAACTTGGGAGGACAAACAATATACATCAGAAAGGGCTGTATATACTTAGGACACTGTAGAACAGCTTTGTTTACTGTTATGTGTTACAGTCCTAAGGCTTAATGGAGACAGCAAGGAAATGCAATGAGTGGAGAAGAGTAAAAGCTTTTGTCACTTTTTATTACTTTAGATCTTGTGGCTCGTGTGGGACGAATCTGGCTAAATCAATTTCAGTCTTTAAAAAGAAATAATTTTATTTTTATGTTTGAAGACTTCTCGTAGCCGAGGAGTAAGCGTTTGTTTTCCCAAACGATCTTTAAGTAAAAGGACAGCAACAAGGAGGATAGGACAAAAGCATTACAAAATGAACTACCTGACTACAATATTTCAACCTTCTAAGCTAGAATCTACAACATCTCAACAATAGTTAAGTGTCACACAAAGCCTCCAAGGAAATTGAAGGCTCAAGGTCAGAGAAGATACTCCGGATGAGAGGAAAGAAAAAAAAATAATTTTAAAAAAGTTGTTACATACTATTGTGCCTCTTCCTTTAATTTTTCGTCCAGATTTAGAGACTGATGGTTTCTGGTCAGTCAGAACTGGTGTAGAATCAAGAAGCTTCCTACATAAATTAATAAAATACAAGCTTACATGGAAAAGAACCAAAAAAACTACTTTAAAGTAATTTTAAGTTAATCATGCAAAATATTCACCTTACTCATTTACTTTGAGATAGCAGAACTAAGAATTCAGTGAATTCTCCAGGAAATAAAGCAAGACACACACGCCAACAAAAGGCAAATCAACATATACTTGTTTTCAACAAACGTGTAGCTTATCTGACCTCTCTACGTGTAAATAAATGCTAACAGTGAACATGCAAAGTACTCTGTTAAAGTGGAAGGAGGCTTTTCTAAAGAGGTTAACTTGTGTTTGGTGCACAAATCATGACAATGACAACATGCGCAGAAGATTTTCAGGGTCTCAGCAGTTCCACAACACTGCCTTAGCGTAGGGAATGGCAATTCACAATGGTCCACAGATTCTAAAGCCTCGCTTCTTTCCTAAGCAACAAAAGGTAATTCAGCACTCCTTTTCACAGTTTGTGTAATATCCTCAAAAGAAGCAGTTACTAAGGCTTTGGAAACATGAGTAATGTTTTAAGAAAAACAGGAAATTAAAATTCAGAAAAACTGAAATTAAAAAAAAACAAACTGATTTTAGAGATACCTGCCAATGTAATGTATTAGCTCATCTGAGTCCAAAAGCAAAGAAATTTGACAGAAAAAGAACCTCACTGCAATTTAGCAGAGATGCAAAACACAAATTGAAAGTAGCTTGTGAACTCATGACTGCCTTTGAATCAAAAAGAAGAGTATTTTCTCATATTCTCAAAAATCAGATGGGTCGTAAAATTCTGGTTGACTGATTTTGAACCAAAGTTTCGTCTTCAGTGTAAGAAAGATGAAAAATCACCTCTCCCAACTAAGTCTACCTTACGATCAAATATTTACTGTCGTTTTCACTGCAAAATTTCTCCCGGAATTATTCACTCATTTTTTTGCAGCATCTGTAATTGAGTTTATGGTCATAACCAATACAACTAACTCATTAGATTTCGCTGAAAAACCCTGACATGGTTGCGAAAAATATTACAAAGAAAACTGTAAAAAGGACAATTAAATTACCTCATTTAGAAGTTCTGACACTACAAGCATCATTTGCTATCAGTACTAATAATACAGCATTAGCAGGAAAGTTTCATGCATAGTTCCCACCAAGTCAACATAATAAGAAAGGATTCTTACGGTTCAGGTTCTACACTGACAACAGGCACATCTCTTCTTAGCAAAAATCTGTTTTCAGGCACTGGGGGAATTTCTTCAGGACGTACCACAGGTTTGTCCCTCTTTGTGCTAACATCAACTGCTTTTTCTGTGATATCACTCTTGTCAGAAAGGCTGCTACGGGGAAAAGTAAGTTGGTAAATAAAAATTAACTGTCAATCCATAAACAACGTATTTCAAAGTGAATTCCAAAACAAGCCCACGTGATGCATCAATCTTCAGGATGGCTTAAAAACCAAAAAGTGTTTCACTAACAACTCATTTTAGGCTAAAGGAAGGGTGGTGCACTATTATTGGAAAGAAAGTTCAGTTCTCAATTTACAGCAATTAATTTTGCTTTTAATTTGCCTTTTTTCATGTGATATTTTTAAAATATAAGCAAATATAAATAAAAGATCTCTTATTTGCCTGTTTCACTACAACATAGGCATAGTCAGTCCTAATAACATGCTGAGACTTACTTCAAAGTCGCTCTAGCTTCTATCTATCTACAAAGATCTAAAACTGTTTCATAGAAGCAGCCACCCAATAAGCTCAGCTTTTTATTTCTGTTTGATTGGTGTTGTTCGTTTATAAAAATCAACCATCAAAATCCAAACTTAAATAAAAGCATTTTCACATTCATTGCTTGAGTGCTTCATAAAAACAAAGTAAGAATTCCTCAGTTTTCTCTGAGATTCTTAAGTTTAAGAGACTAGTTACCGTCTTTGGTTTGAGGTTCGCTTGCACCTTGGATCCTCTTTCTTTCTCTCTTCCTTTCTTCGTTTTCTCGATTGTTTGGTTTTAGCTCTTCTTTTACGCTTTCTTCTTCTGCTTCTTTCATTTTCAGCTTCACTATCAGATGAAGTTTCTGAAGAGCTTGATGCACTGGAGGAGGAGTCTGAAGCTTCTGAGTCAGAACATACTTTCTTCTTCTTCTCCAAAGCTTAAAACAGACATTTGAAATTCACAGTGTATACATATATGTTTATTGTGTATATATACAGAGCAAAATACACAGTTTCATATATGTATAAATATACACATCCACTGCTCTGGTGGAGCTCTGTGGATCAACTATGAATTTTTTTCACAATGAATTACATTAAAGTACAATAATGAAGAGTCACATAATTGTGTCCACTCTAAACCCATATCAACAAAACGATACAAATATTGTCCAGCAAAGACAGCTGTAAAAAAATTTCTTCAGTTGCTGTGAAGTGAACTGTAAGAACTCCCATGCACAACCTCCACCATATAAGATGACATAAGAATGTTTTGGCTTTGCATTAACAAGTTGTACACAGCAACTTTATAACTGAAGTTGAACATTAACTTGTGCCAAGGTGATATAATGAAACTGAGAAATAAGTATAAATTTAAGAAGGAGGGTTCCCCTCATTTTCTCCTTTGGAAATGCATTTTAGGTTGTAACACTGAATTCCCACCTTTGGGTTAGAATAGAATACACGCATAAGCAAAGCCCATTTATAGTAAATAAAATAAAAATTAGTTTCTTCAGAAAGCAACGCATAGATTATAAAACAAAGTTTAAGAAAGAGTTTGTCACAGCCTCAGTTGTATATTTTTTATCTCTAAAACTTTGTCATTCTCTCNACATATGTTTAAGACCATTTATCTCCCATGAATTCTCACGAAAATTATGTTGACTACATATACCACATACATTAACGTTACATGATCTTAAAAATAAAGCTTTGGAAACTGCACAAAATTCAACTTCAAGAAAAGCTTATGCTTTTGTCTCCATCTTTCAAAGTTAGAAAAATAAATTCTAATTACTTTTTGAGTATGTCACATTAACCTCAAACAATAATTAAGGAGAATAAGAGGCAGGCATACATCTTTCAAGGTGCAAAGGTCAGAAAACCTTTTCCTTTGCTGTGCCTTCCTCACCTACACCAAGCTATAAGTTTTAAAGGTCTGTAAGAATTAATTAAGATTCTAGAGATTTACCATAATGATTTTTAGATGTTGGTGTAATTTTTATACTCTCCGAAAACAATGTCAACATTTAATTAACTACAGTTATATGTATGCTTACCATCTTTTGCTGATTTTGTAACAAGCACCCCACAGTCAATAACTCGTACATCTGCATAGGGCCTACTTGCAGTATCAGTTTTCAGATTTTCTATTTGTTCTATTACTTCAAAACCAGAAATAACCAGTCCAAAGACAACATGTACACTGCAGAAATAAAATATTTGGAAAGTACAAACATTTATATACTGCTGTAATTCTTTTCCAATGAATTTCAGATTTTAAAAGTCATTCTGAAATAGAAACATTTAGCTTCACTGGCATTATCTGGCTCTTAAAATGTATTAAACTTAAATAAGAGTTTTATTACATTTACAACAATGCTAACATTTCACTCAATATGAAACAGAGGTCCACTCCAGTTCAATTTGAGAGAAATACTTGATGTCACTCTACTCTCTTCCACATGGGCAGGGCAAACAGATCATTATTTCTAATCCGTCCTTCTATTTTTGAAATTTCGTGCAATAGAGACATCAAGAGTTGTAAATGAAGATGACAAATGCAGTTTTCCCTAGAGAAGAAGCATTTATAGGTCTATACAATCTCAGCATACAAGTTCCCACTGGCATTGCAGGGACAGTTATAATTACGGAATCACCAGTTTTGTTCTACCGTATCACACTTATCTGTCCTCCTTCCGTTTGCCCCATAACTTATACTTCCAGGAACTACTATATTTTGGGAATAAAAACATGTCACAAAAAAGAGTATTATCAAATATATTAAACTTGACATTTCAGCTCACTGATTTGTGGCCCGAGGGCAGCAACCAGTTTTAAAGAAATGAATGCTAGGATTTAAGACCTTCCAAATTTTTGACCAGCTTTAGGAAATAAGTTGCAACTTGAAATTTTTATAGAGCTGAAACTTTTGTTTTCCACCTTGTTCTATTGTATAATCTTCCACAGAGTTAAGAATTTGTTTCCTCACTGTTTTCTACTTTCAATATAACATGTGAAGATTTACAACCTTCAAATTTTAGCCATCATTGGAGAAACTATAAAGGAGTCTTACCCATCCAGATGAGGAGCTGGTTTTGTTGTTCTGTTTGACAAACAGCAAGATGGCANAAAAAGGAAAAAAAAAAAAAAAAAAGAATCAGGGATTCAGATGAAGTAAAAGAGGAGAATGGCACAGGGAAAAAAAAAAGAGGTGAAGGTAAGACAAAAAAAATAGTGAAAAAATCCAGTTACATACATGGAATTAAAAATCTTTACAGATTATACACACGGGCCTTTTTAAACTTTTACATGAAATTTGTTTGAAGTTTAGCTAACTGTGCATACTTGAAAGTTGTACCAAGTATCATTTTATGCATGCAATAAACGATCTTCAAATAAGTGTCTTTAAATACACATTCAAATATAACTCACTAACATTTTTAATCACAGAGAGGATACAATTTGGCAACAAATATCAGGTAACTAATGGAATTTAAATGTTTCTGAAATTGTTAGGTTCTTACATTATAAGGTCACTTCTAAGTCAGTTTATTTAAAAGAAGAGAGTTATCATATGTGATAGGTTCTTTGCTTCCCTCCCCGCTACTTTTTTACTCTCCCTTTACTTGATCGGCTTCGTGACTCAGAATACAAAACAATACCCCTATCTTTAACCAGCAAGTCTAGAGCACTTCAGCTCAGAAGCTCACAGGCTTCCCAAAACCAGCAGCAGCACAATGCAAGCAGACATTATACACTACCCTGCAGTTGACTCCTGTGATAAACGCAGACTTCCTCCCTATTTTTCAGCTTCCCACATTTAGCTGTTTCTAGCATGAAGGAGAAATGCAACTGCATTACCTTCTGTACACTATCCTAAAAGGCCTTTGGAGTTATACCAAATTTCTGAGTTGACTTCAAATGGGAATATTCAAGGCTGTGCGTATATAATTACATGTTGAGATTCACCTTTTTGATGACAATGCTATGACCTGGTATCTCTCTATATCCTTTTCCAAAAAAGAAAGGAAATTACTTCTACAAGTAATAACTGCCTAATGTTGCACGGGGAACCTTGCTATGCAGACAAATTCAGTAAGGAACATCAGAACTTGCACTAATCTTATATATTGGGGAAGAAAAAAAATAGAGGTCAAGATAATTTGCATTTGAAGTTACTTTAATATTTGAAAACGTTCTTCCTCTCCTCCCCAGGCACTATTTTGCCTTTCTAGCCTTCTCCGAATGAACTCCCCTTTCTCAAAATAAGTAATCAATCACAGATGCTTGTTCTAAATTTACAGTAACATAGATGTGGTACAATGAAGTTAGTTTTTCACTAATAAAATACTACTTTTTAAGCACATATCTTCGCTCGAGTTTTGAACTATTAGCTCACAAAACACTGCAGTGCTGGAATGCACGCCAAAAGATGGACCTGAGAACCAGGAGTGTTTACACTCTATTTTTTTAAGCTCCAGATGCCAACCAGACCTTCCACTTCTGTAATACTAAATAATACAGAAAACTTCTTTCGTTTAACACAGGGAAAGAAATGCAATGAAGATGACATTTAATTTCTCAATAGTAGGGGGTATTCTTTGTTTTTCCCTTGCTAATACAGCACATTGCTACAAACAAAAATTCTTATAGGTTTTGAAGTTCTTTAACCAAAAGTTAACTGCATTAACAACCTGCTGTTAAGTAAACAGTTTAATCAGGCTTAATTATAAAGCTGATTGATTTAAAGTAGTGAAAAAACAGAAGTGGGTTACTTCAATGAAACCAATAATAAACAAGACCTAGTGCTTAGAATTAGCTAGAAACAGCAACAGGTTCAAACAGACTGGGTATGAATGCTGTAGCAATGTGGTCCTGCCATGCTGCAGCAGCACTTGAAGACCAAATGAGCAAATTCCCTAAGCACGTACTTGCTTTAGACTAGTCCTCAATGAGGAAAGAAAGGGATAGTTGGTACGTTAAAACCCATGTAGAGGTTTCTTCCATTACAGTGGCAGTTTGACAGATAAAATGAATAGGATTTTTCTCCTTTACTTCTTTATGAAGTGAAAACACAAGGAAAAGCATTATCCAAAAAGAAAACTTTTCAGATGCATGACAAGGAGTTCGGTGACTTAAACTTCCTACGGGAAGCAGAAACCCTAACTCCTCATTGTGCTTTTGAAAGTTCTCATCTCAATGTTAAGGTTGTGACATGACAATTATTCTGCAAACGTGCACTTTAAAAGACCACTTCAAAGTTTTCTGCCTGTGTTCTGCCTTTCAACCCTTGAACGTTTGCTTTGGCTTCAAAACTTCATCAGGAGAAAGCCTACTTACTGCCTTTGCACTATAGGAACCTAGTCGTGATGAGTTACTCCCCCAAAATAGTATTTTATTAAAACATTTCTATACAGAACCCTTATAGTTTAAAACTTTCAAAATCTATCTTATAATATATACTATTATCCAAGTTATTTACAAAAGGACAAATACCTTTCTTCACTCATGTTTAAGTAAATTGGTTTACGATAATGCTGAAGAGAAAAGCATCTTTTTGATAAAAGCATGTTATCATCCANATTATCCAAGTTATTTACAAAAGGACAAATACCTTTCTTCACTCGTGTTTAAGTAAATTGGTTTACGATAATGCTGAAGAGAAAAGAATCTTTTTGATAAAAGCATGTTATCATCCGCCCCCCCAAGAACCTCAGTCCTAACAAAGGATTCAATGCACATAACAATATGATCAGAAAAACAAGAAAGATAAAAACAGAAAGAAGAAAAGGAAAGGACACAGCCTTAGAGGAATGAGACATTACCTTTGGAGCGCACGATGTAACACTGTTTCTGTAAATTTTACACAAAAATGGCAGAAATAAATTGTAATACATTTTCAGACAAAACTGAGTCTATGCTTTATTAAATACAAAATTTAAAATTAATATTAATCAAGTTGTATGCAGAACAAGGATGCCTAAAAGAGGGCTCTAAATTTTCTTTAGAATACAAGGTACTTTGAAAACTACAGCAAGTTCTCCTTAAAAACAAAAAGAAACCTATAGACATAACCTGCTTGCATACGCTATTAAAAAGATAAACGGTTAGAAAATAGAACCCTCCCGCTCCCCTCTACGTCTCAATCCAGCAAAAGTGTTAGAACACATGCACAACTTTAAGCAGATGAATAACCAATTTCAATAGGTTTATTCACGTGCTTGCAGTTATATAGGTGTTCAAAGGCTCTACTGAGTTCAGTCCTGAGTATATTACTTCATTAAGATGGCACACCATAGCTTAAACGTTTTTATTTACAAATGAAATGTGTTAAGTCAGTAAGTCTACAACTTCATACATTTCATAATTAGCTGACATCTTCCTCATAGTATGAAGCTTTTCTAAAACTAAGAAAAATAGGTGTTTTCTCTAAAATATGTACATTACTATTAGATTGCTTGTGTTCAGAATTATAGAAAAACAAACACATTGCAAAAAAGAAAAAACATGCACCAGCTAAGACCATACTTTTGCTCTGGTATAATTCTGAGCAGCAGCAATGTTTTAAAACTGCATTATCAGTTGAGCTCATCCCTATTTTTTTCTCCCAAACAAACTATTACTTCTTAATTATGGCTCTGCTTATCTGAGCAGTGAAATGATCTGTATGTCACTTACTACACATAAAAGCATCCTGTTTATGCTTTCACACGAGCTGTGCTTTTACATAAACTTTTGATCAAGCTAATGGGACCTGCTTGTGTGGTAAGCGCACATATACCACTTTTGCTCAAAGATAATGCAACATCAGCCCCTTTCATTTGAAATTTTTAGGTTTTTTATATTACTGTCAATTGTTCAAAAATTAGCTCAGAGGTATTTCTTTCACAGTAAAAAAAAAATTACTGTTGATTAGAAAAATACCTGTTATGGGACACCAAAAAGACTTGAAAATGGACCACTTTTAATAAGCCGGTAACATTCAGAAATGATTTGTAAAATCAAAAAAGTCCTCGTGACTTCTTTTATCCTTCATTTAGCAGATCAAAGTGGTTAGTTTGTTTGGATTTAGTAACTAGGCATGGCACCACACATTAAAAACATTTTTAAAACAAAACAAGCTATTTAGTTTTGAGCAAGAAAGCAGAGCTTGAGAGACACATTAAACCAACAATACCCTCAATATGGAAAAAAAAATTAATATAAATCTAGCAGTAATAGCAAAACAGCCTCAAGTTTTAAATAGCTTTTGAACACAGAGGAAAGAACTCCAAGCATTTGAACTGATAAGGAACACAACTGAGGCCTCCTCTTTAAGTTGTAATAAGGATATATTCCTCAGTAAACTACAAGGCTAAATAACAAGGCAATAAATTAATAATTACACAAAACTTCCCAAAGACAACAAAGAGGTTGGTTACTTTTTTTTTTGCCTCCTATTGTTTTCTTTATGCTTTGTTCTGCACAGTCACTTCTATTTTTCTAGTAAGCATAGCTTGACAGATTTTGTAAGACAACGGAAGCAAAGTTAATCCCATGCAAGCATTTATCAGGAGTCCCATTAAATTTATAGTACTTTATCTGCTCATTTGCACAAGAGTTGCACTCATTTTGTATTGCAACTTTCCTTACTAACAGGTTGGGTATGGCCACAGGCATGATGGAGTTGGTCTAAAGAGACAAGATACCATTATCGGATCAGCTCGACTGAGAAGCAGAACACATCGCTCAAGAAGAACATCACCCAACAACTAATACAGCCACTAAGCTTGGAACATCCAGGAGCAGGCCGACTATCCCCCCTGACTCTAACTCAGGGACATAAAGACATTAACTGTATGTGTGCACTGCTCTAGATGCACTCCCCCAGTAACTAATAATAACCATCATAATCTTTTCAGCAGCAGTTCAAAACAGATATTGGAGTATATATATAAAAAAAAATGATTCTAGAGTGGTTCTTGTCAACTTCTACCCCATTCTAGGGATTCTATATCCGAGTATCAACACGGAAAACAGAACAATTAAAAGAAGATTAACACACTCAGGTGGTGTTCAGAACACTTGCTAAATAACTGATGGTTCTAAAAAGTTATTCACAGAAAGGAAGCAAATTAATAGCAGTGCTATCTGAAAATGCAAATAGCTAATTTATAAACTGGTACCTTATAACTGTCTTCAACACAAGCCTTCAATAAAATGTTACAACAGAACCCTTTAGGTATAGAAAATTGAAATTCCAATATTTCACAAGTCCAAACATTACAAAGGGATAGTCTCTGTATCCTTTCTGCTGGATTTCAACAAGATGCATTTCTTCAGACTAGGAAACGTTTCTCAGACACGTGTGAATGGACTTGGCCTATTCAGAGTGTGCGTGCATGAAAACCAATCCTGCCTTAGCTAAACATCCTCCTTTCAACCCAACTGTTACTACAATTCAAGTAAGAAAAAAGATAAGAAGTGGGGAAAATTAGTCATCGAGCATTAAACACAGCACTGCTGACATTATATATATATATATATATATATACACACACACACACTTCTGACTCTTTATTCTACTTTTGCATCTTGCCAGTTTCTACCAGTGCTTTAATTTATGCTCATTCTAGTTACACTGGCCTTACTGGAGATTCCTAACAATACTTACACTGTCTTTTCCATGCCCAGCTCTCTATGGTTGCTTATAAATGCTTCAAACTCATTCATGCCAGAGAAATTCCTGATGAATCAAAGAAAGCTGATGATACTTTAGGATTGGTCAGATGCTTGTTTACATTAAGATTAGTCTGGAGCTTCTATTTCAAGTAGAACTCACCACTGTTGCTCAACTTTAAACAATTTTTAGGCATTGCATAGAGACTTGCTGTGACCAGTTTGTTAGCGCAGTCTGTCAAAGACATATTTGCTACCTAATTACTGTCTGTAAAGGCTAGTTATTCCAAATGACACTTTTCTGTGGTAAGCGGGGAAAGCACTTCTGATGAGCAAGCAAAACCGTTACAGTCAGGATTCTTCCTATTATTTTAGCCCTACTTGGATAAATACTAATATAAAAGAAAATAACTTATTTGAATTCCTTATCTGCTACATTAGACATGTGCACAACAGAGAATACAGAGTTCTCACCCCTGAAGTTATCTATGAAAAAAATGCAAACATCTAAAGAAGTTCAGATGGAGATGAACTATTTCCCTTTCTATAAATCTGATAAATAAAATTAAACATGTCCAAACCATTAAAAAAAAAGTATCGAAAGACTGTCACTGAAAACTGCCTTTCACACAATTTTCAGGTTACACATTTGAAGAACATTTTGCCTAATGATAAACTACTGAATAACTGAGCATTCTTTTGAGTATAAGAAGCACATTTTAATTTCAGCTTAAAGGAAACAAACATATTTTATTAAAGAAAAGCTGTAGAGACGCACAGTACATTCCCTAAAGTAATCAGACAAATGTCACCAAGGAAGACTAACTGCTTTAACATATTGCATTTTAAAGTTAAGTCAGAAACTGTCTTTAGCAGTTGTTTCCTACTTAGAATCCTGAAATTCAAACTCTCTATGTTTGAAGCAGAAACCAAGTTCCACCGTTAAAAAAATATACAAAACCACAGATTGTTGAACTATGTGTTCCACCATCCATCTTTGCCTATTCATAAATCAAGTTATCAAATATGAACCTGACTTTGCAACTGACTGTATCCATACACACCTGCCTTTAGGAGCAGCCTCAGCGGCTTCTGCATGGATTCTACAACTGTATATATTCATTCCCAGGATCAGCTGCAGTACTGGAGGCCAAAGGTGGGTTTCAGCTTAAACGCATAAACTTGAATACAGTAAAGGCATCCACAAGTGAGCTAGGCATCTCAGCTGCTGGTCGGATCTGGGGAGAACGCTCAGTTGCCAACACACAGGCATCTTGAGCTGCCCTAACTGCATCCTGCCTGGCTTCCAGCTGCTACTCCAGGAGCGCAGGGTGTCTCGCAGGTGCTACATCATATCTGCACGCCCTGTTTTGGAAGTCCCAATGGCGTCTCAAACAGCATTAGATGTCTGCATGTGGTAAAATGAAAAAAGCCCTGGTCAAAAAGGTCATAGAGGTCTAAAGCATTAGAACCCACTTTAAAGACTTAGACAGCAGCCCACCTAAACCTCATCCGTTATACTGGGACTTTAATCCTGGGCTCGATTCACTTGCCTGACTCTAGGGCAAGCTGGTGCCATTTAAGACACTACAGGATACCCAAGAAATCTGCACGGGGCGGGCAGGTGAGACATAAGACCTTCAGAACATCCACACCTTTCTCTCCCAGCAGCTGAAGGCCAGGTAGGACACCCCAGGACCCTAAAAATGGCTTTAGATTCCTACAGGTAGCTGAGGTGAACCTAGCTTACGTGGAGACGACTACGTTTAGGCATCTTACTCTGCCTGAATTCCCACCAAACTAACTCTTTCTCTTTACAGTGTTTTTATGAAAGAACAGATATTTTTGAAGAAATCTGCACCTTTCAAAATACTTCTGTATTTGATGAAAGTGCTCTTAAACACTGTTCATTTCATTGTCCCATGTAAATTATAATTTAGCATCTAACACAACCTTAGGTTGTTTTGGTGTGTGGGGAGAGAGAAGGTGTTTACATCTTGTTAAATCAACAAGTAACAAGTAAGCTGACTCTACTAAGCATAAGGGAAAGATGACGACTTCTGAATCAAACGCAGGAGAGAAAAGAAACTTTAGAGCCCTCAAATGACAGCTTCTTGACTGATGTGACATCATTAAGTTTTCATGTATATTGTTCAGATAAGCTTAAAAATGGAAAATTATGACAAGAAAACAAAAAGATAAGTCACAAACTAATAAATAGTGAACCAAGGTCTTGCAGAGAACTCATTAAACCACAAGGGCTTTTTATATATAGATTGTATTCTGTATTAATGCATATATATTTCCATTCAGATTTACCGTGAGGAAGAACAACANTTTTTTTTACACATGATTTTATCTCTATGGAAAGTCAGAACAGTGATAACTGCAAAAGTCTTCCTCTTAGGTTCCTATTGATTTTCCATTTTAAGGGCATTCTTTAGGAAGAAACCTAAAAATGTCTCTTATCTGAACTTCATTGTGTCATACTGAAGATCTTTTTCAGGCAGAGAAAAAAAGAAAGATTCTTGAGGACATTTTACTCCTTTACTGAAGACAGTGAAGCGCCATTCATTCTTATCCCCCAAGAAAGATGGCAAAGAAAAAACATTTTTTCTAGTTAAGTAACTACACTAAAATTTACTTCTGAAAACACCAATGTTATTTCACAAAGTTCTTCTCAGCACAAGCCCAAAGTTATAATCCAGATCTTTCCAAATACGATCTGTTAAACATTAACTGAAGGCAATTTTTAAAAGGGAGTTAACAGGAGGAATAATCACATACAAATAAGCATGTTTAAAAATATTAATACTGAACCTAGAATACAACTACTTTAACCAGAAGACCCTGACATATTAGACCTGAGTATGTATTGATGGTAGAGAGTAATGCATTTTCTACAGTTTAAAAGAATACGCCTACATACTAGAATAGATTTTTTTAAGGTAAAAATCTGATTATCAGCACATATTTTTACATAGTGCTGGTACCAAAGTAGTTGGTATATGCACAAGTAAACAGAACTATGCAGCAATATAGAAGAAAAGCATGTCAGGAACAAACACTCCAAAATAAAAAAACAAAACAAAACAACAAACAGCCCCACTCATCCTCCCCCTGGGGAAAAAAAAACCAAACCAAAAAACAAAACAAAAGAAAAGAATCCCAAAACTAAATAATAAATCATCATATTTTAAAGAGCACGTGCAAAACCATACAAACCACCTCTAGATCTCACTCCCTTTTGGATACAATGCTCAACATCATAATTTGCAGATAATCTGTTAAGATTTGGTCAGTGCACACAAAAAGCCAAAGAATCTATTTTCCGGACACTAAGAACTTATTGCATAAGCCATATTTTTAGGGTAAAAAGTGATGAACAAGGAACATCCATGTAGTACCAGCTTCTAATCCAAATGAATGCCACAAGCAAATTGCAACAACTAATGTGTCCTATTATAGCTTACACTGCAGGTACCCCCCTCAACCCTACTTAAAATAAGACGGATAACATTGTAATAGATAATTTAGCAATACCATCTTTCTCATGAACAGCGCTTCTCTGTTTAAGAAGAGCTCAACTGTCGTATTACATCTACTCACATGAAAAATTGGGAACCATTGGTATGTTTCCCTCGGTTTGCCATTGACAAAAGGAACGCTCTGTCATGTTTGAGAATAAAGTTTTCATCTGTTTGAAGAAAAAATATGTTTGTCAGATTTTCCCTGACAAGGAATGCAAATCTAATTTTCTTAGTAACTTATAGATGCTATAAGAAGAAATTCTTCTGCTGCTGAAGAAACATGAACAGGTTGGAAAAAAACAAAGATCAGGTTTAAACAAGCCTCTCAAAAGTTACAGTAGAAGCAGTTATGAGACAGAAATCATTCTTTCTAAAAGAAGAAGTTTCAGATACAGTGCAAACATTTCTAATGAAAAAAGTCATTATTAGTGTCTTCAATAAACATTACATTCTCAGACTTGGATTTAAATCTATCATTTTCTGAATAAAAATAAGGTTGGCAGACTTACTGGCATCCTAAAACAAGACTTAACGTACATGATACTGTTATTTACATAGCATGCACCTCAGGCAGAAAGATCTAAGCCATTCCCCTGGTACAGCACATTAAAAGACAGCCACCTATCAATTCAAAATGGGAAGTCTCAAAATGCACAAGGGGAAAAAAAACCCTAGATACCTGAATGAGAAACTAAAGAACATATTATTCCCACAACTTAAGTATAAAATCAATTAAGACTAAACTAAACACGCATTTTATATTCCAGTGATTTAAAGAGGACTCCTGGTTGTACAGCATAATATAAAACCAGATCTTCTGAAGTTCATTTTCAAAGCTGAAAATAGTAATTTGAGTGTACAAAGCCATTATTTTTAAGATTACATATCAAAACACGATGCTGCATGTTTAGCACTCTCCACCTTTAGAAACAAACCCTAGTAACTTCTTAGCAAATGGATCTACTCAAGGCTTTCTTTTGACTAAAGGCTGTAATACTCCAACACCAACCTATGTCTCTGTTTCAAACTTAATGGCATGCACTTAACCACACAGAGCTATTTGCAAAACATATAGAACCAGGGGCTTTAACATAAATACATATAGTGCCTTTATTAACACTTGAATACCACAGTAACTACCTGGGGTTTTTGCAAGAATTGTACATCTTGAACAAATACTTCATAAACTCACCATTTTCCTTCCAACAACAGATTTCAAAAAGAGGTAAATGTACATTTATTTACAAATTCTTTGCCAGTAAAATAACTTGTGTAGCATATAAATGAAGTCAAACACTTTTAGAAATGAACACCAAGCATACAAACCTTGAATAGGGAAGGGGAGGAAAGGGACATTAACAAAAGAAGAAGTAACTGTTTAGAGCTGGAAATTATGCCAGTATTCTCTCTCAGAATAAGTCATTAACCCTCAGAAAGGTTAGACACAGAACTCTTCATTTCTCCAAGCAACACAGATATCCATCTACAAACGGACGTATCAGTTGTCTATATATTTACTAGGGAGGGTACAAGGGAACAGAGTTTGAATTTGTGTTACTGAGCTTTTGTCTCTTACCTTTTCATTTTGCAAAAGACCACATTCTCTATAAATAAAAGAATATGTTGACAGTTTTAGGCAGGAAGATAGGAGTTTATTCATGAATAAAGTTGCCTAACCTCCATGCTGAAAGTCATGTTTAACCAATAATGTTAGCCTTAATTAATTGTCAGTTAAAGTTAAATATTACCAAAAAAATTATCTGAAAGTCATGCATATAAAAATAATTCTCATGCAACATTAGTTTCATGCAAAAGGTGATCTATAAGTAGACCTGTTTTCATTAAGTAGCTTGGGAATCAAGACTTGTTTATCTCAGAACTGAATAAAGAATCTGCAAAGACATATTTCCTCTTACCTTTAAAATAGCCACCATAAATAGATTCACCTCCTTTTCCATTACCTACGCATTAAAAAGCACGAATTAAACCTTTTGTTTCATTTATGAAAAAAGCTGTATGTAACATTCCACCAGTTTATAACAAACCAGGATTCTCTTGCCAGTTACTACCATCTGAGCATAAGCTCCTTAATTAAAAGTCACAGCCGCGCATTATCCTGCTGACACTCAAAATATTGAGGATGAAGATTGCCTTAGTGCCTCTGAACACTGGGAAGTCTGAAGCAGGGTAGCAGGGCTCCAAAGGCTAATCCTCACCGGTATTTGTTAAAGCAGCAGCAGACAGCAAAACAAGAACAGCAAGCAAAAAAAAAACACCCACCAAAAAAAAAACCCAGACCACAGTAGGTATGACCAACAATTTAACAATTTTGCCCAGCTCAAAGCAGCCGAGAGACCACTAGAACAGATGAGGTAAGAAAGTAGGTAGCAGTTTTAAAGGCACTTCTACTCGACTCTCGAAACAAGATATTCCCTCACCGTGCCTGTTTTGTCAGGTACAAGATTTCAGGACACAGTGAAGAAAATACACATTTTAGTAAGGACAGGTATTTCAGGGAAGGCTAAAACATTATGTCGTACACATACTGCAGGGAAGGAAACAAACTCCTGGAAAAATCTCCTTTTGGAGACTTACTTGTTAAAGACTTCTAGCTCATTTACTACAAATAATGAAGAAAAGAAAACTTATTCAAATAGTTATGTCCCCATATCAATAGAGCATTACTAGTGTTGCCTCTATTGCGGACACAAAAGTGAAAAGCAGCAAGACTACATTTTGGATTTGAATTCTGTTTTAACAAGACAGGTGATAACTCCAGCAAGGTGGTTTTATTTTTCTTCTTTAACTTAACATATTTTCTAAATAAATATTACTTCAGTTGAAAAATTTTAGAATTTCAAACATTAACAAAGAAACGGGTGATCTATGCTATACTTCACACCAAATGAATTATTTTTATGGCATTGTAACGCTTCCATTGCATCTTCTAAAGCTGCATTATAACCACTTAAGTTATAACATTTCTGTTCCACTTAAAACATTGCAGTTTTAAAAGCATATTTTACCTTCGCTGAAGTCCCCACCCTGAATCATGAAGTTTTTAACCACACGATGGAATGTAGTGCCTTTGTAACACAGCTTCTTTCCAGTTGTTTTGCCAATCCCTTTTTCACCTGCAAGAAGGTTAAACAAAAAGAATCTGCAGATTGTCACTAAACAAAGTCCAAGCATTTTACCTCCTTAGTGCTAACGGATATAAGAAAGCCATCAGAATAGCACAACCATCAAAGACAACACAGTCCTACCTGGTGCCTTTTCACCGCCCATTAATAGCAGAAGGGACCCATTTACAAGGGGACTCTCAAGTGAAATTTACATTTCTTCTTAAAAAATGTTTCCTCCCCTCCCAAGAAGGGGTGTACTTGTTAGCAATACTTATCAGCAATTCATAACAATTTATAAGAAAATAAGAGTTCACAATAATGATGGGTTAACTATTTTCTGTGGTTATGGCCACCCTGCTATGTTAGATGAAGCTTCACTGGAGCCCTTTTCAAACCACTTACACAACTGGATATGCCCCTGAATCCCAGGACAGAAATCTGAGCTCAGGACAGGTTTCAATTCGGTTTCAATGCAATCCACTCTTGGAAAAATGGGATTGAGCTACTCCAACCATGTGTTACATCTTCACCAAGCCATGCACAGTGTCAGGCCATCCCTTAACGCAAATCTGCCCAGCACCAACCCTCACCACCTCAGTATGAAACTTGCACAAAACAGACCTCCATTTCTGAGAAGACTGATAGAACAGGGGAACAAAATTGTGTATACAAGAACCACACAAGGACGAACCAAATTTAACAGGCACAAACTTGAACGTAGGAAGTTCCATCTAAACACGAGGAGGAACTTTCCTTTGAGGGTGGCAGAGCAGTGGCACAGGCTGCCCAGAGAGGTGGGGGAGTCTCCCACTCTGGAGACATTCAAAACCCACCTGGACGCCATCCTGTGCAATCTGCTGTAGGTGACCCTGCTCTGGCAGGGGGGTTGGACTAGACGATCTCTAGAGGTCCCTTCCAATCCCTATCATTCTGTGAATGAGAATCATAGGGGGGGGGATAAAATAAAAAATAAAAATAAATTCCCTGAAACCCAGAACTGGTACCAAGGCCATTCTCACCCAGCAGCAGAAGCTAACCCAGGCCACGGTACTTGTTTATCCATTCTGAGCCTGAGATTTCCTAAGAAGTGGCACTCCATGGGCTCCCGGTGCAGCTGTAGTTCAAGCCTACTGGTGATTTTTGAGAAAGGCATCCCAGAACCTCAAGCTTCATTAACATTTCTTCCAAAATTCAAGAAAAACTGCACTGGGCATGTGGATGAGGGTACTATGACTTGCAAGGCAGAGGTCCTACATAATAGGTTCATGAGGGATTCATACTGGTCTAGTCAAGGAACATACAAGAGACACTGACTTCAGCTTCCAAGAAGAGGGGAGCTGGCAGAACACAGCAATTAAGAGTAACAGGTATATAATACCCTGTGCAACAGCTAAAATCCCATGTAAATCACATGTGCAGGAGATACTCTAATGACACAGGACAAATAACCCAACATTCAGTTTCATCCCACCACTGGTTATGGAATAGGCATTTGACACTCGGTCAGAGGACATTTAACCTTTAACAGTACGTTCTGCACCATGTAGTACCCTCAGACGTGTGCGCGTACTTGTTACCCAGAGCCAACACTCCCCCTTTAGGATCTACTGTTCCTCCACCCAAAATTAGCTGATGGCCAAATCACCCCAAATTTGCCATTCCAAACAGCCCATCACTGCCAGAATGAGGGCAAAGCTAAGTTTGTGGCACAAAACCCACTCCTGGCATTGCTGTTTATTGTACTTGAAGAAGCATTAACTCAGAGAATACAACTTGTTTTCCATTATGCTGACTCTCTGTACCCATAATCCATGCCTCCTCCTACTCCATTTTTATTTTCCACAGAATTTATCCAAGGAAAGCTATTTATTACAGGGATGGACACACCCCCTTTCCCCGCAAAACATACCCCTCTTTGGTACAATATTGGAAATCCCACATCAATCAATACCAGGGAGTATCTGCCTACATTTTTGTTCATGTTTCAGCTTGTCCCTCAGGCAATGGATAAATCCCTTACAGAATGGGATCCTGCATTGCACTTGACCATGTAACTGAGCTGGTACATGAAGGTGAGGTGAGCTCTAGACCATGGCCAGTTGTAGTAGTACCTTTTACTCTCCTTTATGGTATCGCCAAGACAGCATAGTCCTATCAAAATGAATGGCAACACCTGTGATGTTCCCTTCCTTTCAGGCATGATGTAACTGTCGGCAAAATCGCATAACTCAACTACTTCCCCATAAGCCACAGACATTTAGATTATGCACTTAAGCTGCTGGCCAAATGGGGGAGGGCTAAGTTCCTCCTCTGTCACTCTGATTTTCAAAACCAATCCTTGGACTCTCAGCAGGCAGAAGACAGAGACCAGTTCTTCCACTGGTTAGAGCTGCAGCATCTCCCTAAGCTCGGACACCTTTCCACAACAGCCAGTACAAAGCATATGGGTTGGGCTTTTTTTTTTTTTTGTTTATGGCCAAATACTAGCCTTATTCTTTTGCCCTAAATATACCTGAATTTTGCCTGAAGAAGAAAAAAATTCTCTTTGAGCCACATCTACTTGCACCCTTCCTGCCTAAGCAGTTCTTTCCATGTGCTGCAAATCACTTGGAAATGGGATGGTGGAGGAGAACTTATGTAGTGATTGCAAGGGATAACCCATTAGCTGAGGCGGGTGCAGCACCAGGGCCTTTATCAAAGTGCCCTTCTCTGAGGGCACAACACCAGAGCCTTTATCAAAGTGCCCTTCTCCTTTTGGCAGGTAAACTTTGCTCTCATGCCCTATTAACACCCTGCACTGCGAACCCAATCTGAGATATTTTGAATTAGGTGCCCAACAGTGGTCTCTGTTTCAGATTATGCGAAGGGAAGCTCTTGACAAAGCACCAAAGAGCAGATGGGCTTGTGCTTATTCAATAGGTAGTCTGACTGAAGGACCTGCAAATGCCAGTTTGCAAGTCCAGATGTTTTAATTTAAAGGCAAGGAGCCTCTTGCTGTCAAGGCAGACAGTGTTCTTTCACAGTAGCCAGGTCTATTTCTGACAACAATGTCAGGCTGCAGGAAAGCAGCCAGAATCACCCTGTCCTCCTCCATCTGTTTCTGACAAAAACATCCTGGCTTGCCTCACAGAGATTATGGAGGGAGCAGCAGACGCGATGATGGGCACAGCATTTCAAATGCTGGTCTCCAGTCTTTGTCCCAGGGCATATCACCTTGCCTTGAGACAAGTGAAACCACTCTTCACGACGACACAATGGAAGTGCACAGCCCTAATCAAGTTGCTCTGAGGTCCATAACAGCATAGAGACACACAGTACTCTGCAGCTGTGATGCCTTTATCAGCTACAATGCAGGTGGGTACCCATACATGTCTAAGGAATAAGAACATGCTGGATTGGCCTAGCATGCTGTCCTGGTTTGAGGTAAAACAGGACCAGTTTTGT
>RSEF01000002.1:2251417-2269473 GCA_003993805.1 Himantopus leucocephalus | reverse complement strand
GTGGGAGGTGTCCCTGCCCATGGCAGGGGGGTTGGAATGACATAATCTTGAAGGTCCCTTCCAACTCTAACCATTCTGTGATTCTTTGATATTTGCAAAACTAGTGAAGATGCAGTGTGTCAGTGGGAGTTAGCCAGTTTCCATACATACCTTCAAGAACCTTACTCGTTATTTCTGATGCTTGAGGTAAAGCAGAAGGAGGGCAAATAGTGATATTGTTCAGGTAGATAATTCCCCTGTCAAATTCCCTGCCTCACCTTTTCATTTGAGAGAGGCAAAAAATAGAGAGAGGCAAAAAATAGACATAACCGTGACCTTAGAGAACAGTTTGATTGCCGGTCAATGACAGTGGTCTTACAAGAGGTACTGTTCAGCAGCAACGGTGAATAAACTCTTATCTTGACTTATTTCTGGCTAGCATCTTGGATTGTAAGTAACTAATATCACATCCTTTAATGTGCCATTAATCTAGTTTAATATTTCATTTTCAGACTGTCCTCATGAGTACTCCAGTGGAGAATGTCCATGATCTTCTTTGCCTGTGTGGTGCGGGTGAGGGATGGACTTCCTCTCTCAGCCTCCACGGATTTTCATTTCAACCAGGACTTTCTGGAATGCAGAAAGAGATTAAAGGCATTATCCTCAATTCTGGCACAGTATCCAAGTCGAGGCACGGCAAAAGGACGTGACCTTAGCATTCAGTAAGTCCTTGCTTTTGTTTGTTTGTTTTTTCTACTTTAATTTTCGAAATGGTTGTCCTGGGGATTAGTTGAACTTTAAGGGTTGGGTATATTCTATGGTGCCTTACTCCAATCTGAAATCCTACCGTGGATGTCTAGGTTGTAACCTTCGAGATGTATTTTGAAACCTTATTTCTCAGCCCCACAGCCACACAGCTCCTACTCAGTTTAGTAAGCCTATGTTAAGAATTGCTTATTTTAGTTGTCATTTTTTGTAGCAATTGCTTTCTGCTGGATGGGCAGTACTTGTTACTATTAGCAATTGGGGTATCTTGGAGTTCCACATATACCTTCTAAGATGGCATTCTAGTGCCCAGGAATTACTTAGTTTAGTCTAAACCCCAAACCCTTTTCTTCAGTGACTGTCAGGTCTTGCTGATGCCTCCTTTCATGCCCCTGCAGTTCTGATTCTGGCTTGCACAGAAGAGCCCTGACTCCCTCCTACATGCAGCCCACTCCATTTTTGGAATACCAGCAGGGTACACATCTCTACAAGCTGGTGGGTGTGTCTTGGGGAGGCCTGATGTGTACTGACAATAGCCAGTATGGAGAAATTATAAATCTTTGCTTTTATTTATTGGAGAAGGATCTGCTAGTCAATAATATTTCAAGAAATTAAGGTTTCATTCAGAGATGAGAATTTTCATTTGCTATTGATCTTGGTTTAGTTCTAAAAATGAGTTTTAGCTTGTGATTGCATTTCTGGTTAGCAAATGTAAGAAAACTTTAAGGTGACCCTGAGCTAAAACTAAGTATCCCTTTTTGGGGGAGTGATTGGAGAAGGAAGATACATGAACTTACACTGAATCAATTGGAAAAGCAGAGATTAGCATTTTAATTCCTTTTCCCTCAAAGTGAACTTGTGCCCTTTAATGCTGACATGTTCTGCTGCTTTTAATCTTCTGTAGTCTCTACAGAAGTAGCTATGCATCTGGCTCTGAAATGAGAAGAGTGCAAACAGATCCGTGGCAAAAAGGCTATAAATTATTGACAACTAGGAAAGGTGGTTTTATGTAGGCATGGTGTTGATCCTCAGCTGTGAGCTGGGGACGAAAGGAATTTAGGGGACATATCCTGTGTAACTAGGCTGTGACGGAGCTAATCAAAACCATAAATCCCAAGTACATAGTACAATGAATAAATAAAAATGTGATAAAATAGAAACCACAAGTATTTCTGTATGAGAGGGGTGAAATATATGAATAGTAGAAAAGAGAGAAAATACAGAAAGAGAGTAATTGTTCATTTTCAAAACTTTGGTTTTATACTGAAATATTGCTAACAAATGGCTAACCTATAAGGGAAGATTTCCTCAGTCTTCTTTCAGAGATAATTACAAATCCATAATTATGGTGGGGATTGTGGAAGTTTAGCTATCTATATCATGAGTGCTGACATCCCAGTCAGTGCCCTGACTCCCATCTTCTTTAATGAAGCCTAGTCGAGAGTGACTTACTTCAGCCATAAATACATGCCTACATTTTGGTCAGATGAATCCCCTATTAAGTTTCCTAGAAAGGTTTTTGCACCATCTGTAAGTGGAAACTTCTGCATAAATATGGCTTCAGTGTTAGAGGGACCCTTTTGGAGCAGAGTTGTTATTGTGCTGTTTCTGATATGAATTCATCTTTATTTGTTACAGATGACTTAGCGGTAGCGCTGTTTGAATAGCTTGGTTTGTGCAATTTAACAAATATCTCCTTCTGTTAATGTGAAGTTGTCATATTCAAGGGGAGCAAGGAAAACATTTGCTTGCTTCCTGTGCACAAGCTTGCTTGTTTTTACTTTTTTTTTGTGGAAAGCCACTATGTTTTCTTTCAAAATCTTCTTGCCTGTGATGTTTTCTGGCCATCTCTTTTCTTAGTAACATGATTTAAAGCCAGCCAGGGAAAGTAACATCCTCAATTTTTACTGATGTAGCAATTTCATAAAGTCTGTATTGTGAACTTTAGTATGCTGAGGCATACTTGATGAGTTAAGAGCAAGCGTGAGAGCTACAGAGGCTGCAGGACTATTACAGCAGTGTGAACAATACATTTTTTGCACTCTGCTCTTTCAGCACAGACTGTGCATTTTGTTTTGACAGAAAGCACAGTTTACTTCTCATTTTCAGCGTGACTCTTTTACCTTTTTATGTTGATTTTACATTTTCTTTTCTCTATTTCAGTTTTCTTTCTTCAGGGGATATTGCCTGCATGGCAATCTGTTCCAGCAATTACTCAACCATCATGGCGTTTTGCTTCCTGGAAGAGCTTCAGTGGGAATTTGCTGCTTCCTACGATACAACAAGCATCAGTTTAGCTTCCAGACCGTATGCTTTTCTTGAATTTGGTTTGTAACTTTGTTCTATAATAGTAAGAATTCTTTGCTACTTTTATGATGTTAAACAATGTCTCCTGGCCAAAGCCTGATCGTAAAAATGAGTCTGTGCACCTGCCTTCACATGCACATGTAGGAGGAGGGGGAGATCTTATAACTGCATTAAACAATCAGATTATTGGTTTCGCAGTTCCTGAGCGCCCCTGTAATAGATGAACAAAATGCTGTGGTGATTAATAAACAAGCACAGAAGAAAAAGAAATCCACCTCTCAAACATTTTCTATCTTAATTAAAAAAAAAATCTGACAAGGGGAAACAGATGGGTACAGGAAAGAAGGAAGACAGAATAGATGATTATGGGCAGCTTTTCTTCTGGCATCGCTTAGATTCATATAATACTTCATAATCATGTCTAGTCCTTCTTTTTTAACCTGATATAAATGCTTTTTTTGCCAAGTAGCAGCTGCTCTACTGAACCTCACACCTTTGAAAAACACAATTCCCTTGCAGTGAGAAACTCGATTCTGGGAAAGGATAAGCTATTGCAGTGAGTTAGCACACTTCTATCCAGATTTTGATAATAGTGTTACGTTCATGCTTAAAAGACCGAGAAATCCACAAGGAAGCATATTATACAGCCATGTTGTATTTTGGGCAAATTCCTTGCAGGTCACCTTCCAGGCATGATATAATTTTATGCTGAGATCCAAATTACTCCTAACTTGAGTAGGAATTTGGGAATTTCTAGCCTCTTTTAATTGCATAATGCTCTTTTTAAAGAAAAAAAAATGCATTTTTTGACCTCATTTTTAATATCATACTGTGTTTTATTACTGCGTCTACCTAATATTGCTATGTGGGTGTTCATGTTTGTTGTTTTTTTTTTCCTGTGTTTGGATCTAAGATGCACTTGATGCGTAAGATCTTAGCCTTTTGCTTGGTAGTTACAGATAATTACAGCAGGCTGGCTTAAGGTAAAATACAGGATTTTTCAGTAAGGAATGCTTATGACACTGCGTATTCTAGCACAACATGAGTCCTCCTGTGTGGTCTCAAAACTAATTCTTAAGCTAATACATATGTATCATATCCAGTAGTAGCTGTGGTCAACCTATGCAAGTGTTCTAGCATAACAGTATTCTAAGGATATGGATTTTACTTATACGATATCTTAGCAACATAAATGTTTCTGCATGCCCTGAGCATTTGAAATAGCTGAATTTGCCAATATCTTTGCGCAATTAAATAGCAAGTAGCGCTATCCCCAGTGAGGTACTTCAGCTCTGGAGGTGTGAGCAATTCGTACTCGAACAAATTCTCTACTTAGTCGCAGTGCGACTCCTGTCAAACCAGCAGTCACGTTTGTGGAAAGGGATTTGCTTGCAAATGTTATTAAATTCAACCTGTGAGAGACGAAGCAGGGTGATCGGTATGTAGATCTGTGGCTTGGACGTTGGTGGAATCACTGTGGAATTGCCTCAGCCAGTCAGAGTTGCTTCATGACTCAGATATAGGTTGAATTAATTTATCTCTGGGCTGGAGAAAACCTAATCCTTGACATTGTTAAAACACAGTGTGGAACTGCTTCTCATGGTAGTTCATGGGTAGTTTAAGATATGTGTTGCATCTACCCTGGAATATGAAAGCTTGTTTTCTGTCCACTGGCAGGCAGATGTTGAGATGTATTCAGAAGGGAGTGGGTGTGATACTAAATACCTAGGAGAGGTATTTTTGTTCCCTAACCAACGGTGGAATTTTACACTTGAAATTAATAAGAAAAGAAATGAAGGAGGATGTGAAAAACAATCAAAAATGAATGCCATGATTTGATTAATAATTACCTAAAGCACTTAACTTTTGCAGAGCTAATTGAAGCATGGTTTTTATATTGTTCCAGATAACATTATTCAGAAAGTGAAATGCCATTTTAACTGCGCAAGTCGCTCTCAAATGAAGGCCAACTGGGAGAAGATTGAGGAGGAGCTGAAGTTCCGTCCCCCGGTTCAGCTGAAACTAGAGGATACAGAGCTGATGAATGGGATGACTAATGGCGGGCACGCAGGCGTTCATGTGGAGGTTGGTAAGTTACTACTACGCGCAGGTGACAGTAGACTTCCTGAACCTAACTTTGCAAATGACAGAAAAATCATGTAACAGCAGTGGTTCCTTTTGCACTGAGAAGTATATATAATGTGTGTGAAACCCAAGAAGAAAGACTGCCTTTCTGTCATACTAAACAACATATGGTCTTTAGATTATAGCAGGTATTCTTCAGAGCCTTTAAGGACTCAGAGTGGTGTCTTGTTTCCAGCCTTAGGTCAGCTGCTCTGTATGGACAATTGATTGTAACTTGACTTGGCGTTTTCCATGTTAAATTAATTCTCCCACTTTTGAAGTAGTTGTTTGTTAAATTTTCTGTGACAAAAGAAGCTCCACTAATTCATTGCTTGTTGCAAGCTCTAACAGAAGATATGTAATTACAGTCTCGGTGAGTTGCCTCAGCCTTGAGGACAGAAAAGGTGAGAAGAATATGAGCTGAGGGTAAAACTCTCATTCCCAGACTGTCCATCTAGGGTTGTTCCTTCCCTCTTTGCTTTCTCCTTTTTCCTTATTCTTTAAAATGTAATGCATTGGACTAACTAAAATTCTGGAAGAGGATATATATATCTGTATAAACAACCTATAGAGGCTTGACTAGAGATCTTTTTGTAATGAATACTGACATTTTGCCTGCTTCTAGAAGTACTCACCTCTGCTTACTTACTGTAAAATTGGTATCTTCTTATTTGTGTTTTGGTTGCATAGTCAAAGTCCTGCCTACTTCCTCTACGAAATGAAATGCTTTTAATCCTATTAGCATGGCGGTTTAAATGCAGCTGGAGTGTCATGAGCTTGTCTTGCCTCTTTTTTTTGTTGTTGTTCTTGGCTTATGAAACACTAATATAATTAAGTTCCAGTTGCTCAGTCTTATTGCTTCTGATGGATGAGCTGGAATGTAATGTGATGTAGGTATTTTAAGTTAAAATATAGATGGGCAGTGGCCAGGAGAAGAAAAAATAGAGTTGAAAACATTTTATTTGCCAGTCAGATTTGTGAGTGCTCCTCAGAACTGTGCTTGAAGGTTAAATATTTTCATGATGTGACAAGGATTAAAAATTCTTTGCACCAGTGTGAACAGTTGCAGTGCCAATAAACATTTGCAAGCTGGTTTGTGTCCACAGATCAGAAATGCATTTTCAGTTCCCCCGTATTCTTAATTGCTTTCTTTTACTTTCCATCTGGCTTTGTATTTCTGGCTGTTCTCTCTGGTCTAACCCAAATACTGTTACAGATTGCTCTGCCTTTGTTTTAAGGATCGTGTTTATGATCATCTCTTTCCCTCAGCTGGAGTCAGCTTTCCTGGCTTGTGTCTCGCTCCTCTCATCATTGCCTACCAGCTGAATCCGACTTTGCTGCTCTAAGTTTAGCTGTGTGGATAGCGATTGTTCCCATATTAATGTTACTGATATTATGGCTCTACTGTACAGGAGATTTCTTGAGCATATGTTGAAGTGTTAGCGTTGCAGGAGAGCAGAATTTAATTGTGTCTACATTCTATAGTGCAGACAAATCAATCAATGGATTGATCAAAACGTCAGTCTCCTTCTGTTGTTGTAGCTGGTTCCTGTCTGCATTTGAGCTGTGTGATCACATCCCCTGGCTCTTCATTTCAGTGTGAAAGGAGAAGGCGTCTGAAAAGTCAGGGCAGTTTTGTCCTTGTTAGTGTNCCCCCCTTTTTTTTTTTTATTTTATTCTTTCTTCTGTTTGTTCCTTCCTTCGTTAACTCAACTCAATTCTTGCTAGAAAGACACTAGCATTGTATCCTCGATCAACATCTACACAACCTCAGCTGTTGTTGCGAAAGGCTCACTCACCCTGTGGCTCGATATATGTGCAGCTCATAAAGTTCCGGAGGACAGTGGGGTGTGTATACAGAAGAAATGTGAAGTGTAAGTAGCTTTCTGTGAAGAGGGAGAGTTTTCACATCAGAACTGGCTCTATGAAGTAGAAGAACAACTTGTGCTATTTGTCTCGTAAGCATGCTGTTAAATTATGCAGCATTGTGCTCCCCTTGATGAATGTTCTTAGTCTTTTGTAGGCACGCAGGGAGTCCTTCACAGAGTCCTTTTTAAGGTGTTTTTTGAAGATGTCTCACATCTCTGTCTTTTGTGTGCTCGTATTTTATTTTAAAATGTTTGAATCTGATTTCATTTTTCACCCTTTGTGCTGTCTTTATCTGGAGCTTTGAGTATGTGACTCATTGTCAAACCCTTGTTGTGCTGTGCCTTGAAGAGACAGAATGGAGCGTGGCACAGGCATTCATGTCGGTCTCCGGTTAAATAGCCAGAGGCCTCTGCTCAGAAAATCTCTTATAGGCAGAAGTTTCAATTTCTTCATTGTGTGAGAGTGTTTTCACAGAATTGTTCTGTACATGTTCAAAGCTGGAGATGCATTTTTCCTGGGTGCTAAACAATCCACAGTGCCCAGAACATCTTCTGTATGGTTCTTGTACTCTGAAGTGCACAACTTTCCTACTTGAAGTGTCAAATCAGTTTGAATCCCAATTAGCATTTAATTGTGTTTGTGCAAAGTTGTGCTGTCTTGGACTAAGAGTGCTTGTACTCTCTTGTTCCCTTATTTAACGCACTAAGAAGTTCTAGTATGAATTTCTGTTTAGAAAAATACGATTGAATTCACAGAAGGAAGTATAATAATTTTTTCCTGGTGGTACCTGTCTTACTTGTTCTGTGCAATTTCAGTTTGGGAGTTAAACCTCAGAACGATATAGCAGAAATAAAGCTCCACAGCAAACTATTTAAAGATCAGTTTTCGCAGACTGAACTCTGAGCAACTGGATATTGCCATCTCCCCTGCATCTGTCGTAGCAGTTCTTTTTATCCTACTGGACAAAAAGAATGTAACTTTTACATAATATCCCATACCTGCAGAAGCAATGTATTGAGACTTGCACTGTTATTCCCTGGGGACTGGAAATTCTTGACATGTATAGTTTGCAAGATCCTGTACAACAAATGACACTTGTTCTTGATAATTTTTTCTTTGTTTGGGAGGCACTGTGTGCCTCTGAAGTAAACCTTAGAAACTGAGCAAGAAGAACCAGTAATCTTTATTAGGAAATCTCTATGAGGGAGAGATACATAGCTGAACGTTATTTAATTTATCAAAAATAATAGGAAACTGAATACTCAGGTCAGTGAATCAACAAACATGCTAGTACAGCTTCTGTTCAGTGTGCTGTTTGGACCTTAAATTTCACTGCATAGCAAAAAAGCAAAATTGCCTTTGAATGATAGCGTTACTTGCACCATTTATTTACATGAACATGTGTATGACAACAATATACAGTAATGGCTACATAATGTGACATACATCAAATGGAATTAATACAGTTCCTTTTGCAGCTGCTTTGGAGATTAAATTATGGATGTATAAATGCATGCCAGACAAATTAATTACATAGACACTTATAAAAGATAATTTATATCCCTATATTAATTTGGCACCAAACTTTTTTTACATCCGTCTATCAAAATCTCTCTTGAAGGAGGAGACACAAGTGTTTTCCTATCTTAAACTGTGCCGTACTGCAATATTTAAGCTGTTATGGTGTTTCATCTGTCGCTGACATGAAGCCAGAGATGATGTCTGCTGGATTGCTTAGTTTATCTACAGTAGTCAGGAGCTGGCTACATCTGGACGGGAGGTAGAAGATCCTGAGAGCTGGGGAGACTTCTTGAGGGCTCATTCATTCTCTCCTGTATCTTATGGATGTTGGTGCAGGAGAGGATCTGGATTTGGTATCTGAGCTGCAAATTACCCTTCTTACTGTTATGCTGACAGTGTTCTACTTGTGTCAGTCCAGGGGCAGGGATGAAATGTAGGTGAGTATCTAGGTGTGGTATCTGTTGTTGGGCTAGCTAGCATAGCTAGGGGAAAAAAAATAGGTGAGCTTTTGGACAACCAAACCCTTGAATTAGAAGTGGCAGATTCCAAAGTTAAAGACACATTTATTATAATTGCTTTGACCTTAATTAGGTGTGTATCAATTAGATCATCCTGAAGAAATGGTATTTGGGGGTGTGGGTGTTAAGTAGGAGTAGTGGAGAAGGTGAGAAAGGGAGGAGACAGGTAATTTGCTACCTGTGAAATGTGGGCAGGGTGGGAGAAAGGGAATTGTGATGCCCTGTGAAATGTGGCTCAAGTCCAAAAACTGTAGCATTCAGTTTCATTCGTACGCTCCGGTTTTGACCATGTTTTGTCAGTCCGAGAGCCCCAGAGGTAGGAGCAGCAGTTCTGTGACAGATGTTTCCCCACTGTGACTGGGTAGTATCATCTTGACAACTCCTACAACAGCTATTCTAGCAGCAGAGCATCAAAGCCCTTGGCTCCTGCAGTTGTATTCTGGCAACTGCTTGATTAGGGCACCAAATGCGATACGGAAACTATGCAGGTGACACTAAATTGCTGTATAGCAGACTGAACCCTCAGACTGTCAGTGGGAAGAAATATGTAGTTACTGGTTGAGGAAGAGATGAATTGTTGTCTTGCTTTTATGGCTGTCAGAAATCTAAGCTCTTTCCCAGACCTTTGGGTGCTTAAAACCTCTAGCTCTTCTGCTGACCTGTGAAGTGTGTTAAGTATGCTAAACTGCTGTAATAAACAGTTGAAAAATGCCTACATGCACCATAACAGAAGACACGAACACCAGATAGCTCAAGAAAAAAAAAATCTATTGCTCGATCTGTTTAAAAAAAACCTCCAGAGTTCTTGCTGATTTCTAGATGCCTGAAGAACTGAACAGTGTAATGCAACAGAAAAAAGTTTTTTCTGTTCAGAATTGGTCTTCTCTGGAGCAAGCATGAAAGGTTTTGAAACTGTTTAAAACCTGCATAAGCTGATTTGAGTAGTTTTAAGTTAAAAGATTCAAAGGAATAGTGCTAACTTTCATGAATGCCTGTCTCTCTCTTTTTTTTAAGTCCCTACTTACAGAATGCAGCGTGTGACTCCCCTGGGGATTCTGTCGCTTGTTCTGAACATCATGTGTGGAGCTTTGAATCTCATTCGAGGAGTTCACCTGGTGGAGTATTCATTTCAGGTAACCCTGATCGAATTGAAACTCATAAATGAGTCAAAGGGATAGGGTTATTTGGGTAACCAGATTAAGGGTGGCTGTTCTGCTTCTTAGCCGAGCATACGTCTTTCCACAAGAAGTGTTTTGTTTGGCCAGGGAATGTGCAGTTCATTGCTCACCTGCTAGACCTCATGTGTTTTGTTGTAGATCACAGCACATTGTGTTTTATTCTTTTCTAGGGAGATTAAAATTTGGAGAAATATTTCAGTCTTGCCAGGCTGGATGGATTTTTTTTTTTGTTTTGTTTTGTTTGGCCATTCTTGAATTTTGTTCTAGATGCTTTTGTGTAAATTTTTTTAAACAAGTGTGAAACTGTAACCAACTTTTAAAAAGGAGAAAAAAAGAAGTGTCCTATTGTATGTTGGCACAGTTTTATTTAACAGGAATAGTCACGTAAGCCTCAGTTCTGGGTATCTTGTTAAATGATATTGATCTCACTATTACAGTCAATCAACATAAACTAGGATGAGAGGTACTTGATTTAAGATAGTGTTCTAAAATATCAAGTAGTACTTGCTCAAAAATGTAGCTGACATAGTTGTTTGTCACTTCTTTTAATCCAAACAGGAGGACCATGAAGGACTTGGAAATGTGATAGCTTTTTTCCTACCTTTTCTAGCGTGTGTTTTCCAGGTATGTTAACTGTAAATAAAATGCTTTCTGATTGTTTTTATACTATTATAATGTACTAGACAAAATAATTTTCAACTAAGCAGAGGAACAGTGTGGTTTTCGGTATCCTACCTGGGCGATTCCACTGAGGTATTCCAGTGAAGTGGCACAAATACAGTTAAAGGCACAATTTGACCCTTGGCAAATGGCAGTTGCAAGCTTTTTCAGTGCTTTCATGTTTTGAGGTGCCAAATGGGGCTGAGTGTGATAAATATGTGCTAGCCCAAAGTTTGTTTCCCAAAGGGGTAGACGTGATGTCTTTCTGACAGTGGCAGACTTACTGATGGGCTTTTGTAGCATAACTACCTTGAAAGACTAAGCAAATGTAGGATACAACATTATTGAAAATGTTCTAATTTACATTAAAAATTACTTTTAATTCTCGAGACAAATGTGGTTCCTGACTTCCTTAGATTTTTATTTTTTTTCTAATGGATTATTTTCTCTGACCTCTTTATGCAGAAGAGTTTGAATGAGGAAAATACTGTATGCTCCGAACGGGTGGTTCTTGAAAGGTTCTTTCAGTGCCTAAAACAGTGGTCCACAACGTTTAACTTGAGGGCAGTATGTTGTTTGCAAAATCTTCATTTTTTAGTCTGTCATGGCAGGAAGCTGCTGTAGTTGGGTTCCTAGCTGACAGAAGGAATAATATAATGCTTACAGCGTATTCATTGCTTAGTACCGTTGCATTTGGCTAATGGTTTGGGAACCACTATCTGAAGACTTCTATTCATCTGTGGTATTTAAAACTTGCAGAGAGGCTATTTATGTTATCATAACAGATACAGTTTAGTGGCTTTCAGCCTTCTTACACCTCTGCTCATGGCAGAGCTTTATGATGGAGATATTAATTTAGATCTAAGTACTTGGTGCAAGTCATTCTTCACAAAGAAAGGCTCTGACCTGCTTTTTTCCAGTTAGTACCTGAAGCTAGAGAAGCTAAATAAAGAAGAGTTCCCTCTGATCCTTTTGATCTGTATCAGTCGTCTTCACAAAATGCCTGTGCATAAATTGAGCTCAGATGTGAAGTGCTTTCTACATGCTTATCTCTACTTGTGTCATCAGCACAGTTGGAAACTGTGACCTTAAGTGAGAAAGCATGATCTGTTACTGCCTGAGTTAAAAAAGTAACTCTTCTGCCAGCACTTTGTGAGATTTTAGTTTTCCCCTGTAAGGGTTGTTACTTTTCACACATGCTTAGCAAACGGGTTCCACCTGTTCTTGAATTTGAAAAAAAAAAGAACCCCAAACCCCAGCTAAACCTGTTAACAGAAATGATGGTCTTTCCACCAAGTCAAATCTAGAGAATGAAGTCCTTTACTTATCCCAAGATCCAATACAGCAGAAGCAGATTTGGGTTTGCTGTTTTCCTGCTTCTGAACCTTTGTCTTGCAAAAATCATCGGTGGTTTTTGAAAGCTGGCTCAGCTTTCAGACTCCTTGTAATCGAGGCTGAGACAGGCAGGAGGGACGCCGGTTGTGCTGACAGACTTCTTTTGATATCTGTGCGTACCCAGCAGGGTCTGCGTTGAGGCCACCACTCTGGCTGTTCTTGGAGGACCTTTCAACATAGGAGTTGGAGGGAAGCTTTGAGCTTCTTAGTGATCACTGTAAGGGCAGGCACATCCATGTGACAAGGATAGGCCAGCAGTTCCCAGCGATGTCCTTTGTCTATATGTGTGTAGTTTAATGCTAACACTGTCTCTTTCTGGTCCTTTCTTAGTGTTACTTGTACCTCTTCTACAGCTCGGCAAGGAAGGTGAAGACGTTTGTACTCTTTTTCTGTGTTTGTTTATGCAACATTTACTTGTACGGATTACGGAACCTCTGGCAAATAGCCTTTCACATAGGAGTGGCATCTCTTTCGTCTTATCAGATACTGACAAGGCAACTTATGGAGAAACAGCCTGACTGCGGAGTATGAAAAAGACTTTGGGTTTGCTACTCTATTTTTACAACTTGTTTTTGTATTAAACTGGCCAAAAATAGCTTGGAGTATTTTTAAAGATTCATGACAATGGTTAATGCAAGGAGGATATTTCAAAGCAACCTGAAATAAAGTAGGATACTGTAATCACATCAAACATACAGTGAGGAATGTGGCTGTATTTAACATGGCATGTGGTAATTGTGCATGGTAGATCTTGTTAGGTGTCATCAACAGATGGAGGTTCTCCTTACCATAAACAGGCTTTTACTCCTTGACTAATACCATCTAGGCAGCATTTTGCCATTTGTCTTACTGGCTTTGTAACAGTTTGGCAGGTCAATGTCTCACCCTGCCAGTGCTTCCGAAAATATTAAAATTGTATAGTAAAGTGAAGATAAAGTGGTGGGTAACATTTTTGTCTGTAGAACTTGTTAAGCGTTAAGATTCTTGGTAAATGTAAGTAAAGGAGTTGTTTGCCATAATTAGATGAGTTCGATATCGGTGGGAAAAATTGTTAGGATGAGCTTCAAGGTAATTTGTCTAGGTTTTGAAGGAAAGGAAAAAGGCTGTGGCTGTCTTAAAAACCATAAAGGCTATAAATATCTCCTGGCTAAACAGCGCATTATAGTTAAGTATGTGCTCATTGGTTAATTGCAAATATGCTTGGGGCAGCATAAAATAAACCAAGTGAATACAATAAGTGATCTTTCAGCTCAAGTGACCTTTATTTCCTTGGTTAAGGTCACTCTTAGTATAACGGTAATTCCACATTTGCTTGGTCCGTATGGATAATAAATCTTTCAAGCCTACTTATGACAGGCCACTGACTCCTTCACCTTTTTAAAAAAAAATAAATGCGTAGCTGGTGAGTAGAAAGCCATTTCCAGTAATGGAAAGCAAGAGCAGGTTCTCTTTATTATATAAAACACCTTTAGTTAATGGTGTTGAGTTCTTACACTAAGCTGAATTTATGAGTGTGCACTTTTGAATGTGGTACTTATGAGCTGAAATTCTTAACCTCTGCTGCACTGGGTATTCTTGTATGTAATGTACTGAGGTGCGTATGGGCATTTTAGAACATACATGAATAATTTAGGCTGTCTGTTTAAAAAAAATGCATAGCATTTTGATGCAGCTGTCCTTGAAGGGTTGTAGGGATTCAAACTGAGAAGATGTAGAGAACTGTAGGTGTGTTATTGTGGAAATACGGTCCTAGATTTTCTTTTATTTTTTCTTAGGAAACTGTTTTCTGGTTGCCCCATTTCTTCCACCAGAAATGTCTCACCAAAGATTTATTTTCCTCTCACATGGTCTCTACCTCTAGTGGTTGCAAAGAGATTAACATGATGCAGAGTTGTCTTCCTGAGTTTGCAGAAACGCTTAACAAAATTACTTTCTTGCATCTCAGTGAATTTTCTTGAAATCTCCTGATGCAAACATGAGTATCAGTGGACTCCTGGACCAGAAACCTGCGGTGCTGTACCTTGGAAGCGTTTCTGCAAAGCAGCTGACTGCAACAATGGTATCCATAGGCAGCCCATTACAACCTCACCAGTTTCTAGGACAGCAAGAGACTTGGTGGCAGATCTTTTTCCAGTAGTAAAATGTAGGTATTTCTTCTCCATCCCATATTGGCCCATTTACTGTAACAGTAACATAGTGAGATCCTTTAAACTGTGAGGAATAGGCTAGTAGGAATGATGGAGGAATATTTTAGCCAGCCAGTTAAGAAAACAGCTAGAGCTGTGGCCCATAAGGGAATACTCTTCTGTTATAAGGGAGTGGATTAAAATTGTTTGTCTGTCATTACCTCAGTTTTTTGCCAGAGTATAAGTGGAGAAATGAAGACCGAATTCAACCACTGTCCTTGAGACACCCAGATGACCCCACAGATGTTTTAGTACTGACAAGCTTTATGTTTTCCTGCTGTTCCGTCCCAGTTTTACTTGGTGACATGACCCAACTGCCAGCTCCTACCCTTTTAGCCTCCCTCAGGCTGAAGAGTCCAAAAGAGCTTTACTGTGTCTCCGTAGGCTTGGACAAAGCAAGGCTGCCGCAGCTTAAGGCACACGGCACGTTTGCAACGGGGTCATAGGGCCAGTGAACCATTCTCTGCTTTTTATTCCTCATCCTTGTCTTGAGCTGATTGGAAGAAACTGTCATGTTTCTGATGCTTCCCGAGCATCTGACAGTTTGCTTTATCTTAAAACAAATACATCCCTGTGCCAGGTGATGTTAGCAACAGCTCTGCGATAAGAGTGGTAGAACAAGGTGCTTAGCTAGCTTGTGTAGTTAACGTAATTAGAGTGGTTGCAGATTAAATTGAGCTTTTGTTTAATATTTTATTTTTTCTTGAAAATGTTTCAGTAAAATCAAACAAAACCAGTTGGTTCAGTTCTGCCTTCGTGTAATTTTTTTGTGGATTAGATGGAGGATGCAACTAGACCTTTTCCACAAAATGAGCAAAGCTCTGGTTTCCTCTTAGTCTTAATCCCTTTGCAACCTTTTTTTTTTTTCCTGTAATATGTGTAAACCTTATTAAGGAATCTACGTGCATTAATACGTGTGCGCTAGAATCTGCACACTTTGTAGGTTTGGATTGTGATTCGGGGATAAGGCAGAGTATGCATAGTTGGACCTTATCTTACCTTTTTTCTTTTTCCCCTTTCTTTTAATGTTAGTATTTCGAATGATTCCTATATCTGTGTGGTATTTATACAGTTAAACTTTTTCTTCTGGTGAAACAGCAAGAGGAATAGAATAGTTTACATTGATCTCAGTGCTTTAAGATTTAATAAAAAAGAATGACTTGCAGTTTGAGTACATGAAATCTGACTCATAACGTGGGATTATGCCTGTATTGAATCAAATCCCCAAACAGGAATCCATCCCTTTTTGTTCGAGTTTAAACTGTTTAATGTAATTTGAATTGCACCTCCTTAATTCTGTCAGTTTTCAAGATAAGTCTTTTGGAAACTCTTCTCCTCGCCCAGCAGCTCAGCAAAAGAAAATTGGCAAAGAATAACCTTCATTAATTTAAAGATTTGCAGTGCTTAGTCACTTTATGAAGCTGATAATTTTCTGTGGTTTGTCTATATTCCCTTTCTCCCAAAGACCAGTTAGGTTTGTAGAAGGTGGGCTGGTACCTTTTTAGACATTTTTGCACTCTATTAATAATTGAACCTGTGTAAATGTGTATAAAATCATTTTGCTTGTGTATGTATATATGTACATATATCTAATAAATGGCTTTTTTGTAATGGTTGTCTTCATTTGTAGTTTCGAAATAGCTGATTATATCAGCAACAAGGTGGACTCGCCGTTTCATTTTTGTACGCGTCTTTAGTGTTTCATGTGGCAGTGCTCAAAATATTTTAAGAATAAGCTCAGTTCTTGTCTTTAACAAATAGCTTCAAAATCAGAGTGGTTTCAAGTGCTGTTGTAGTGCGTGCTGGATTGTGTGTGGTCTCTTCTCCTACAGAAAGAAATATCTGTATGAGCTCCGGGTGGCTTTCTCGGAGACAATGCGCTCTCTGATTCCTACTCTGCCTCGGTGTACACGGGCTCTTTTTGTTCAGGGGGATTTAGGTAGGATTTTTATTCAGTCCTCTACACACTGAAAAGTGACTGATTCATCAGTTGAGCTATATGAATGTATTTATAAATATGTATATAGAAACTTGCTTCTCCAAGCAACAGATTGCAGTAGGCTGTGTATAATCTCTTTGTAGCATTAACAGCCTTGCTCTTTACTTTCAGAGACTACGTTTATAGAGGCTTTTCCTGCAAAACTTGCAATTTGGAATGTTGAATTATGTCAAGTAAGATGTACCACAGTCCCGTAGGTCCTTTTCCAGCTGCCCGGCAGTAAGTAATAGAGATCTTGCAGATTGCTGTTAGATTTTTCAGCCTCGTCTCTTAATGGAACTAGGCCAATTCGTTAGTCCTACCAGCCAGTCCCTGCTAAGAGCTTGTGGACTTCCTTTGGCCAATTTCAACCACCTTTGATAACGGCTCTGGAAACACTGCTTCATCAGGCTTTGTAGAAATTAATGACTTTATGCGACAGAAAATGCAGCGTTTCTCCCCCCTCCACCCCAGTCTGAATGTGATGGGTTCAGGTGTCGATGAATGCGCTTTGGGAGAGCGACGCTTTGAATGGCAGGACTCACAGGGGACCCTGCCTAATCAAGAACCAAAGAATTGGGTGAAAATCAAAAAGCTGGAAAAAATCAGGCTTGTGGAAATGCTGGTTTCTTCCCATTTTTCTGCTCCTTGTTTCTCCACAGGCACGATACCTAGCAAAAGCAAAACACGATGGGTAAAGGGCTGGCTTCTTTACTGCTTTCCAATGTGTAAAAAGTGAAATCTTTCCTAATCCCTGAGGCTGATTCTTTATCAAGAAGGCAGTTGAGGGTGAAATGGATCTGGGAGAACTGCAAATTCTTCAGTGTGATTCCTCTGCTTTAAAGATACGTCCCACGCTTTGCCTTGACTTGGCCTTTTAGCCTTGGAGCTTGCTCGGGTGCTGGCTCGCGGCAGGGATGTGTCAGCAGCAGCAGGTCTGAGATAGTTACAGTGCTGCAGCGCTTGTGGCTGTGTTCGAAAGGGAAAGAGAAGCCTGTGTGTGCCCCGGTGATGAGGAAAGGCAGCACAGTCGGTTGTACAGACAGGAGGTGGTAACAAGCAAAAGCTGACGGCGGGGGAGGGAGGAGAAGCGCCTTATTCTTCTGAACTTGCTCTGCCCTTTGAAATCTAGATGTTATTTTTGTTCTGTAAATAAATGATTGCTCAAAGCGTCTCTCTTCTCAAGATGCCGATGGAGAAGAACAGCAGCCGTTCCCTTTTTTTTTTTTCCTAAGGTGAGGGGAGAAAGCAATTATAACTCCCTTCTTCTTTTGAAGATGCTGATAAAAGGAGGTGGGAGGATCAGAGGGTCCCTGTGCCAGAAGAGGAAGAAATCCTAAGGTGATAGAAATACGTATTTTTATTTTAAACAAAGTAACTCAACTTCTGCTGTGTGCTGACTTTCAAATGTGACCTAATTGCATGTAAAAACTGTTTGCAGGCGGGGGGGAAAGGAAACTGTGGCCACAAGAAAGAGAGCAGCTCTGTCTTCAAATGTGTTGCCTCCTCCTGATGCTGGCTGTCTCCGCGCTTGTGTCACAGAATCACAGAATGGTCAGGGTTGGAAGGGACCTCT
>RSEF01000002.1:2213075-2251317 GCA_003993805.1 Himantopus leucocephalus | reverse complement strand
TAAAGGTCTTTTCCAGCCATAACGATTCTATGATTCTGTGACTCTTGAGAAACATTGAGATGACACGGAGCAGGAACCTCCGACGCTTGAGGCATCTCAAGAGGTGACAGCGCAGTCGAGCCGGGTTGCCAGTTTGGACTCACAAGCCAAAATTCCCCAGACGTGTCCCATGTTGGTGCTGGAACTGCCGCTTTATATCCAACCCTTAAGTCGTAGTGTTATTTTTCTCCTCCTCTTTCTCTGAAGCTTCTCACCGAGGCTGGCTTGCTCCACGGGCGCCGGGGTCGGAGCGAGCAGGTGAGAAGCAGCAGCGCTTTGTGGTCTCGTACACCAAACCGAGCAGGGAGAAGCCTTGCTGCCTCCGTTCCCAGGACTCATGCAGGATCTCCCGATCCCCCCACCTCCCCAAGCATGAGCGGAACACAACTAGCATTTAGATTTAAAATAATAATAATAAAAAAATTATAACAGTCTTCGCCGTTACTTCTCAAGCTTTCTGCTTCTCTCTCTTGCAGGCACTGGGAGGCACCAGTGTACCAGCTAACGCTGCGCACGCAGACTGGGAGACCAGCCAAGCAGCTGACTCAGGCAACCTCCTAATTTTTTTTTGTTGTTGTTTTTTTTTTACCTGCTTGCACGAATGCTACGGTTCTCCCAGCAGATTTTGCTGCGGGATTAATGAAACGGAGATAAAACACCCTGGAGACAGGAGGAGGATCCCTTCAGGGATGCAAATCCACTTACCTACCCAGGCTGGAACCAATTTGTCAAAAGCAAAATCACTGCAGCTCCTTTTTTTTTTTTTTGGCCTTGCTAGTCTTTGAGGAACAAAGCATTGTTCTTTGTGCTAAATATTGGCGCTCCCGGTTCTGAGCATCGGGGCTTTGTTCGGGGCCTGAGGGATTCAGGAAGGGACTGAAGGGTTTCTGAGAGGAAAAAAAAGAACAACAGCGGCTTAATTAGGGAGAAGTCTGGAGGCAGACACGCATACATTTCTGGTACTTAATCCATCTGTGGTAACTGCTCGAAAAGTTAAGTCAGGTGGAAAGGGATTTGAGGCAAAACCTTGTTTCTGAATCTCTGCTAATAAATGGGCAAAGGATGATGCTGCCCTCTCCTGCGAGGGGGTGGGAAGGTGGGGCACCTGGATGGCAGCGGGAGGATCTGATGGGATGGGGGGGAACCAGAAGACACGGAGGGTCGCTTCCAGGCAGGACCTCCAACCTCGCTCTCTGTCCTGGGGTGTATCCCATCACTGCTGGGCAGAAAGGCCTGAGCTGGAGCTGACTGAGGTTTGAGAGATGCTTCGTTGGCGCTAAAAGGGACCTTGCGGGATCCCATTGGTCCTTCCTTCTTCCCAGCAGCATACGCTGTGTCATTAACTTGTGTTTTATAACGAACACATCTTCCTCCTGCCCTTTTTGCTGGCAGCAGTGCTGATTTGTGTATCCCCTCCTCCACGGCGGCAGGAGAAATTCCGCAGGTGTGAAGAAGAAACTGGACATACCTCTCTGCAAGCCTACCTGCCACGTACAGGCACACTGGAGAGGGCAACGTGGAGATGGAAAGGATAAATGGAGGAAAAGAAGGCAGGGAAGAGCAGGAACTGGGATGCTTGGGACGGCCGGACTGCACCCTGGCTACATCTGCTCCAACCTCATCCTAACCTCCAAGGTCCCTGAGCTCCCCAGGGCATGTGGAGGTAGAGGTGACACCGGCCGCTTCTTCCTGGAGAAACCTGTGCGTTGGCCAGAGGAGGGGACACAGCTCGGTGCCGAGGCTGGGACGGGTAAACAGGATGGATTGTGCTCAGCTTAATCCCACAGTAAATTTGCTTCCGTTGAGGGGTGAAGGGGAGCTGCCTGGCTGTGGAGGAGAGTCGTGTTGGCATCTACCAGAACTTACCTACATCTGGTATTGCTGTGTGGTCAGGAATTAAATGCTTTCCCAGCTGAAAATACGAGGCTTTTCCAGCAATTTCTTCCCCTGTAGTTGTTTTGTTTTGTTTTATTTTGAAATCTCTTACTGATCATTGCTTGGAGAGTGACCGGCGGTCACGCGCCACATCTTCGCTGGCAAAGAGAGGGGCTACTCCCANTTGTTTTGTTTTGTTTTATTTTGAAATCTCTTACTGATCATTGCGTGGAGAGTGACCGGCGGTCACGTGCCACATCTTCGCTGGCAAAGAGAGGGGCTACTCCCAGGTGGCAGCTGGTACCAGGTACCGTCCTGCTGCGAAGGGGACAGCTGCAGTTTTAGAAAAATCCCAAGCTCCTGAGTGCCCTTGCAAACCGTGTGGATTATACAGGCTTACCTGCTAGCACCTTGCCTGGAAACCACCTGCCAGCTTGCTCTGAAAGGATGGTGGCCCTAAGCAGGGATCGTTGGCTGGAGCAATGGTGAGTCAGGCNAAGCTGGTGAGGGGTCTGGAGGACAAGTCTTGTGAGGAACAACTGAGGGAACTGGTGTTTTTAGTCTGGAGAAGAGGAGGCTGAGGGGAGACCTTATCACTCTTTACAACTACCCGAAAAGAGGGTGTAGCGAGGTGTGGGTTGGTCTCTTCTCGCTAGTAACAAGCGATAGGACGAGGGGAGACGGCCTCAAGTTCAGCCGGGGAGGTTTAAGATGGATATTAGGAAAAACTTCACAGAAAAGATTATCAAGCGTTGGCACAGGCTGCCCAGGGAAGTGGTGGCATCACCATCCCTGGAGGTATTTAAAAGATGGGTAGATGTGGTGCTGAGGGACATGGTTTAGTGGTGGTTTTGGCAGTGTTACGTTGATGGTTGGACTCGATGATCTTAAAGGTCCCTTCCAACCTAGATGATTCTATGATTCTACTGTTGTTTAGGGTTCTGAATGCCGCTTAGCTACTTCACAACGGTTGGTTCTTAAATTAGCATAATATTAAAAAAATCCCCACCAACAACTCTAAACCAAATTGACCTCCCTGAGGGCTCTCTCCCTCTAAATCGAACATTAATGTAATTTAGAAAGAGCAGGAAGGCTTCACAGAGTAATTTGAGGACACTGTTATCATTTAATATGTGCATCGTCTGGCTGTCCTGTGGTTGTGAGACATCTGACCTTACGCGTGCGGAACAGTCGGCCTTACAGCAGCGGGGGGCGAATTAACCTTGTGTCGGAACGGTGCTGACTTCAGATTTATGACTTACGATACGATCTGAGGGGATTGCTTTTGCTTTAATGATCTTGCTTCCCATTTAGAAAAGTGACCTTAGGGCCTGCTGGTAATGAAGCAGCGTAATTACACTTAGTTATTTAAAGTTACCTCAACTAGTTAAAAAAAAAAAAAAAGACCATTTTTTTTTTAAATGTTGTCCCTACATCTTTTTCCCCAGTTATCAGGAATCTGACTTAATGAACTTCCAGTTTATGTTTATGATACATCTCTGGGAGAGTTACAATAACCTGGCAGCACCAGTGCCTTCCCCAGGTGGGATCCAAGTTTGTTGTGGGTTGTGCACAGGAGAAATGTGCTGTTGTTCCTGTGCCCTAAGGGAATCATTTTTCCGTGATATTTGAGACATATCAGCCTCCAAAAAAGACCCGAACGTACATTGTACCAGAGACTTATGTCTCTGTGTGTGTGTGTGGAAGGATACCATGTGCAACTGGAAGCACAGATGTCCCCTGGATGCTGTCAACCCTATGTCCATAGAATGATTTATGTTGGAAGGGACCTTAAAGATCATCTTGTTCCAATCCCCCTGCTGTGGGCAGGGACGCCTTCCACTAGACCAGGTTGCAAAGCCCCGTCCAACCTGGCCTTGTCGCCTCCAAGGATGGGGCATCTACCACTTCTCTGGGCAACCTGTGCCAGTGTCTCACCACCCTCAGAGTAAAGAATGTCTTCTTGATATCTAATCTAAATCTCCCCTCTTTTAGTCCCTACTTTTGAGAGCTTCTACTCTCTGGAGGATGTCCAGCCACATTTAGGCATTAATTATGACATTAAAGAAGGAGCCTCTGTCTTCTTGACTTCTCATTTTTCTTGGGAGACTTGTTATTTGAACTAAGAGGACCATGCTCGCCTCCATGCCTGGCACTGGCCCTTCTCCCAGGCGTGTGTCATGGATGTGTTGACACACCTGCCACCTCTCTCTGTCCACCCAACACTTGCAGAGCTCGACGCCACCACCAGCAACCGCTGCTTCATTGCAATGCTGCCGACTCAGTGTGATTATGGGATTTCAGGTTGTTCTTTAAACCCAGCTGCTTCCCAGCTCGGGCTGAGTCTCACTTGCCTGCTGCCATGCTGGCTGGTGCTTGACAAACGTCCATGCGGATCTTCACGTCTTTCCATTACCTAGGAGGTGAGCGATTAGTACAGAAATGAGGTTTTGATTTGATCACCTCTGCTCATTTGAGAGCTGATCGTTTCTGATCGATCAGAATCGTTCCTGAGTGTTGACACATTACTGGGCTGATCTGATGGCAGGGAATGACGCTCATTAGAGAGGGGGCGGATAAATAGGAATATCTGTTGATCATAATGCCTGCTGTGTTGAATTTGGACAATCCTTAATTCTTTCTCACTCTTCCCTCTGATAAATATTTTAGAATGTGTCAGGACCAAGCATGGTATTTCTGCTGGATATTTTACTCAGAAAAAAAAAAAAAAAAGAGGAGCTTTTCAAACATGAAATGAATTAATTCAGTTGTTTCCCTCGCAAAGAGAAAAATCCAAAGTTGATTTTTTTTTTTTACACTTGAAATGCTGCAGTTTTCATTCAAAGTGATTCTTTACTTCACTGTCAGCTACAATCTCAATAAAAGTCAAAAGGAAAACATCCTGAAAATGAAATATTTTTTCTAAATCAGGACAGTTTTTGTCCGGGAAGGCCTAGAGCCAGCAACAGTAAGCTGTGAGCAATGACTTTGACCACATAAGGATTTTAAAGGCACGAAAACAACCAGTCTCAGCCCCTGTTTTAACAGTTTCAAGTAGTTAAAATTCAGCATTCAGTCTTGTTTGGACCCCATTGCCTTTTAACACTGACTTAAAAATTGAAATACTTCATAAATAAGTTGCAGCTAAAGTCATCCATCACTGGTTGGTCAGCTGTATAGTACCCAAATCCACTGATGTACTAATTATGGGCTTCAGTTGGTTAATCATGGGACCTACTGCTGCTTTAGACACACTTGGATATGTGGGCAAAAAAGGAAAAGCGCTTTGAGAGTATCTTTGACCCAGGTTAATAAGCAGCTCTTCCCCCTGGATCCTACCTATCCATCCGTCGCTGCCTGGGGAGAAAATCAATCCTTTATATAGCAATGAGCATATTCAATAATGCAAAAGGTCGTGGCATTATACGCAACGCGCTGGTGTTTTAAGTGAGTGATGGGCTACGGCTTTGCCTTTCAAAACCTGCACATTTGTATTTCAATTTGTCGTCAGCAACTAATGCATCTCTTGGAAACCCACCTGCCTCACCGTGTTGTGCTGTCCAGGAAACCTCCGGTGTGAGGACTCTCTTCCCATTGGAGTCCACTCTGTCTATTCACATCGAGAGGAGTCTTGGCCAGGTGAGATTGATTTTTGAGCTAGCAGAGTATTTTTTGTTGTTTGCAATGGAACAATGCTTGCAATGCATTAACCTATGGCATGGCAGAACCAGATTCTCAAGGGACATCTCCTCTGAGTCTTGGCACCTTTTTGGACACAAAATAAATGGCTGCAGTGTTTGCAAAGATAAATATACATTGTTTTTTTGTGGGGGCTGTAAGGTCTCCAGATTTTCTGGCAATGCAGATCACGTTAGTACCAAAGATTACTGGATGGGGGGTTTATTTCCACTTTGGTTCACCTAGACACATCTGCAGTAGGGTATAACCTAACTAGCTTTGTTAGTGCTGTGGTGGCATTGAACTGAGGGCCGCTGCATGATCTTGGATATTTGGGAAGTAAGGTCAAGGCCAGCTCTATATTGAGTTGGCTGGGGAGCAGCTCTGTAGAAAAGGACCTGTTTATTTTAGTGGACAAGTCAAAAACACATCAGCAATGAACGCTCACAATGACAACGGCCAGCAGCATCCTGGGCTGTATCAGTGACAGTGTGGCCAGCAGATGAAGAGAAGGGATGGTTCCCTTCCAGCTAGCACTCATGAGACTGCATCTGGAATGATGCGTTCATACAATAGTTTGGGTTGGAAGGGACCATTAGAGGTCATCTAGTCCAACCCCCAGCAATGAGCAAGGACATCTTCAACTAGATCAGGTTCGGTTTTGGGCACCCTGGTAAAGAAAGACATCAACATACTGAAACAAGTCCAGTTGAGGCAAGATGATTATGGGGTTGGACCACATGGCGTAGAAGGAGAAGTTGAGAGAACTGAGTTCGTTCAGCCTGAATAAGGGGTCGCTAAGGAGAATGTAATTGCTGTATTCAACAACCTAATGAGTGGTTATGGAGAAGACAAAGCCGTACTCTTCTTGGAGATGCCCAGCAAAATGATGAAAAGCAAAACCCAGAAGTTGCAACAAGGGAAATTCCAACAATATAAAAGGAAACATTTTTTCACCATGAGAGTGGTCAAACACCTCAACAGGGATCTGGAGAGTTTGTCATCTCCATCCTTGCAGACAGTCAAAACTGGACTGGACAAGACTGGGAATCCTGGGAAATGTTGAAGCTGGCCCTGCACTGAGTGGGGAATTTGGACTACAGATGTCCTGAGATTCCTTCAAACTAAATTGTTCTGTTATTTTAGTAACTCTAGTTGCTTTACAGTAGCAGAAATGTAAACCTAGTTTATGACAGAGTCATGACTGAATATGGGGGGGATAGAGGCAAAAATGGGAGCTGTGGTGTGATGGATGCAGAGATTTATGCACAACTGAAAGACCAAAGAGCTGTGTAGAGCCCCTGAGAGCAACTGCTTAGATGGCTATGAATGGTTCGATAGAAAGGATCTCAGCTGTAGAACTGTAACATTATGTGAGGTTACAAACAAAGGGAAATGGGCAAACAAGGCAAGTCCCGAAGGTTTTAATTGGCCTGTGAGTGATGAATGCAACAGACGGTTTGGAAGCAGCAGTAACTTTGGAGTACAGATAATTTCTGCCACGGATCAGTTAGCACTGTTCGTGAGAGCATTTGAGAGCTCAGTAAATGGTCCCAGAGGTAAGGGAGATGGGGAGGTCCCACGTGGACTTTGGCTGGTGGGAGCACTTGTCACTGTTTGCAACACAAGGAGAGAACTGAGGATTTAAGTGTAGTAAAGATGGAAGGAAAGCTGAAGCTTGAGGAACACAAGAAGAGGACCTGGAGTCAGGTTATGAGGTACATATTGAGGAACCTGAGCAGCAGGACTAATATCAGAACACCTTTGATAACTCAACCCCTTTCTTTAGGTATATAGGTTGGATTTGGGGACAGATTTCTAAGACTCGTCTTACTGAACTCAGCTTACAACATTACTCAAGTTGATAATGTTTTTCCAATTTGAAGACTTAAAGGATTCCCATTTTGGAGTGACCAGCGGAGAGTCCCATAATCCAAAGAGATGGACAGGCTTTGACACAGCGGTGGAGCTGAAAGGACCAGCCCTCAATTCCTGCTCTCTAAGGGTTCCCCGTGTGACTCCAGGCAGTTCACTTAGGGCTGTGCTCGGGCTCCGTCAGACAGGCACAGAAATCAGTCGTCATGGCTAGAAGTGTGTCTGAGCTCAAGAGAGTGAATTAGAGCATCTGCTCTCCAGGGTCAAGTCCCCTTGAGACCCATAAATCCGACACCAACGTGAGGCTCTTGTGGTCCACACACAGGATATGGGGATTTCTTTCTCCGTGTCTTGTTTCCTCCTACGTAAAAGAGCTGCAAAACTTTTTCATTGGACTGTTCTCTGTCAACGGAAATTCCAGTGGGAACATGCCTGTTGTGATGAAATCTCACTCCAAAGCACCAGACAGAGCATTGTGAAACTTCCAGTTTGCCAATAGAAGAAAAGAGAAATTGAAGTCTTGATACAACATTCCCTTTTATTGCTGTGGGAAGGTTTGAATGACCCTGAGTAGGATTTAGTTTTTGTTTGTTTGTTTGTTTGTTTTTTAAAAAAACAAAACACCTGAGCTTGTTTTGCTTCTGTTGTGGAACAACAATATTTTTGCAGACACATTTAAGCAGAAAGGAATAATCTTATCTCCAAGCAGCTATTGCTTTCTCTTATCCTTCATTTCTTCTTTACTTGAATGCAGGATTTTGAGGAGTGCCTTTGAACTGCATGAACTTAGGTTGGGTAAGTTTTTATTATGTATACCATATTTGCCCAGAGAGAGGCCAAACTTTTATGATCGCAGCCTGCAATCTGCGAGCAACTGATTGCCGAATAGACGGACATAGTTTCAGTTCCCGAATGCTTGAGGGCAAAATCCACAGCCATTGTGTCACTGCATGTGGTACGTACAGCACCTTGCCCTCTTCCCAGCAGAGCTTCCAGCTGCTGCTGTATTAAAATATTATTTCCACCAGCAACTTATTTCCCTAAAGAGAAATCGTAGTGGCTGCGGAGCACGTAGATCCATGGAGAAAATTCTCTCCGTGGTTAAAGGAGCTGTTTTCTGATTTCCACCAGGTTAGGACCTGAACGGTGGTTTCCTTTAACCCGTGAGAATTGAGTTAAGCTCGAATTTCTTGAGAAAAGCCTCCTTCTTTAATTTCTTCTCTCCCTTTATATTGTTTCATATAAAATGTTGTGGGGCTGTGTTTGCCACAAGCCTCCCCAGCAGAGGAGTAATTACATTTATTGGAAATGCTTCCTGATCACATATTCATTTACCAGCTGCTAAAGTAAAATGAACTGGGCAAAGTGCCACTGAAGAGTTGGATTCATAAGCTGGAGAAAGCAAATGAAACAACTGCTCAGTGTGCAGTTTCTTTCCCTCTCCAGCAATTCATTATGCTCCTGTTCAGCTGATTTAAGAAGTTAAAAGGCAGTCAGGATGGCGGCATGTGACACTTTTTAGCTTGAGCATAGCTTTGGGGCCACCAAATTTACCTTTGACTGCACTGTAAACGGCACAACAAATACCCTAACTTCATATTTCAAATGTGATATAATACATAATAACGGTAATGGAACACTTTATTCTTCTTTCTTGGTTACTCTCCGTCACTGTCATTAGTGTTGAGTTGTCACCGACCCATTTTCATCCTCCTTGTCCTCCTTCTCCCTCTCACTATCCCAGGATCTGCTTTCTGGACCCCACAACCAGCACGAAAAACAACCAGCTCCAATTCACCAGGTGGACAAAACCCCCATAGCACATACAGATGCCACTGACACCTTCAAACCCACCAATGACCCAAACCTCATCGAAGCGCTGTGAAATACTGCTGAAGCCATGAGAGTTGTGGAGACCACCACGTTTCATTATACAGAGATGAGTTGTCGGACCCACCTCTCTGGTCTGCAGAGGACCTCCACTCAACCGCTTATCTGGGGAAATCGATCTCACCTTCAAAATGAGCTGCCTGAATATCCAACCAACCTTCGCTGCAGTGCAAAGCACGAAGACCCAGCAGCAGTAGACTCTTAGATGTCTCTGTGTGTGTCTGTGGTTTAGTGTACCAAACTATGCCAGAGCTGTAGCAGAAAAGCATTAAAGAATTGGAGAGGGAATTTTTACATGGAGAGTGACTTTTTGCAGGGCATGTAGCAACTGGACGAGGGGTAACGGCTTCAAACTGGAAAAGGGGAGATTTAGATTAGATATTAGGAATAAATTTTCACTCTGAGGGTAATGAGCCCCTGGCCCAGGTTGCCCAGAGAAGCTGTGGCTGCCCCATCCCTGGAGGTGTTCAAGGCGAGGCTGGACAGGGCTTTGAGCAACCTGATCTGGTGGGAGGTGTCCCTGCCCACGGCAGAGGGTTGGAACTAGATGATATTGAAGGTGCCTTCCAACCTAAACCATTCTATGATTCTATGAATTATCCTCGCAGAAGTCGTACCCTAAAAGAAGATTTCAATGAAAGATCCCCTACAAATCTCCAGATGTCTTCTCCATCCCTCCTTGCACTGTTTAGAGATGTCACATGGACTGGTGCAGGCTCAAGAGCCCAGTGGAGGTGAGGAACCAAATGCAAGCTTATCTGTACGTATCCATGAGAAACACACAAGGACAGGACTGCCAAAATCCACCAAGTCCTGCACAAGCACACACCAGAAAGGGATAGATTTCCTTCAGAGCACCAAGGACTGCCAGAGACCCCATGAAGATCAAAAAACCAGCCAGAATGAGCGAGATGGGCAAAAGAGTGTGCGCAGAAACCCTCCAGTGCTCATGAGAAAATGGTTTTCAAGGCATGACCCTTTTGTCTCTGATCACTCAATCTTCATCCCCCTGGGGAAGACCTATAAAATCTGATGAAACATGAGCCTACCAAGTAAAATATATAAATCTACCAGATGTGAAAAATCAATAGACATTGATTTTACGGTATATTATCCCCCACCCCCCCTGTAGCTCATTCCCCTGGCAGTGGCAGGCAAGAAATAAATAATTAAGTATATTCCTACTCTCCCTCCCCATCCCATCATTTTGTGTCTCATGAAGGCTAATAAGCTTGTAGCCTTACCTGAGTTCTGCAGGCACTAACTGCTTCTCTCGACTTGCCTAAATGTCCGGCGTAGATTCAGAGCATTTCCTCTCATCTTATATTTAGCTTCAATATTTATGTTTTGATTTCAGTCTGAAGAAGGAACGGTATGTTCAGAAGTTTCTCTTTTTTCCGGCTCTGATGGTTCATCTAATAAATGGTATGAGCTTACCCTCTTTGGTCCTGTTTAACACATGAAGGGAAGGAGCTGGATGGTGTCTGTCTGAAGACAGGAGAAGGGAGAATTCTCTTATTTTAAATTTAAAAGTTGCGCGATAGTCTTTCTATCACCTAGCATCTTGGGTGCTCTTTGACGGTGTGGATGCATTGCTTTTTATCCAGAAATGTAGTCAATACCTGTCAGTATGAAGATTGCTTATTAGACTCATAAAATTCAAAGAGTGTGACAGTATACATCCCAGACAAGCAGGCACTGGAACTGGGCTGATAAAGGCTTGAATTACTTGAAGAGAGCTTAACATAATTGCCGGTTTTCTCCTGCAAAGAGATTTCTACAAAGCGTATAAAAGCAGCGCTTAAAAAGAAATGATTTGTGGCATAAGTGGTGTGATAAACATCTGAATATTAATGTGGTTCTGGTAAAGAGCCATGTAAATTTGTGTCTTTAAGCATTTGTTTTCCCTAATTTAGGAACACAGAGATTCAGTTGTCTGAATATCAATGTCTAATGTCACTTGAGGGTTTCCTATTTGATCCCATGCTCCCAACCTAGGAGAATTTGGGTCTCCTGTAGGTTGTGCTCTTGGTTACTCTCCGTCACTCCTGTGTGGACATCTCAGATGTCCCAACATTTCTCAGATGTCATTAGATATCTGTGTTTAGGCAAATGAGTTGAGTCCCACATATCAGAACCTAACTCATCTATTTTCTAAAGTTTGGCCTTTGAAAGAGATCACCAAGAGAAGACTTCTACGGAAATCTCAGCTCTTCTGTCCCGGGACAGTGGATGGGGAAAGGAGCCATCTCAGCCGGGGCAGGTGGAACCACTGTGCTCCTTTTCTGAATGGGACAGAAGGGACATTTCAAACTCCAGGCAGGTCCTGTGTCCCCAAAGCCCTTTGCGACCCTCAGGCTGGGTGTTCTGTTCCTGGTGGCATTTTGGACATTGAAGATGTCCACTGATTTGGTGGATGCTCAGGCTCACGGAGATCACGGAAGGAATAATTTGACTACAATGTCCACTCCATTCCTGTCACAAAACAGGAATCTCTCCTGTGCTGTCGTGGATGTTTTACCTAGACCAAATTAAATCATTTGAGGGGATTTTTAAACTTTTTCATTCTTCACTTGGTTTGTGGCAACTGTAGTCTGTATGGTGCATGTAAATCCAGAACACCGNTGTAGTCTGGATGGTGCAGGTAAGTCCAGGACACCAATGACAGTAGCAGCTCCAACAGTGAGAGACCTTCTGCTTGTTTCTACAGATGCTCATTCTATTGAGGGTTTTTTGGGCTTTTTTTGCATATTGAAGTTTTTTATATATATATTCCTGTGGCCGTCCATATCAGCACTTTGAAGGTACATGTTAATCTTCTCTGCTTGGATGTCTGCTTTATTACAAGATGATCAGTAGTTGGACTGCATTTAGCAGACCCCTGTGAGGTATGGAGGGATCCGTGGGTGACACAAAGACACACACGGACAGACATATATGCATTGTGTAGGTATGTAAATGTACAGAGATACGTATACATGAGAGAGTGTTTTTGTGTGCAGGTGTGGAAGATGAGGTTGTGTGTGTCCATATTTTCACAGGTCCATCATCTTGCAAACCTGACGTGGCCAACATAACCTTGCTCTTTCTAGCCAACAAAATATCTTCAGTCTCATTCACATCTTGGCAGTAGCTGGGCATGTAATTTTATTGGGGGAAATTAATTAATCTCTGTCTTGTCTGTTGAGCTGGAGCCAACCTGAAGTCATGTTTGTTTGAAACACTTCTCTCTTGAAGTCTGGTTATTTTTCCAGTGCCCTCTGTTAACCTTTTTCTTGTCTAGAACTGTTGTAGCTCAGGTCCCCTCCTGTTTTCATGCACCTAAGTTAAAAATAAAGGGCTGGATTCTCAGCTGGGATAAACCAGTGACACATACTTAACAGTAACGAGGCTGCTGGGATTTACACCTGCAATAAGTGAGAAATCCAGATGAACTGGGCCAGCTTTGTAATGGGCTGTGGCAGCTGGAGTCTCTCTATTGAGACTTTCCCATCAGCAGCAGCTCAGCACTGAGGTCGTTCAAAAGCAGCACCACCACTGTTCATTGCTGAGAGATCGCTCACCCAGAGAGGACTGGCTGCGACATGTTGTACCCAGGCAGGGACTCCTATGGCTTCATCTGGCGTCTTGGAGGATTACAATGCTTTTAGGGATCTTTCCCTCTGCAAGATCAGGTGATGCTCCAGGCGTGGTGGCAGGAAGGTAGGTGGCTGGACAAGCCTTTTCTCACTCCATCCATCCTATTTTTTTTGTGCTTCAGCTAGGAAAACCCAACTGCGGCTCTGTTTGAAGCTAACCTCTATGTTGTGAAACTTTGCTCCTTTCTTTGTTGAGGCTACTGTCCTGTGTTTCCTTCTTCCTTTAGGAGCACAGCCAAACGTACGTGAATTTCCCAGAATAACTCCTGCTTTTTGCCCCATCATCTCCTGGAACGTTTCCTCTAACCAAAGCCAAGCTCACTGTCCCCATGCCAAGCTGAGCTGCTGCAAAGCCAATTGTGAAAGGCTCTTGTGTGTGAAGATGCTCTTTTCCCACAGCTTGTAACAGGTGTGGGTGGAAGGACAGGCTACTGTGCCGAGCCAAACCCAGCTGTGTTGTTTGGTTGAGATAAAACTGATATTATAACCAGATAAGTCTGCTCTGTGTAGTGAAAATGCCCCTTTTTCTCACAGGTACATGGCACTAAGTGTCTTGCAGAGCTCTGATTTCCTCCAAAGTTTCCTAAAGTAACATTAAAAGTGATTTCCCACTTTTTTCTAGACTCAAAGCTCTGGAAAGCGTCTTTGCTGCTCAAATGTCTTCACTGCCACAGTACCGGTGTGGGAGACCCCACATCCATCAGGGCCTTGTGTTGTCCTCATCCTCAGATGCTGTTTGTCTGCTTGACTCTGTTTGGCTTCTGCTGAGACGTTCAGAAAAGCAATTAGTTAAAGCTGAGAGGCCACCACTGATGAGACAATCCATGAGTCAACAGATAAAGAACCTAAACCAGTTATTATTATCATTAAAGGAAATATCAACAAATTACAAAACAGCATTCTTTCTCTGGCTTGTAAGGTACATCAATCCCAGCTGACGGCTAGTGCTGTAATTGGCAATTTGCATCGCTCTGTGCAATGTGGAGAACATCTGGAGCAGGAGGAGTTCAATCAGTGATTCACTCTTTTCTCAAAACACTGAGTGCAAAAATGCAGCTCCCTCAAAACACAAGTCTTTCTCACGAGCACTCCAAAGACGTCACCGAGAACTCACACAGCTGATGGGACTGGCAGTGGGGTCAACACTGCCCGGTTCCTCTGGGATCTACTGAGTGGGCATCTTTCATTCAGCTGGTTTCCTATTTTATACCAGATTTTCAGTCTAGTCTGTCACTATGGCCATTCCAGCCCAGTTGTGTCTTGTCCTCTGTAAGTGATTTCTTTCGTTATTTCTTATTGCTACAGTTGCACCTTGCTTTTGGGTTTGTTTTACTTGGACCGAGGTACCATTTTATGTTGTCACTTGAAGCAGCTGCAGCCTGGTTTGAATGGGAGGACTCGGCAGCAGTGGGACCACTCCTCACGCCATTAGCTGTCCCAAACAGAAATCACAGGAGGGGAGAAGGCGTCAATGGCCTTGGCCTGCTGAGTCTGCATCTACTTACATTCTTGCACAATTTCAAGATCTGAAGCTTTAGAAAAACCGCAGGTACAGCAAGACAAACACATGCTTGTGAGCTGACAGCAGTATGAAGATGGATCTTATGATATGGTAATTCTTTGCTTCTCTGGGTTTGTACTGGGAGATGTCACAGAACAGTTGGGGATGGAAGGCACCTCTGGAGGTCACCTGGTCCAAACTCCCCTGCTCAAGCAGGGCCACCTAGAGCTGCTTGCCCAGGACCACGTCCCCCTTAAACAAGTTTAATTTTCTTTTGAACTACAACTGTTACCTCTAGAACTTGGGTGAATTCTTTAAAAACAGTGATGAAACCCATTTATCTTTCCAAAGGGAGGTTTGCCAAGAGCACTATTGCATTATCTTTCACATGGGATATTTGCTTTGTTTTGGTTTAAGTTATATCTATTATCATTTTAAAAGACTGTAAATTAGCTGTAGGTAACAAAGCAGATAGTCATGTTGTAATGAAGTATCTTCCAATCTGGAGAAGTTGTATTCAGTCTCAGTTACCCCTCTCATCTATTAAGTATTGATTTGAGGAGAGAACATTTAACAAACTGCCAACTGGTTCCGATCTGACCAGCGTAAATCCAGAGCAGCTCCTTAGAAATCAATGAACTCACATTGATTCAGAAACGCTGCAATTAAATGAGCTAATGGATGAGGACTCAGTGGAGAAAGTTAAATGGGAGTGATCTGATCAAACTGGGAACCCGGCAGAAGAGGTGGACTCAGCAACTTCACTTTTCTTGGGTGGACCATGAGGGTGCTTGGGCACATATTTGTACAGGTGTGTTTGCTTGTTGGTTACTGAAGCTGGTATGTGGGTGGCCGTATGCACGAGAAGCATGTGCAAGTGTGTGTACAGTGGGTGTGGGTGGGAACCCGGGAGGGAGATTGCTATATTAAAAGGAAACAGTGAGCTGAGTTGATCTGGAAAACCTTTCCATCGTGGTAAACAAAATGGTTCTTCTAGACTGCCAAATAAAAGAGCCAGGGATTGAGCTCAAGGGCTAGGGGCTGTATTGTCCTCGCTTCTTAACTGCTTGCTCACTCTTGGGCTGTGCTTTGGACACCTCCAACTATGCCTTTCCAAGACCAAGGCATTATTTGGGGAGTAATTCACTGCAGCGGTTATTTCCCCTCTGCCTGCACTGATTTCCAGTCCCACCTGAGTGGACTTAGACCCTCCAAGACCCTTTCATGTCCTTGCATCCCACCCCAGGGCACTCATCTCAACACCTCACAGTCAAGTCATGCAAACCCCACTCTGCTTTACTTTATATGAACTGAACTGAAGAAATAAACAAAAATAACGATAACCATATTTCTGGGCCACAGAAAACTCAAGACCAGTTGTTCTGGAGTGTGGATGCAGACTGAGGGGGCCGGTCCTAAGGAAAACAAAATTGATTGCCTATAAAGCATTGCTTATTGGTCTTGAACTGTGCCCAAGAACTGTCTGGCCTCGGCCAAATCTCTGCCAAGGGCACTTGTACCCATCAATGGTTCAGACAAGTTTCAGTGCTCAGAAACTTTCCCCAGTGCTGTTTAATTCACTAGTATGGGTCTAGAAGTCCCACCCAAAGGTGACAAAGAGACCATATCTGAACAGCTGACAAGCCTTTGGCTTTGAGGGGTATCTCTCATCACGTAAAACTGGCTAACCTGGCAGTAAATAATTTCCTTCAGATCCCTGAGATCTGTGTATTTATACTATAAGGATGGCTGAAGTAGTCCCAGATTCTCCCAGATTTGTGAAATTACTTTTCCAGTGATACTGCTTGTGATAGCTGAAGCAAAAAGTACTTGGTGTTTGAAACCACTGAAAGACGTCTATCTTTTTGTTCTCCTACTGCATGTCCCTGGAGAAGGACATTGTGTATCCTAAGGATTCACAAGGTTAGAGGGGTCAAGGAACAGATATTTAAGGAACGGGGGGAGATAAGGAAAGGTTCCGGGAATGAGGCTGCATCAGATGAAGGGCAGTTTTTCAGATCTGGTGGAAGTAAGTGTGTCCGAACACAGTATGACCCATTACCATGTAGAAGAAATGGACTTGTTCAGTGTTGGGGGAGAGTGCTGAGAGCGTATTATTGTCTTCAAGAAGGTAATAGGGAGCTATAAGTGAAGGGAATAAACTCTTTTCCATATCCAAAAGGAGAAGGATAGATATCGTAGGTTTATGCTGCAACAGGGGAGTTTTAGTTAAATGTTAGGAAAAGCTTCCTGATGGTGAGGGTGCTTCAAAATGTGAAGGGATTTTGGGGAAGGGCTTCCAGCCCTGAAGGAAGAAGGTTACAAACACATTTTCAGATACATTAAACATTATCAGGATGGTTTAGGTAGAACTAACAAAGCCTTGAAGCAGAAGGTGGACAAGTGGCTTCTTGATGTCCTTTCCCATCATGTTTCAGTCTCCAGTGCTCAGGGCGATGAGTACATCTGCATCTGAGCATCCCCGAATCTTGCACCCGTCCTTCTCTCTAACATCAAAGACAGCTAAAAACAACCCGAGGGAAGGCAAGCCGTTAGGAAAGGGTGATCAAAGCTGTGACAGAGCCAGCACCACCTCCCTCCTGCTCTCCGGAGTGTCCTTCTGCCGGGAGTTGCTTGTTGGCCTGAGGCGCCATCTCGCTTTGAGGAAGGAGCTGCTCAAGTCAGACACTGTGATCCACATCTCAGCCCATTGCTCAGAGCACAGGAGACCAGCGGAGAGAAAGTCTGGTGTAATCAGCTGATCCTTGGCCTCCGGGATTGAATTCTCCTCTTTGCTTTGCGCTATGAATTTAGGACAGAGCTCTGATAGAGCCTCCCTTAACCAAAAACTGTTCTGTATGTTTTCCAGTCGGGACAAATCCACCTGCTGCATGCAGCTGGGCAAAGCCATTGCTCTGCTGACACCAGCGCTGGCCTGTTCAGTCATTTCTTCATGGAGGAAGTGGGGAGAGGAGCAGAGAGAAGTCCTGTTCATAAGAGGTGTGCAAAAGAAGGTGAACTTTAAAAAAGATCAGGAGACGTGGGATTAATTCCTTGCTCTGCTATAGACTTCCTGAGTTTCCTCCACAAGTTGTTCAGCCTTTCCTTGCCTTGGCTTCCCACTCGTAGGAATGGTTTTGTGGACTCACAGAGTGTAGTAAAGATGCAGTTGTCAAAGGAGCTCAGACACGCGGACAAGAGGGCATAAGGATGCTACGCTCTAGGACAGTGACATTGTGAGCAGTCTCATGCTGTCCCAGAAGAACATGCATGAAGTCTCATGCACCATCCAGAAGAAAGTTTGTCTAACACTGAATATTGTTTGAGACTTGGAGTAGTGAGTTGAATAAATACCTTTCTATGCATCAAGTTTTTTCTTAATCTTACCCAACTGCACTAAGGTTCTGGGTTTCTCACAGCTTCTGGCCTGCTGCTCACATTCTCTTCAGTCACGTTCTTTGCTTCATCATTAGCAGTGGGCAGAGAAGACCTGATGAATAAGGATGACCACAGAGGGCTTCAGACCACTCTGTTTTATTCAGTTTAGTTTAAGTAGAATGACAATGAGGCACTGAGCTGTTCTTAAACTGGGACCTGCCTTATGCTTTATTTGTCTGAGTCTGGCCTCTTTCTTAATCAGAAATTATGTCAGATGATGTTGGAAGACTTTGGACACTTGCCTGAGATCTCTGGCCATGCCCTAGGAATGATTGGGATGAACGGAGTCACGGGATATCTGGGCTGGGAGGGATCTCTGGAGGTCTCTAAGCCCCCCCAGGGTTGACCAGTGTCAACAAGAGCAGCTGTGCACCGTCAGGTGTTGAATATCTCCAAGGATAGAAACTCCACAACATTTCTGGACAGCCTGCTCCAGGGTTTGACCATTCTCACAGTGAAAAGTTTTTTTCTTATGTTTAAGTGGAATTTCCCATATTTCGGTTTGTGCCTATTGCGTCTTGTCCTGTCAGTGGGAACCACCGAGAAGAGTCTGGCTCTGTCTTCCTTCCTCCCCCCACATCAGGTATTTGTACACATTAACAAGATTCCCCAGAACTTTCTCGTATTGAGGCTAAACAGCCCCAGCGTTCTCAGCAGAGGATTAATCTTACCTGAAATGTAAAAACTGAATTTCAAGACTAAACCAGTCACCATGTATTCTTTTTACAGGAGGGAAACAGATGCCCGTGGCACATACTTCATCTCCCTTATCCCACAGATCTCAGGTATGGTTCAATTGCCTATACATAGCTGCCAAATGCCATTTGACATGGTATCTAAGACATTTTCATGGGACTGGCAGGTGTGACACAGGATTTAGAAGAGACCAACATCCTTCCGAAAAGGCAGCTGGAGGCCAGGAGGAATATCTTGGAGGTTCAAAACGGGTTTACCTCTGCGTGAAAGCAACTGACTCCACTTTCAAGGTGGGAGCCACTTGGCAGATTAAGACAGCTTCATTTGGATGTGCACATGAAGGTGTCTGTACGTGAACTAGAGGCAGGATTTAGCTGCTCAGTATTTGCAGCTGGAGCTGTTTGAGAGGTATGCCCTTGGGCTGCCTACTCATCTTTGTGCAGAAGGGAAGGAAATCCTTGGGAAGAGTGCGGCAGGTCATGATTAAGCCAGGGTTAAAGCTGACCTCTGAATCCAATCCTGGACGTCAAGAGGGTTGTGCAAGTATATGAAGACAGCAGCAATAGAGATAGGGAAAATGAAATTACTGGTTAAGAGAACTGAGCTTCTGCATGGGGAAAATATTGTCCAGTTTTATTACTTGGGACCAGAGAGCTTGTGTTAAAGTTGTGTTCTAGAAAGAGCTTTACCTCTAGAGGTTAACAGCAATAGCTATCTACAGTTATCCCCACAGTAAAACAGTCCCTTTGCCCCCTCAGGAATGAATGAGAAAGAGTAGCAAGGAAACTCGAGAGGAACACCTTCTCTGTGCCTCCTGATGTTGGATTTAGGAAAACACAACCTGCCTTAGGACCAAGGTTCGGAAGGTTTATGTTGAGGGAGGGGACAGCAATGTGTGCTCAGCTGGATTTTACATGTAAGACTGGCTTAGCTGTGGGTGGCCGAAGACTCTCGAAGCTGGTGTGAGGATCCCTGTGTCACTGGAGAGAATGGGAGCTGCCAGACAGAATCCTTACCTCATCCATCATGACATCTGTTTCTCAATCCCAAGCCTGGCTGTTAGGGATATGCCGAACTCCAAACCCTCCCAGCCCCAGCAGCCCCTTGGGGAACTTTGCAGGCAGCTAAAAACCAAAACAACCTATAAACCAGCTTAAATCATGCCAGAGACTCCACGAGCCCCGTGCAACTTTTGGTAATGGGAGTGTAAACTTACATTTTCGCACCGTGGAGATGAGCTCAAGAATAATGGGTCCTGAGGTGACAGAAATTTGTATGCCATTAGCAAACAGAAGGTGACGGGTTGCCCTTGCATTTTCACTGTTGGTTATGTCTGAAGTGAATACAAAAGGTACCAGGGTGCTGGTACTTTCCCTTCTCTTTGCTCTGTAGTGCCAGGGGAGAACCGGGCTAGTTTTTATTTGACCAAGGTAAATGTGTTGCTTGTTTTCTTTCTGCGTTCCTAACAAGCGAGGAGCAAATACCCATGTCAGACATGACCGAACAGGGAAAACCTGCTCTGTCCCTGCCCGTGAAGCACAGCGACTTGTAATTCAAAGTCTTTATGAAAAGGCAAATAGAGCTGTGAAATTGGGTGTTAGCAGAAAGCAAATTTAACCTTGTTTGTGGGTGGGGGAACCGAGCCCTCTGCATTAGCAAGCATGATGCAAAGCGCCGTAAATATTTTTAATGAATAAAGAAGATAAGATTTCTCTTGCTGGAGATGTAGAGAGGATGGAGTAAAAACAGGTGCCTTCCCGTGAAGGAGTGTTCAATGGAGCCACCTGTGTGCCCAAACACTGCTGGTTTCTTCCTCCTGTAGCATCATCATCAGCTGGGGATCCTGAATGGAGCAGAATTGTGATGGGGAGGTATCGGCCCCAGTGCTAACAGCACTCATCACCATGTTTCACTTTCATCAGGACCTTTCCACAGTCGTGATCAACACCATGAGTTCCAAACAGGGGGAACAGAAGCACAGGTGAGAAGCCACAGTCACAGGTTCGGGTAGTAGTAGAGGTAGAAAAAGAATCACCATCTTTGTTGGTTTTGTCCTTGAGCTAGCAGTGGGCCAGATCTCCCCAGTCTGCCTTTACTTTCCTCTACCCAGGGCGATGGAGTTGCTGACCCTACCACTGTGCCCCAAACTAGGACCCTTGATTCTTTCTTCTGACTCTTTCCTTCTATTCCCCTTCCAGCATCTCTGAGATTGTGACATCTTACTGGGACTGGAGGGCAGTGGAGCGGGACACTGAGTTTCCATTGCCCATGTTGGGCTCTCAAGGATGGATGATTTCCCTCTTCAGAGGCCTGGGATGAGGTTTAGCTGTAGCCGAGCAAGCTTTCTCCCTGCATTTCGCCCTTCAAGGGACAAGACATCCTTGACATGCCACATAGCCTGATTTTTTTCCTTATGTTGCCAGTGGCTTTCAGCTCTGGCAGATCTGTCAGCATCTCTTTTTATTGTGCCTGTCAGTGCCAAATGATGGTTTTTGTTTTTAATCCAGGGAAATATTTAAGCCTGGGTGATCTCTGGAGGGGAGATGCTCTAATTAGCTGCTGTGCATGGTGAGGAGGAAGATAGCATTTTGTCACCTCCCAAAAGAGCAAACCTGAGCTGCCCGTCAGCCAGGCACAGCTCTCCTTGTGCCTGCCAGGGGATGGTTTCTGTTCAGAGATTCTAAGGAGCACCCCAGCAAAGCGCTGACTGGCCCTGAATGGGCTGACACCCAAAACAGAGAAAAATATCTGCCTTTTTGGGCAAGGTGTGTGGTTGTGTTGGGTTAGAGGGAGTCAATGGTCAGGAGTGCCTGGACATAGCCTGGTCTGTCCGCAGCTTTGCTGCACGCTTTTTTGGTAAAGCAGGTGGGTCGCTCCTGAGTTAGGCTTAACTTTCATTGCTAAAAAATTCATTCTTACGCTATTTTGAGGAGAAGAAAGAGCCAAGATAACTTCTGGCTTTGTATTTCTCAATGACACAAGTACTGTCCCCTCTGGAGAGAAAACCCACAGCGTCTCTTCTTGATGAGGGTTTCATTGCTAACCTAGGCAGGCTTCTTGGTGTTAACCTTGCACTTAAGTTTCTCATTAAAGAACTGTCTTGGAGTACTAAATAACTCCTGGAGCCAAAAATCCCTGCTGATCAGAAGTGCAGGATTTACTGGTATGGAGACTAAACCATACAGCATCACTTCTGTCTGCAGGAATGTCAGGAAAATTATATTTTGAATGTTTTTTTGAGTGGGACATTTGCAGCGTGACTAGAAACAATGCAAAAGGGAGGAATATCTTGAGGAAAAGAAAAAGGTAAAGTAGCTCAAGCTTAGATGCCTTGTTCATTGGCAGGTAAATGTGGGCAGATGACTTGTCGTGATCCTGCCCAGAGGCACGAGGTGAAGACCTCTATAAGAGGAGTAGCTTATGACTGGTGGCTTTGCCTTGCTGTAAGGAGGTGGTAAAAGGTCCTTGCTCAGTGCCATTTCATGGCTGTACAAATCTCTTTGGAGGGACTTGGCTGTACTCAGCAGTCCTGGACCAGCACTGAACATCAGTGTAAGCCGGTACACGCACACACACGGAGCGGGGAAGGAGCTCTGCGCGCTTCTGCAACGATGATGGAGCTGAGTTCATTCCCTGGGCTGCATTGCTCCCACCCTTTGATTGTTTAGCTCTTCTGGGTCTTNTGATGATGGAGCCGAGTTCATTCCCTGTGCTGCATTGCTCCCACCCTTTGATCGTTTAGCTCTTCTGGGTCTCTGTTCCCTACAGTAAAATGCAAACAATAATTTTTTAGCATCTGATTTGTTTCCCCTGTCTGTGGACTGGTGGGGCAGGACTAATTTTGGCTATTCTGGCAAGGGTATGTGCACGGGCGCTGGTTGCTTGAGCAAATCCGTGGGACAGAGCTGCACACAAAGTCCTGCAGGTGCCTCTGTGGGAACCTGCCTGCTCTTATAACGCCGGTTATACAGAATTTAGCAGGATCTAAATGCTGTTTTCTTGCATGCCATTAGGTGGTGATGGAGGAAGCAGAACAGACACAAACTGGAGTTTCAAGGCAGAATAAAAGAGAAAATTCTTTAAACTTCTCACAAATGAAATATTCCATCATCGGCTGCTCAAATAAATGAAAAATGGATTGGGGAGGGTGATGCCGCATGTGTGAGAAAGAAGGAGAGCTGGGGAAGGGGGAGCAGACCAGCAAACTGAGTCACTGCTCTCCTGCTCTTGAAGAGGGCAGGCAGCATCTGATGGGGAAGACACAAAACTCAGGCTTTTGGTAGGGGAATTACGGAGGGAGGAGAGGAAGAAGAGCAAAGAGATGAAGGTCTGCAGTTTTCCTCCCCGGTGCTTCTGACACAAGCAGGGAATGAGGGTGGGAAGGGGTGGGAGGCACCCTAGGAGTGAGGTGAAAAGAGGTGTGTGAACCAAACAGGGTCACGGTAGCTTGATCTTGGGAACAAAACCTTCCTCGATTGAAGTCTCTTAAGGGTTGGTGTGGAAAAATCAGAGTTTGAAAGGAATGGGAAGGGAAAAAAAAGCTAACTCAGAATAAGCAACCAACCACATGCAAACATCTCAGCGCTGCTTTGCTCTCCATGGCTTCAATTGACTGTGATGGGCTGGTCTGGAAAGTGATAAGTCATGTCTTCACCAGCCTCATGGTGTCACATCACCAGCCAAGGAAACCTGTTGGGTACTGTGAACACCCCATGGGATCTATGTCTTGCAGCGTATAACATTTATCACAGAATCATAGAATGGTTTGGGTTGGAAGGGACCTTTAAAGGCCATCTAGTCCAACCGCCCTCCAATGAGCAGGGACATTTTCAACTAGATCAGGTTGCTCAGAGCCCCGTCCAACCTGGCCTGGAATGTTTCCAGGGATGGGGCATCTACCACCTCTCTGGGCAACCTGAGCCAGGGTTTCACCACCCTCATTTTCTTCCTTATATCTACTCTGAATCTCCCCTCTTTTAGTTTAAATTCATTACCCCTTGTCCTATCGCAACAGGCCCTATTAAAAAGTCTGCCCCCATCTTTCTTATAAGCCCCCTTTAAGTATTGAAAGGCTAATGTCCTCCTCAGTGCCAGCAGTGAGGGAGTAGACCTGAACACCCTCCTTTTTGCTGCTAGTCCTATTCCAATGCAACAGTTAATATTTTTGTTGCTTCTCACCTCTTTTCTTTTTTTCCATATCTGCCCTGTATACCCAACAGGGTTTAGTTTCCACTGTCTTGCTAAATGAAGTACATGGAGCAGGACTGAAAAGATCTACAATGAATAGAAGCTCCAAATCTATGGCATTTGGTATCTGTTCCTGCAAAACCCCGGCCTCAAACAGCACTTTCTGAGTGAAGCCAGTAAGGGGTGGGATCAGCAGTTGGGATCAAACCAGTGCCACACCAGTGCAGGAACTCTTTGCCTCCAAGAAGAAGCCTCCAAGAAAAGCCAGCACTGGGACTGGAGGGTAAGAAACCACTGCAACCAGTTTTGCTGTAGCATGTCCTGCACCTTTGCCTGAGACTTCAACAACGAGAAATTGAATTAAAGCCTGAAAAGTTCAAATGCTGTAATATGAAAAACCTCTGGTCCTATGGAGGAGAATTTCCTTGTGGATATTTCCTTCTGGATGATCTTCTCGGCACCCAGAAGGAAATATCCAGAAGGAAATATCCAGCGGTGTGTCCCCTGTGTCTTGGGTGCCAGCATGCTGCGTTTTTCCCTTTCTTCCCCTGCTCAGAGCTTTTCTTTCTTGGTGAGGGAATAACAGCCCTTCTCGTCTGGAGGAGCCTGTCTGGTTTCAAGCCTGCACCGCGGTGTTTGAAGCTGCTCTGTATAAAAGTGAAGTGCCCTCAAAGCTAGATGATGGTACTTGAATCCTGAGACCAAACTCAGCCAGTGAATGGGGCACAGGAGAATTGCAAGGAGTAAAAGATGTTGCCTGAGGCCGAGGTGTTGAAAACAGCAGCGACGGAATTGGGATGCCCAGACTGCAGAAGCTGCTGATTTTGGCTAGTCTGAACCCAGCAATTGCCCATATTTCATTTAACCTGGTTCTCTCACAGCATTGTATAATTGCAAAGCCTCTTGTATGAAACCTGGCTCTTGGTTTTCAGACACATGGACGTTTCTTCTTGGGCCAGGCTGCGTCTTTCTCCCTTAGAGTTATAAAAGCCATTCAGAGAGCAGCAGGAGAGGCAGAGGTACCACCAATTGCACCAGGCACTCAGGAGACCTCAAGTTCACTGTTATTTCATTTTTGACACAGTTTTCTTGAATTGCCCCAAAGAAAGGGCAGATGGATGCCATTAAGAGACCTACTGTAGGCAGAGTCAGAAGTGCACTGGTACGTGCGTGAGTGTGCGTATTTATGTGCTGTGCAGCCTCGGAGAGGCTGGAATAAATATTTGTCTCGGCAGGGATTTAGCAGTGCCTGTATTAGCTGACCTTGAAGCTGTCAGCAAGCTGTGGCCATCACCCCATTTTCCTGATTACTTCTAGAAGTCTTCATGGGTCAGCGGGCAGAAATGGTGCTGCCGGCACGTCACTGATAAATACTGTCCTTGTGCTGCCCTGGTGGCAGGACAAAACTCAGGCTTTACCGGTTGCCACTGGGCTAACTGGGATTTGTTCACATCTTGAATACTGGGGCTGGTTTATAGTGCTTCTCCCAGAGAAACGACATAAGGAAACAATGCGATCAGGTGCGGCACTGCTGCACTAAGTATACTCACCAAAGGCTTTTTTTTTTTTTTTTTTCTGTTTTGTAGGATACCTCTGCAGCATGAAACAAAATTGACCTGGTTTCTTTTGAAAGGAACGAATAAAATAGGAATGCAGGCTACCTGGCGTCATTAAAAAGCCAATTTTATGTTGTTATAGCGTAAGTGACACTGCTCTAGCCCAGTTTGCATCCTGTTGTAGACGTTCTCCATGACCAGGAACAAAGCTGCTTCACCTACGGGTAGGTTGTTTAAAGAAAAGTAAATGCTCAGATGCTCTAGTGATGACACCCACATAAATATTTGGATAAGCAGAAGCATCCCATGGCAGGGGGACTATGCAAAGAATGCTGAATACTCAGCGAAGGACATAAATGGGTGGTGGAGCGGTTCACCAGGTTATTCCTGACGTAAACACAGAAATGTGTTTATAACCCAGAAACCGTGAAATGATTCTCAATATTTCAGAAAAGCTTGATCCCAATGCTTTGGTGCCTCTTCCGTGAGCCGAAGGCAGATCTGGTACAGTGGAGGTACCAGTGCAACATCTGGACTATATGAAGCTGTTCGCTGCTTTTCACCTTCTTACTTCTGCCTAAATTGCATTAAGCTCACCCCTAACCTGTGCGTATTGGTTCAGTAGTTGTCTGTCTGAGTCTGCAGCTGTCAGGAAGGAAGGACCTTCCATTTCACTAAGCCCAGCTCCATTGCCCTTATGTGTTTCTGATTTCCAGGTTAAATTTGTCCAGCTTTAGTTTCCACTCTTTAATTTTTGTCCTGCTAATGAGCCCACCAGTACGCAGGGTTACCTCCCCATGAGGCATTTACGCTCCTTGGTCAAGTCTCCCTTAACTTTTCTTTCTGTTAACTGAAGAGATTCAGTTCTTAAGTTGTGTAAGGAATTTTCTCACGTCTGTGAATCATCCTTGTGGTTATTTTCTGTGTCTTCTCCGTTTTTTTTTTTTCCTTCTTAGCAGTCTGTTAAAAATAGCTGCGTCGCTGTCCTCTGGCTGCAAATTGTGACCTTTGGGCTATGTAAATGACTTCTTAGAGAGATCCATGTTTCCATTTGCATCTGCTTGTCATATTTTTTCCTCTTTCAAGCAAAATACAAAGTGGCCAAGACTGCCAATATGTCCCTGTGATTACTGACATTGTCCTGACTGAGGTGGGACCTCTCAAACATCTCTGCAGAGCTAATCCATTCCCCTTAATGACCTGGGAGACCTGGTCTTGACTTTCCTGGGGGCTGCACTGGGTTTCATCCCAGAGTGCGGTTAATAAAAAACAGCAGGGTTTTCACTTAGGAGGAATCTCAGGAGCTCCCATTGGTCTTTCTGTTACTCTCTTGAGCAAAACCAGTCCAAAAGAAGAAACCTAATGGTTTCATAGATCTGAAATATATTGAAAATGTCCAATTATTTATATTCTAAATGAAGAACAACTGTCATTTTTCTTCGCTCTGTTACCATGGTTGGCAAAACCCATCAGATAGGTATTGTGAGATCAAAGCAATTTATTAATGGTGTATGTGAAGGAAGGGAATTGTACCAAACTCCAGCCTGAACACCAGCTGCATGTGCCTCGCTGGTTAGTGTGTGTGTGGCCTCGCTCCCTTCACGCCCTCAGCAAAACCAAAGTTTTCCCTTCTACGCAGCCTGCGAGGGGAAAAAATGGAGAATGAGCTGTCTAAAACCTCATGTTGATTGACCACAGCTTATACGTTATGTCCAGAGTATGACATTTTGGAGGCATTTATTGCTGGTAGGGAAAAAGCAATTGTCCTCAGCATTTTTTGGGCTGGAAATGATTTAACCTGTCAGACTTTGCTGGAGACTGGGTAGCCTGCTCTTGTGCTGAGGAGGATCTACCTGGCTAGATGATCTTCAATGTCCCTTCCAACCTAAACCATTCTATGATTCTGTTTGTAGCCCTGGAGTGAAGCCTGGATTTAGGCTTTTATGACTGGGAATGCCAGGGCAAGGCAAATGGCTGATGAACAGCTCTCTGCAGGTCTCTGCTAATGATATTAAATGGCTGTGGCCAAGAGATAAATCTTCATTTCTTTGCTTTCTGGAAAACCATGCGACCTACCTCACAAGCAGGAGCAGCACAAAGGTTCGGTGCCAGGTTTCTTCGCTGGGATGCAGTGGCATAGAGCCAGTGCCAGAAGTTTTATTTGTTGTCTGCTTAGCGACCCCATATATCTCTGCCCTGTGGTTTTGGGTGGTATCCTTTATACCCACACTGTGCAGGGAGCTTTGAAAAGGGGCAGGATTGTGGCAGTTGTTAGATGACAGCAAGATGTTCTCCTGCTGAGGCCATGGCTTTGGCCTCTGACCACCTGCATCTTCTGGGCATGCTTCCTTCTGAGCTGTGCTCTGTACAGAAGTAAATCCTAAGAGCCACAGCTCATTTAACTTGGGATATCAGTAGTTATCCTCATATTAGACAGCATTTCCCAGGGATTAGAGGTGGCCTGAGAGGACCAGTGGTGCCTCTTCTGAATTGTCCACTGATCTCTAGGAAATGCTGTTGCTTGGATCCCAGCCACATGGCTACATGGTGGTATAGAGAGAGATGCTCAGTGTTTCTCCAGCCCTTTGTCTGCAGGGTACCTGGCTCAGTGCAAGTATCTTGGTCAAAACTTTTGGTGGATTTTGGGTCAAAGGTGCTCTGGATTTTTGCCATGGACAAGACAAAGCCAAGGCTGCTTCCACCGTGGGACAAGGAAGGAGAGAAGCAGGCTGTGGCATGAAGCTGCCTGCTCCTTCTGCTCCTATAGCCAGACCTCGCTCTGGCATTACGCGGGAAATGTCCCTATTGAAATACTCAGGAGGAGGACTGAGCGCTGTTGAGGTTTCTCCAGCAGGAAGGAGAGATGGTGAGGAGGGTTTGCCCTGACCCCAGGACTTAGGACATGTTGATTCTCATCCTAGCGGTACCATGATTTTCAGAAGCAGTGCATATCTCTTCCAGCTAAAGTGTATGTCAAGGAGGGGTGAATAAATGCCACAGGCAGCTGAAAGCCCTGATGCTGAACTCAGCTCTTGCTCTTGCAGGTTGTGGGACCAAACAAGGGGCATCCTTCCAGGGGAGTGTTGGAGAGGTGTCATTTCTGAACACAGGGCACGGCCAGAAGCCCACAGCAGGCGGGTTTTTGTGCGGTTTCTATCAGTCTTAGGAGCGACAAGACAAGGGAGAGCTTTGTCAGCAGTCAGCACTTGCAAGCTGCTTCATATCTCAGGCAGCATCAGTTCTGGTCAGCTGCCTTTTTCTTTTTAAGTGGGCTGTTTCTTTCCTCCCCGCCCCCCCTTCAGGCTTCACAGTTACCATCTCCTTTCCCAATCTCAAGAGGATGTCTGCGTTCTATTTTAAAGTTGTGGTCAGAAAACACGGCCGGAGGAAATAGCTTGAAGACTGCTCTGAAATAGTGCAGTTATGCCATCTGATGGCTGCACTTGGGTCTTGGTTACACCTTTACCTCTGCAGTCCACCCTCCTCAGAGCATTGTCCTGGGGGCCCGGCAGCCTCCATGGCCGGGGAGCTGCCTGTTGTACAGCACTAACAGCTGACCCACCAGCNGCTGCACTTGGGTCTTGGTTACACCTTTACCTCTGCAGTCCACCCTCCTCAGACCATTGTCCTGGGGGCCCGGCAGCCTCCGTGGCCGGGGAGCTGCCTGTTGTCCAGCACTAACAGCTGACCCACCAGGAACGTCAACAAGGCGTTTGGGGACATCTTGCTTACCTCAGAGCGAGAAATAAAAACATTTAGATAAGCAGATAAGTGAGGGGGTGTTTCGAGCTTTTATTGCAGTCATGCACATGTACTCATAAGCCACGATCCTGAAACACGTAACATGTCCTTGCAGTCAGCTTGCTTTGTACTTTCAGAGAGACAACATACGCACATCAAGCTGATGTCTCTGGGAAGGACCAGGGCTGTCCTTCCCTTCACTCATGGAAGCTCTCTTCTCCTCTCCTTCCACTCTGTCGTCCAGCACTCTAGTGAATGTCTTCTTTGCTGTAGTGAACATCATCTTTTTTGCTGTTGTCCTTCATTTTGCTTTAGCCCAGATCTGTCCCCACAGTTCCCCCCGTGTCATCAAATAGTCTCTGAGAGCCTCTCCACTGAGCAACAGACCATGCTACTGGACCATGATCACTGGAAAGTGTCTGTGCCTTGACTTTTCTTGTTTACTAGTGTAAAAACATGCTATTTAATTGGAGAGGTCACCTAACCACAGTTTTTTATCTGTCAAGTGAATATCATACTGTTTTTAGAGAGCAGTTGTGAAACTAAAGGCTTGAACTTGGTGAAACTCTTGGTTATGAGGACTGTAAAGACCTCAAGTGCGCCTTACTGTCATTTCTCAGCTTTGGTCAGGTTTTTGAGATCACTGTATTTCCCAATACCTCTTCTGCAATGGTCTCTGTTGCTCCTGCTACGTTGCAGCCTGGGACCCAAAAGCATCAAGAGGTTTCTTAACTGAGGTTTCTTGAATATTGTGAAATGACTAAGATGCACACAGGAAACACAACAGCGTAAGACTGGGTCCGTAACACATTGGTGAGAATTTCCTCTCAAAGACTGGTGAGAATAAATGTCTTCAGTAAAAAAAACGTTTGCAGATAGGGGAAAAATGTACTGATGAAAAAAACCCAACCCATGTGGGAAACCCAACCTATGCAGGTGCACGTTGCATGCCATTCTGATAAAAGTCAGATTTGATTTTGCAGCAAACAGACACACTGACTTGGACCACCAAACTGACCCTTCTGTAAAAGGAGATTGGGGATGGGAATTTCCCCCACGCCTCCCCAGGGCGTGGGAATAGTCACCCTCCTACTGCTTCAATCCATCTTGACAGAGAGTTGAGGCTGCTCCACTGTGTTTTCCTTGAGCTCCCTACTATATCAGTTTAGCTGAGCTAATTCTCCTAATTTTGCCTGCAGTGATTTGGGAGGGCTCATACCAGCAGCTTGGCCACCCACCAGCAGACTCACCCAAAGTAGGGGAGGAAACATGATGGGGTGGTTTTTGTTGCCTCTCACCAGCACAGCTGAGTCTGGAAGAGTTATTCTTTTTTCCACATGCTTTTCTTTTTGTAATTTGCCTACAGCCTGAGGTCTTATGTTTCACCGCTGGAGCTCAATGCACGCAGCAGAAATTGAGTAATTACACCACCTTAATTGCACCCACACTAGGGGCTGTATTGGTGCAACAATGCTGGGGTATTGAAGGCATCATGCACGACCAAAATGGGTACAACCAGCAGCTCCAACCGCTTGTTGTAGATGTTTATACCACACTGGCCCTTCTCAATGCACCAGACTAACTGTGTTGGTCAAACTGGCACCATGCTTGCCCTTTACACAACATCGGGCTCTGGAGGAGAAAATTCCGTAGAAGACATGTCCACTTCCATCACTGGCTACACTGGTACAAACACAGCATTCCCCAGGCCTTATAATACATTCCAATCATTTTTTTTTTCTTTTCTTTGTTCCATTTGAAAGAGAAGAAGTTTTCACTATTTTTCTTTAACAGGTTCCACAAACTGAATTGATGTAGCCACTCCCCTTGGTGCCCTTTGAAGATCTTTCATTACTCTGCCCACCCCACCCCCCATTTTGTACAGAGGGCAGCGATACAGAGAAAGGGATGAGGGATGGTGTCAGAAAGCTGCTAAAAGTCCTGATTTTTGCGTTGTCCTAATCTTTAATAATTCCTGGCAATATTTCATTTATATAGCACCTTTTACCCCGAAGTGTATTACAAATGCCATAAATAAATGCAATACTGCGCTAACGAGGTCTTAGATCTGTCAAGGATGCAGCCGGAGGCTATGTAACTGCAGGTATTTCTCATCAAAATCACTTTGGTCTTTCTCTAACCTTCCTCCTGTAACAAAGTGCTTACAAGGCTGTCTTGAGCAAAGGTGGACCTCTGGCTAGCACCAACAGGAAGGATGAGGATGCTCTCTGGGGCACGAGGGTAGAGGAAAAAGGCTTAGTTGAAGTGAGAGATTGAGGAAAGACATTGCACTGGAAAAGAAATGCCCTAGCCAACCCTTGTGATTAAGCCTGTGCCTCTCAGAGCTGGTGGAAGCAGAAAGGACCTATAAATCAGTGCTGGCCTGCACCAACATGAATGCAATGAGATGGGGCATTTGAGAAGATGGGGGTTGTGAGTGGAGGGCCACCAGGATGATCATGCGAGGGGTGGGCAGAAGCATTGACTTTTTCTATTTGGATGTAAACTTATTAGCCCTAGAGCCAGAGAACGGGACCTAGCAAACAACTAGAGACATGCTGTCATCTGGGAAGTGGGCATTTCCCTCACTGCTGGGTCGTTGTAGGGATCAGACCACAACAGCCAACGGACTGTCACGTACCCCAGTGATGGGACCATCTGCGAATTGCCATAAAGTAAAGGGCAGTGTGACAAAGGAATGAGAGAGGCTGAGCTCCTGCTTTGAGAGTTTCTCGTTTGAAATAATGGTGGATTAGAAATTGAAATGTTATTGCTGCCATAAAGTCAACCGAGATGATATGGCTCCCTTGCAGTTTACTCCCTCCATTTAGAGGTGCTTTGACTAACATTCATAGAGGCTGTAGTGATAATAGCAACAGCTTCTCAGTTATTAGGAGCTCTCAGAAGGATCTTTGTGTACCAAGCAACCGTGCTTTTTATTAGCATTGATGGTATGTGTCAGTGGTTGGCCCCTGTTTATGCTGGCATTAACAAGCATTGGGAGGAAAATTGTGTTGTCAAGCGCAAGTCAAGCAGAAATAATGGCACTTGAATTCTTTCTCTGCATCCATGAAGTGATAGCATTTCTGGTCTATTTTATGTTTATGTGTGACAGCAAAAATCTTGCCTTACAATATCGCAGTTTCCCTAGGACGAGTTTAATTTTGCCTTCTGTAAAAATGTTCTTGTTTCTGGGGTTAGAAACTGATTGTGTACAGCCTTCACCTCCCCTCTGAATGCAGCCTCTTTCCCAACAATAAAATCTGGCGTCCAAGCCATATCTGGACTGCATAGCTCAACGTGAGCTTCTGCTACCCTACTCTTTCAGGGAAGTCCTGTCATGCTGAGAGAAACTCAGCTGATGTGCGGCTGCATTTTCAGAGCATGGATATCTGCCCATGTTTCATGTCTGTGCTGTATCTGGAAAGAAGGATATGTTCAAGGTTTTAGTAGTTCAGCGCATTTCAGGCGATCTGGATTTACTCCCATATTCTTCTACTGACTCCCCAGGTGACCTTGGGGGAGTCCTACACTCCATCTGTGCTCCACTTCCCTGTCTGTAAAAGAAGAACCCACTCCTCTCAATTTTTCTGTCTTATATTTGGATTAGGAGATTTTTGCAGCAGGAATTGTCTATTACTTTGTGCAGTTTGTGCCTCGGTCAGTGAGGCTTGGATCTATGCCGGGGTGCGCAGGCAAGTGTCAATGCATCGGTGCTCCCTCTAGACCATCACGGCAGTCTGTGCTGGGTTTCAGCAAGGAATTTTTGGCTTTGAGGCACACTCCTGACAAAAGGACACACTCCAGCGTAGCAGCACCCCTGCAGCTGGTAATGCTGTGGTGCCTGACAGGAAAACATCTTTCAGGTTGAAATCGCTGTGGCCACAGCTGATTTCTTGCCCTAATGAAGAACCCCAAGCAGCACATAATTTTTAATTCATTTAATTTGTCTTGGCTCCTTATTAAACCTGAAAAACTAAGATGTATCCAAAGCTCTCCTCAGTTACTCACCCCTTGCTCTTATTCTTTGGAGAGTGAACACTAGCATATCCCTCATTTCAGCTCGGAATATATGTTTGAAATCCATCACGAGCAAGCTCCACAACCCCTTTCTCTTTTTTCTTCAGCTGTGTGTACGCCCAGACAGCATGTGCCTCCTAATGCATTTGCTTGATAAGTTTAAAAGACCTCAGTGTAATTGATTTTTCATTGCTAATATTAGTCCAGGAAATCAGAGCTCCCATCTATCCCGCCAAATGAGAAGAATTTATCGTTGAGCTGGGAGCTGTGCTGCCTGGTGTCATGTCATTCCTGCCTTTGGTTGTTTCTCTGGGGCAATGTCGGCACGCTCAATTTGTTTGCCAGATGTGACTGCTGAGCATTGGGGTGTCCTCGTGGATGACCCTGCAGTGACAGGGAGGTGCGTTCAAATCCTGACGTGTGCTGAACCCAGCGCAGTGTGGTCCTCCTCAGGAGGAAGAAAGAGCATGCGTGTTCTTCACATAAGCCTCTGTACCGAGGGCTGGTCTGTGCACAGCAGGTGATGTCCTGGCCTTGTCAATGTCTGGTTAGACTGCCCTGGCCCTGTGAAGACCTTCCCCCAGCACTACATGGAGCTGTGCTCCTCCTCCATCAAGGAACAGTGGGACGCATGAACTTTAAACCAGGTTGTCGCATAGGTTTTTGCACCTATAAAACCACTTGGGTTAGTAGGTAATGTTTTCTTAAACATGACAGCTTTACAGCACCTGAAGCAAAGGCTGATGTGCTGGCAGGAAGACAACCTATACCCTTTTCTCTCTCCTGCTCTATTAGTAGTGGCAGTCTTTCCAAACCATTGTGTACCTATGGCCTGGTGTTTAGCACCAACTCCTTGTTTGGCCTCTGGGGACCAGTGACTTTTAAGATGTCTCACCCAAGCTCACCACCATGCGAAGACAGTCCAGCTCCTAGGAGCATCCAGCCTCTAGGTGAGCAGAGGATGGCCAAGGCAGAACATCACAACAATATAGTCTGTACTATTTTTCTATTTTCTCTACAGAAATAGGTCTAAAGCCTGTCCCAATCCCAGCTGCCAGCCTGGTGAAGACATGTATGCTTTTGTAACCGGCGTTGTTCAGTGGCACCATGTGTCTAGAATGATTTTTGAGTCTTTCCCAACCAGTGGGGCAGATACCCACTTACACCTCAAATGTCTAAGATGTAGGAGTGGAGCGACATTCAGATTTGCACTTCTGGATCTAAAATGATTCATCCCAATCATGCTACCATCATTAAAGCTTGTAAGAACCAGCTATTTGACATGCTTACTCCTGCATTCCTACAACCCTAAGGCTGCTTAATAGTCATATGTTAAAATATTGTATTTATATTCACGCTGATATACTGCCAGTTGCATTAAAAATAGACCAAGTGTGTAGCATTTAGTCCGCCAGAAGAAGACTTTCCATACATTTCAAAAACTTCCCCGTGATTAATTCTTGCTTGGCTTTTAAGTCCCCCCAGGCAGTGTATTTTGCCAGAGGTGTCCACTACACCTTGAAAGGACCCTCTACAAAATAAAACAAAAGACAGATGTGCTCTTCATCAAAGCCCCATGATATGCAAACCCCCTTCATCCAAGCAAGTCCCAGTGAGGGGAAATCAGGCTGTTAAGACACCGACAGCCTGATGTAGATGCTGGGGAGCTGCGGGGGCAGCGGGAGCATCGTGGGCTGCTCCGTTGGCTCTGCGTGGGTGGCACAGGCTGGCAGGAGGTGAGCGCTAGGGATTGCACAGAGTTCTCCTCTGTGCAATTAGCAGCTTGAGCAGCTGGAGTTGATGGTTGATGTGGTGCCTGCTGTGGAGGGTTAGGCTAGGAAAAAAGATGATTTTCAGCCTCCTTTGGATCCTGTTTATTGGGAAGCTGTTGACAAAGTAGGGAAGTAGGGGGTTGCTGAAATGCACTTGCTTTGGAGAAGAGTGGTTTCATCAGTCCCTCTTCTGCAAGCCCACAGGAGAAGGAAGAGCAGTCTGATGAGAGAAGACTTTACTGAGCTAAGTCTCCGCTGTTTCATTTCAAAACAAAAACAAACACAAAAAAGGTCAGTTAGAAAATCAGTAAGATACTCATACTCCTAAGGTCAAGCAGTCCAAGTAGCCTGTATGACAGGGCCATCCGGTTCTCCGCCTTCTCCGCCCATCTTACCTTTCCTACTGAAACAAAAGGGGAAGAATACATTTAATCTAACATCAGATGTTTAAAAGACAGCTGCTAATTTTAAATTAGTCATCCATTAGCTCTTTCTACATCAGTCAAGAGAACCAGGTACTTCTAGATGCTAGTTCATTCTCCGATGATATATTTTTAGGCAGCTGGGTGGGATTTAGACATATATTAGTAGGTGTATGACCTTCAGATAAAATTTAGAGGTTGAACCATGAACTGTATGTTTTACAGATCTCTGGCCACGTACTCCACAACCCTTATCTTTTAGTTTTCTCTTTCTTTTACTTTTCTCTTTTTTCCTTTTTTTTTTTTTTTCCTTCTTTTCAGAGCAGTGATAACTGCTTGTACCTCTGTTCCTGAGTGTTCCTGAGATTACTGGTTCAGTTCCCTTCTTGGTCAGTCACGAGGACATTTGTCACCTGTGCCCTGCTAAATAGTGCTCTGATGTATTGCATGAGCTAATTCCCCTTACTCTGCCTCACAAATCTCTGTTTGTCTTGTTCATTAACATAATTACTTCCCTGCATTAGCTGACGCCTGTAATAAAAGTCTCTGTTCCTCCTGTTGAAAGCTGTAGAGGTTGATAGCACGGTAATAAAAGTCAACAGTACGGGTGACTTAACAAATGACATTTTCTTCAACTATTTGGCTGGTTTAGCAGAGCTCCCTTTCCCCAGCGCCCTTGGTATCGAGGGAACTCAGGAGTTCATGTGTTAACACTTTTGCTCAATGTAGAAGGCACTAGAAACTCCTTCAGAGAGCTGACCTTGATTGTTTGCCTCTTGGTAGGTAAGAGCAGACGGAGCAAGAGAAAACTCCTTTCATTGTGTGGAACAAGATTCATTCCTGAATGCAAGAATGACATTCAGTGCTAGAAATGATGCTATGAAAAAGCGGAAATTGGTTTTTAAGAAGACTTTATCGTACACTTGCAATTCTGAGTCCTGTGAATTACAGGCATTGACAGGGAATTAATTCTCTTTAAGAACCAGTTTCCATTCAGAGATTATTTTTGCCCTACTTTGCCTATTTTTGCCACCCATGGAAATTATTTCAGAACTGGAAAATAGATCTTACAGTAAGACCTCACAAAGTCTATCTACTCTGCTGCGCTCAATAGGGGGATTGATTGCTGTCTTTAAAAGTACATCACTGTGGGGAAAATATTGGATGCTAATGGGCTCTTTAATCTAGACAAGAACACAACACAACAAGGAGAAAAATATTAATGGTGAGGGTGATTCACTTACTAGAGCAAACTCCTAAGGGAATTATTGCTTTCTGTATCTCCTGAAGTTTGTGATCAGCTCTATTCAGTTGACTAAACATATGTGTTTAGTGCCTTTTTACATGATCTGGGATATTTGAGGCATCGGTATGGGGCTGGCAGGATCTATGAGGCATTCAAGGTCTTCTGAAGTGGCAGCTAGATGCTCTGTGGGGGAGCCCCATTGGTCTCAAATGATACTAGAAGCCTGCTTTTAGGCAACTAAATTAAATCCCTGGGCTCTGATTATGGATTTAAGGGGAGAAGTTGGTACTTTTAGGGAGCAAGATATTTAATCTATTTATACATCCTCTTTGGGATGAGTTGAATTGCCTTGACTGACTTCATATGGGGTGAGGAGCTCAGAAGGAGGCATCTATGCCTACTGAGATGGATGCCCCCCAGAAAGCCTAAGGCAGGAGCTGAAATTGAACCCTGGGTCTCATGTCCATCTCCATTGCCTGTCTCACAAGAGCAACCTTTACAGAATTGCATGCTGCTTTTATCCTGGTTAGGAAGTCGTGGTGACCTGTGCACTTCAGCTCTGACTCCTGGGCCATTTGATACCTTCTGCACTAAGCAGGCAAATTGCCCTGTCTCTGCAATTAGAGTAATTAGGAAAAGCGATGTTTTGAGCTACTGGCAACTCTAAGAATAAAACATTTCCTTTGAATCAAAGTGCTCTGATCAAAGTTTGAGCATTAAGATAACAATAGAGCAATTAAGGAAATTTTCAAAATGAAAAGCTTGTGTGGGTGGAAATAGTTTCTTTCAAAAATGTCATCAAAACATCTGAACTCTTTAAGAATGCTCCTTTTCCTTTTGTTTTGAAATGGCTCATTTAGGAGAACAACACGGTAACATGGGTGTATCATAGGTTGGTATCATCTGTTCTTCTCCACCTTTCTTCTCCATTCCCCAGAACAAATGTTCCAAATCCCAGTATAACGTGAGAAGATCTGTTTCCCAGGTGTGGGTCTGAGAACAAGATCTGACTGCTGAAATTTCCACCAGCCTACACACAGAAGCACCTAGAGCACATCTAGGGACAAACGCAAACAATAAAGTGTCCGGCAAAAGGTTATTCTCTTAGGGTCTTTTTCCTTTCTGAAGATGAAAAAAAAAATATGGAAAGACCCACGGGGGCTGAAAGCCTATCTAATGGGCTCCAACAGTGTGAATTGTCCCAGTCTGCAGTGCTGCTTTGTGAAAGAAAGAACCTGAGGGTGGAAAACAAAGGAAATCAAGCCTGGAAAATAGTGCAGATTGCACCTTGCTGCAGGCAACGAGGTATTTATTGTAAGACACCCTGTCTCAGGTTGATCAAAAAGGCTCTGTCTCGCTGACAAGAAGTGATTTTCCTGGTACTGGGAAAAGAGATGAACTTTTAGTGAATGCCTCTGAGCATATATGAATGTAGAGCGCAGGAGTCGCTCTGACTGTGTAATGAATCCAGCTCAGACTGAAATCATCTCACTGCACGGAGAGGGATTCAGGCTTGCCACTGCTGTAATCATGCAGTAGGAAACAGCTCTCCCTTGATGGGGTGTGATTCAGCCAAGATCAGCTTCTCATGCAGTTGCTGCTCTTAGAATCATAGAATCATAGACTCGTTAAGGTTGGAAGGGACCTTTAAGATCATCAAGTCCAACC
>RSEF01000002.1:2192601-2212975 GCA_003993805.1 Himantopus leucocephalus | reverse complement strand
CCAGCAGTTCCCTGTCCTTCTTGAACCGGGGAGCCCAGAACTAAAGCTAAATCCCAAGGTGGTGGAAATAAGCCAGGGGTCCCTAGATCTACCACCAATTTAGTATGTAATCTAGGACAATTTTTATCTTTTACCAAAAGTGCTTCCTTACCAAATACAACGGCCTGGGGTATTTCAATGATAGCTCAGATACTGAATGCCAGATTTGTGAGGCAGCTGTGGCAGGTGAGGAGGAGGTCAGGGCTGGGTTCTTTCATTGCCCTCATTGGCTGTTTTTCAGTTTGCACCCTCAAATGCAGCTCCTGGAGATTTTTTTTTTTGCCAAGTAGAAGCAGCAAATGCATCCACTGTCTCTGCTGCATGCTGCAGCTCTGCACACTTTCCGGCGGTGCCAGGGCTGCATTTGAGCCTTTGTGCTTGGGGGGGATCCACCGAGTGGATCTGCCGGCAGATCGCATGGCAGATGTCCCTTTCTGCCTAATAGAAATTAAAAGCACATTGCGAGAGGCATCTCCCCACCACAGCCTGGTGCATCTTAGAAGCTGTAAGATGTTAATATGCAGAACAGGCTGTGTTCTCCTTGCTGAAGAGGTGCAGTGCGTTGGCTGGGAGCCCACAACGAGGAGGAGGGTCTGGCAGCTGTTAGAGGCACTTGGAAGAAGAGATCAAAGCATATTAATTCATTTTCTATCTTTTCTATTTCCACAGCATCCCAGAATAAAGAAAAATCTTGTTTTAGCCACGTGAACTCTACAGAAAGCAGCATTTCGTAACTGCAGGAATTACTCTTCCACTTGGTGCTTTGCCGTGCTGTGATGAAGGCAGAACATGATGAGAAGGTTTGGACGTGGTTCAGATGACCTGAGGGGAACTCATATCTTGCTCTTTCACCTGTTTGGTCAGATGGCCTTTTTCCGTGTCTCTGCCCAAGCCTCAGTTTCCCTAGAAAAAAAAGGGCTGCAGTCGTGACCTCCCTCAAAGAGCACTTTGAGCTTTCTGGCTTGGAAGCCCTCTGCTGCATCTCTGTATTAAACCCTGTGAGCATCTCAGCATTGGTAGGGAAGAAACATAGTGTGAACTGAGGACCTTCACTGAAGCTCTGCAGCTCCTTCTCCAAAGCACTCCCTGCCAGTCTGGCAAAAGGGCTCTTTTTTTGTCCAAGCACATTTTTCTGGACTTTTCTCTCTATTTATCCAGGCACATTTACACTACAAAGACCACAACAGCATTGGTGCATTGACCTGTGACCCTGCTACAGTAAAACCAGGTTTGCAGGTAGGATTGAACCTCCTACGTAGTCCTGTTAATGCTCAAGTTTGTGTCTACAAAGTGCCAGGGAAGATTCCCAGGCACTGGAATTGGTTGTCTATATTGTGAAATTGTTGTGATACTCTTTGGTGTGTGCCTTGTGCCTGGGCTCAATAGCACTTTCCCGAAGAATTTCTGGAGATGTCTCTGGGCGGAGCTAGTGTGGCTCATTCCTGACAGAGAGTTTAGATGGAACCTCATAATTTGCAGACTAAGAGAGTTTAATAAAATAGCACTAGGCCATTCCAAGCCAGNATAATTTGCAAACTAAGAGAGTTTAATAAAATAGCACTAGGCCATTCCAAGCCAGCTGACCTCAGTACCAGAGAAGGATCCCAAACCCATTTCTCTTATTGCAATACCTGTCACCTTGTTGTTTATTCCAAGTGTTTTCTGGGCCCCCTTTGCACTGTCAGAGCACCCAGGGCATTAGGGTATGCAGCATATTGCTTAGACAGCTGGATGGCATGAACAGCATCCCTGAGCTGTCCTTACTGTGTCTGCAGTGCCACCAGAAAAAGTCATGATGAAGAAGCCTACCCTTGCATGAAGTAGGGCAGCCCCTCCCACCCATGAATTAAGATGTTTTTATTCTCCACCCAAACTTTTCAGAAATGAGCAGGTTCAAACTTCATGTATTGGTGAATGTAGGATTGATGAATTGACTCCTGGATCTCCTCCTGGTAAAGTTTTGAATGATATTTTTATTTTTATTATTTACTTATATTCATATACTCATACATATATTTGTTTATATTTTGCTTATACTTATTTTATGTTTATATAGAATCATAAAATCGTCTAGGTTGGAAGGGACGTTTAAGATCATGAAGTCCAACCATTAACCAAACACTGCCAAAACCACCGCTAAACCATGTCTACCCGTATTTTAAATACAGTGATTGCTACTCAATGACTTCCCTGGGCAGCATTTATATTTATATTTATATTTATATTTATATTTATATTTATATTTATATTTATGTTATAGTTATAGTTATATACTTTCAGCAGCAAATATTTCACAGATCCAGGCATTCCAGCTTTGTTCAGCCTTGCAGGCAGTGCAGTGACTCATCCCAGTCTTCTGCGATGTCTCCTTTCTTTCGGGCTCTCCTCAAGGCAGAAAAAGCATGTAAATGAATTGGTCTGGTTTGTAGTTTGTTTATTTGGTTTTCACCTTGGAGGCAGCAAGAGCAGTCAGCTGCGGGAGCATTTGTTCCTCATCCTTCTTCTGGGGATCGTCAAACTATTTTTTTAGCTCAGGGTTAAATCCAGCAAAACAGGTTGGAAGAGAGAGATGTCCTCCGAGGAATATCCTTTAGGGTGACTCATTTAAGGCCCTTGAGTTTGGAAATACTGACCTTAATGCTTCCAAACTCCAGTTTCTCCTCTTCTTGCACCTGCCTGGTTTAGTGCATGGACAGACCGTGCTGCCGGCATCGCTCTTGGCGATGTCTCCTCTCTCATTTCCACCTATGCAAAGGCGCAGCCCCTGCTTTTATTTCTTGCATATTGGCCCAACACAGACAGGTATCCTTTATATTCTGGCACTGCAGAATTTTGCAGGCTTGACTTTGCAACTTGAAAAGTGGTTTTGTAATGCAATCGTTTCAATGGGTAATATCGTAGCCTGTAGAAAGAAAGAGATTGGAAAACACAGAACCGCCATCCTGTGGCATCAATCACCCGTCTGGCTCTAATCCCTCTTCTGCAGCAGGGCTAGGAATCCCTCAAAGAAACAGACTGCAAGATTAAGGAAGAAAAAGCTGCCCTCGCTGTTGGAACTTGCCCAACCATTTAGAAACACATTCCCTCTAAAAACATTAGTCTCAGGAGGAAAACTAGGATTGAAAAATAACGTCTAGCCCAAACGGTTTAATTTATGAGCGACAGCGGAAAATGAGGTGAGTGTGGTGTTAAGTAGTGATACTTCTTGTATTTTTATTAAAAGATTTGGGACGCATTTGTACGCTTAAATTTAGATAGCTTTTAGAGGTGACTATGTTAAGAGAAGAGTTTCTTAGCTCCATCTGTATTCAGTGGGGGGAGAGAGTCATGCCCAGGTAGTGGTTCAGAACAGGAGTAATTTAGCTTCTCTGCGGTGCTTCTTGGAACTGTCCTTTTTCTGCTCTCAGCCTGACTTTCACAGCCAAGGAGAGGGGGCCAAAGGCTCGGGGTGACTGTCGAAGAATCAAGGTAATTTGATCATGACCTGGACTGTTAGACTCACCTGCAAGTTTTGGGGTTTTTTTTGGCAGGGAGGGAGAATGGGATAACACACCATGATGGTCAATGTGGCATGTTGGGTGGCTAGGGAAAGAGTCCAGGAAGGCTTCTTTTCTCCTGTGCTTTAAAAAACAGTCAGGCTTGACTGTCTCTGCTCCTGCTAAATACTGCTCTGCTCTGTGAATGGACCTGTTGATGAGATTTTCAGGTGGCTTAGGTGCTAATCAATAATGAAGTAACATTAAACTGGCACCATCTGGTTATTTATAACTCCAGAATTTTTTTTTTATGAAACTGTACTTCTTCCATATGCTTACCTTAAAGCTTGTGTTAGCACCGTAAGAGCTTAATGCAGTGGCCAAAGAAATAAATGGGAAGACTGTTTTGACCTCAGGAGGAGGTGTAGAAAGCTGGATGGGGCGAAGCCCGGCACAAATAGTGACAAGGCTCATACCAGCGTGGCGCAAAATGAGAAAGATCCTCATGAAGTCTCTGGCTGTTCCTGTAGTGCTGGCAAATCCTTTCTCACTTCAACAGACCACCTCAGAAATTCATTGATGTAAGCACAAAGCGAGCGTTAGTCGCAGCTGTAGACTCATCTGTAACAGTGACCTTTGGTCTGTCACAAGGGGACGCTTTCTAAGGCATAACAAGCCTTTCCTCCTGAGCTGGTTCAGAATGTAGTCCAAAGTCATTGGATAAAATGTGCNGGCCCAAAATTTGTTTGTCCGGTAGCTGACCTTGGAGAGTTAGGAAGACGTGCTTCTTGGGGACTGACATTTTCACTGAGATTCACTTCGTTTAATTTCAGGAGCTGACAGTGTTGGTGACCACATCAGAGATAATTGCTTCAAACTACCTTCATAGTCACCGAGAGGAATAGGCCATGTTAGCACGTAGCTTATTGACCTTAAAATGAGAGGAATTGCTCTTTAAAGCTTCTTCTCTCCACTGCCTGTGAAGGCAGCTTTGAGTGACTCGCTCAAATGTAGATCTCACCTTGTATTCACATTTGGTCAGCATGGTCAGTGATGAGTGTCATCTTCTGACTGCAATGACCTTTATTGCTCTTCCTCCCTTCCTGCCCAGAAGTCCTCATATCCTCTTCCTACACAGAGACCCAGCTCACCCAAGACCAGTGGCTTCAGTCCTCATGGATGTGTCAGCAAGCTTGGCTTCCAGCTGCCTCTCCCTTGGGGAGCAAGCATCCCTTGTGACTCCCTGGAAGTCTCAGATCATCATGATGCCTATGCATGGGACCAGAATGATGCTAAGAATATTGAACTCTCTCAATTTCCACCATGGAAACTGAGCTATGGACTTACAGAACCATTACAGTGAAACTGTGGGGTCTGACACTCTGATGGTTCTGAGAGGATGAAGAAAGCCTTGGTGTAAAGATTCTTGGGGATCATTTTCTTAACTGCTGCAGTATCAGAGCCTGGGCAGACTCCTTGGAGAGAAAACTCTTCCCAAACCAGGCTTGCATTTCCAAATCTCTTGATTAAATCTTTCTTGATTAAAACTTAATCTCTCATTAAATCTTTCATGTGTGTCCTGATTTCATGCTACCGTTTGGAAGTTAGGAAAAGATGTTTCTCCCTGGTCAGATTGGCCAAAATCGCTGGATTTTTTGTCATTCCTTGGGGCGTGGGGTGTGACTGGCTTCTGAGGATCCTCTGCAAGTTTTTTAAAAAAAATTTCCCTGCTGTTGGAAATATCTCTTACTCTTTTCCTATGCATGTTATAGTAGCCTTTTATCTTTTGCTAGAAGTGTCAAGTTCGTGACAGATTTTGGGAAGTGTCTGTAGTGTACAGCACGTGATGACCTTGTGGAAAAGGACATGTATGGGATGGCTGCCCATGGTTATGGGAAACTAGACACCAGGTTCCACATGGTCTTCATTGATTTTAAATTCCTATGCTCAAACGACTTCTCTGATTTTCTACAAAGCAGTGCAGATCTCAGGCATATCCATGGTCTTTGGTGCCAGAGCTTCCAGAAGGTGAAAGCCCAGCCCAACGAGAAGTCTGGCAGGCTGTTGTGCAGCTGATGGCAAGCTTGTGTAGGTACTCTATGAGTAAGTATCTCTAAGGAGTAGCACTAGATTGAGCTGGTCACACATTACAGTCACTTCTATTTTGGGGACGTCTAAGGCAATCCCATTAAATTCCCAACAAAAGCAGTAGACAGCAGCCAATTAACTTGTGCCTGCTCATTTAAATGATAGATCAGCAGAATCAACCCGTGGTCAATCTTGAAAAGTTTTATTGGCAGGAGTTGAATGTGTTGGGACCCTGCCACTAACTCAGTCTGTAGACAATCAGTATCAACTGAATAATAATTGTAACAATGAATAAGGGTGATTCCTCACATAATTTCACATTTATAATCAAACATGGCATTAGAGTTGGTAAGATCAGGCATACCATGTGAGGTCAAACACCCCACCAGCACAGCAGGATCTTCTTTGGGTATCAGGCTGTAAATCCTTTGAAGTCCAGCGTCATGGCACTAACGATGAACACTGTCATTCACAAAGCGTGGAGGAGAGATGAGGTAGAGCAACTGAAATAGCACTGAGCTCCATACGGATACACGGTTCTGCTACAGATCGTAGGGTTGGAAATAAGCAGAACAGTTATCCAGTTTAATCTCTTGTAACTGCAGATGGCTAGATTTTAGTTGTCTGGTTTAGAGAGATGCCTGAATAACCTGAAAATAGTTTTTTCTCCATAGTCCATAATCCCCAAAACACACTGTAGCGTCATGCAACACACTTAACACATTCTCAGGGTGCCTTCAAATGCAGTGGGTTCCTGTCTTTTAAATGTATACCTGAAAACATCAGTCCTCCTTCTGGAGGAGTTTAGCTTCTGTCAATTATGTCTTGTAGCAGGGCGATGGCTGAATTGACCTCTTTAGAACTGATCCAACTCTGTTTTCAAAGGTCCCAAACCACAGATGTGAAAAAGCATTTCTGAGGCATTTTTTACGGCAGGTTTTTTTTTTCCCTTGTAGAGAGCTAGGCATGATTTAAGGCATATTTTGAGGTTTCAGTAGAAGGGTGCAGATCAGTGAGGTCTGCCAGTACCCATACCTGAGCAATTTGGGAATCACTGCTGTCCTGTGCACTAATCCAGGAGACATGTCTGTTGTCAGAAATAGAAAATGAATTAGGACAGGATCAGCTCAGAGTACTGGAAAGACACTTTTCACAACCATCTTGCTTTTTATTTATCTGTTGCTTTCTCCTTCTGCCTTAATAGTCTGGTTGCCTGTCTTTTAATCTTCTCCTCTGCTGGTTGGGAAACAGGTGGTGAGAGAAAAATCATTTTGCCTCAAAGATTCGGGGTGATTTTTCACCTAGGGCAATATTTTTGTTGCTGTCCTTTTCTCTTAAGCAGTCAGTGCAAAAGGTCTCTTTGCTGTTGCCTGTATTAAGAAAGGAGGAAACTTCCTAGCGTTCAACAAGGCCAAGCGCAAGGTCTAGCGGAAGGTGTCCCTGCCCATGGAAGGGGGGTTGGAACTAGATGACCTTTAAGGTCCCTTCCAACCCCAACCATTCCGTGATTCTATGATTCAGCCACTGCTGAATCACCACTGGGTCAAGACTTTAACAGCAACACTCTGAATTCCTGCGTGATTTAGAAGTTGCTCTAAATGCCACCAGTCACCGGGAAACTGGGAAATACCTAAATCTCAAGTGTCTGACTTCCAGTTGGGTTTTTTTGGGGTGTGTTTGTGGAAATGTTGCTGGAAGGCAATATGGAAAATTTAACTTTTTTCCTGCAGAATCAGAAAGTTTATCTGTAAGGGNAGAAAATTTAACTATTTTCCTGCAGAATCGAAAGTTTATCTGTAAGGGCACAAGTTTTCCTAGGCCATTTCTCTGAGGGACAGCGAAGCAGCCCTTGACCCTTCTGTTTAGTAGCACAAACATAAGCATGCCAATGAGGGAACAGATGAAGTTANGGAAAATTTAACTTTTTTCCTGCAGAATCAGAAAGTTTATCTGTAAGGGCACAAATTTTCCTAGGCCATTTCTCTCAGGGACAGCGAAGCAGCCCTTGACCCTTCTGTTTAGTAGCACAAACATAAGCATGCCGGTGAGGGAACAGGTGAGGTTACACCATCAGCCTCTTCCTCAGCAGGAGCACCTTTCCCCATCTGTGCTTCCCTCTTTGACATCTCATAGCTTTGTGGATACCATGAGGTTACACCCTGTGATGTTTTTTTGGAGTCCAGGGCTGGTTTGGAGAAGCATCAGCAGCACTGACCTGGGCTGCTGTGAGGAGAAGGGCCAGCAGGGAAAGGCAAAGCAGGACTATGGTCATCTTTGCTATCTAAAGACATCTCCTGCTTAAGGTGGCTGACCCTTTTGCATACTGTGATCCTAGATAGTATGAGGAACTGAACCAGGAGAAAAACTCCCAGCAACAAATCCTTCTTCTGTTGCACGAAGTTCTCAACTGGCTTTGGTGTTTTGAGTGCGATGACTCGACTACGCAAGGTCATCATCACTGAGAGCGGCCACTTCCCTACCCCTCATGCCGTCTCTTGCGGTTACGGACAGTGACGTAATGTGCAAGACTGTTTACATCCTCCTTAAGAGTAACAGTCTACTGAAAATAAAACATGGGAAAAAAATGCAATTCTAGCACTGTCACTTAAGTTCTTTGATAACAATAAACAAGGAAATAAAATTAATATGTTCCCAGGTTACTCAACAGCTGCAGTTCAACTTGAACTGGTGGGGGAAGAGAGGGGTTCTGACAACCATGTTGGAAATGCAGGTGGTAGTGGCTCTAACCATTCCCTGTCCCATCAGGAGCAAGCAGCACTTGTTATTGGTTGCCTTTTGGAACTAGATGATCTTTAAGGTCCCTTCCAATTTAAACCATTCTATGATTCCAGACAGTCATTCAGAAGGTGCAGGAACAAATGGTTTGAGCCTTAGTGAAGAAGCTAATGGCAGTGCCTTCCTGTCCAGGAAGATGGAGGCAGCGGAGAAGGTGGAGGAAATCAGTAGGTGTGTGAACATCTTAAAAGCCATAGATATTGGCTATATCTTCAGCTATGGTCCTGTTTCTCGTACAGTGCCATCTTTATCCAGAGTCCGAGGTAAGGTTTTGTTTGGGAACTTAGAAACCATAGTGTTGCTCTTGGACTGTACTGACTTGTCCTGTGTCACTACCAGTAAATTCTGATTCAGATCAATATATTCTGTACCCACAGAAAAAAAGACCCCTTGTTATGTAGTGCTTACAGTCACAATAAATCAAGATGTGCAACAGCGGGTGAATTGCCCTGGCCTACTATTAGACATCGCCACTGCTGACACCTCCAGCTGAGGTAGTCCTAGTAAACCCTTTGTATTCAAGGCAAGAAACAGGCACTTTGGGTGAGATTTTCAGCTGCTTAAACACAGGTTTGAAGAGTCATAGATGCTCTGGGATTTTCTTCCAGGAATACAATTGTCCTTACAAAGTGATGTGTATCTGCCGTAAATTCTGTGTTACACTTTCTGTTCCTACTTAGAAGTCTACAACACCTTGGGGGTCTCCTGTGGAATTATACACAATGGAGTCCTACTAATATGTCATTAATCTGATGTCATTTAGCTGTCTACTTGAGATGAAATTATTATAACTCTGGTGCATTGCTTATGTTGACCGAATCTCCAGTGGCTATAAAGAGAGCTTCACTACAAAACTGCAGTCCAGGAAATCAAAACAATATTATTTCAGCTTCAATAGATTAACAGTAAAGTTGAAATTTGGCCTGGGAAGTTTGCCATTCTTAGCCAATTTCACAGACCCTGAGCTACATATTGCTTCAGTTTTTGGTGGCCGTGAAATTCATATGTGAAAAAGTGCCCCCATATAACTCTGCATTTGAGAGTAAGAAGAGAGAAACACACATCTCCCGTCACATGTGCAGAAGGACAAATGGAGCAAGCAAAGGTCTGATTTGTTGTTGCTCCCATCTGGAGGGTAAACCTGACATTTCTATCTGCCAATAGCAATTTATTGTGAAGCAGATCCGCAGGGAAGGTTTCTTCATGCTAAATCAACCAGCAAAAGAAATGAACCTTGTGTTACAACCAAGTAAGAAACTTAATCACAGTCTACATGTCTGGGTGCATAAATAATCTAAATATATGCAGCTGCAATTTCGATATATTAAACTAAACCCTCCCAAACAGCTGTGCGAAAAACAAAAATTACTACTCTGTTAGAAAAGAAACTGAATATATCTAAGTGCAGGTTTGTTCTCATTTGATCTTTGGGGAGAGAAAGAACTTTTTATCACCTACAAGGAAAATTATTGTGTTAATGATCATATAGTGGGTGTTTAATCCCAGCGAATATCTCTTTACTGGAGCCATAGTCAAATTCACTCTCTGCTGAACCCATGTTGCCCAAAAAATTATTCTGAAGAGTACTGTCAAAGAGCCAAGGTTAGAGGTTTTAAGTACATTACTGGACGTAGCAAATACTTTCTCTACTTTTTTGAAAAACTATGGATTTATATTTTACTTACAAATGGTAACTTTCACTAAGTGCAAATGTAGTAAGGGTAAGTATGTTCTTAGCAACTGCAACGTCCTTTCTAGTTGTAAGTATATTTTTATATTATAATACTCAAGGTTTCCTTCCATACGGAGTGGTCACCAAAACATTCTTACTAGAAGAATTTATACTCAATATTAATATAGGACAGAAGTAAACAACAATTATATATATTTTTTTTTGAGGAAAAAATATTGGATATAATGTGAGCCGCGCAGGTGTGTGCTTCAAGGAAAAGTATAATTGTTGCTACTTTCCTCCTCCAGCTTTGAACCAAGATGAATTTGTGTAGCCTCTTCCTCTTCATCATGTCTTTTTATTGGTGTTTCCTCCCACAATACACATTTTTGTTCACAAGAGCTTGTTACTAATTTTTGTGTTCACAGATTTGACAGGAGTCAGAGTAGCTGTATCTCAGAAGGTCAAGGACAGCTTTGGATGCTGATGATCCATCCATTCATTGAACGTCTCTTGATGACACCTCTGTAGTCATCACTTTAGACCTTTGCAGAGCAGTTCACATCCATTGGGCATCTCTAAATCCCTTTTTTACAGTTTGCACGCAATGCATTCTGGGAGAGGAGGTCTTTGCATGGTGGACATTTTACTCCTTTCAAACAGAAGAATTCGTAATTTCTCTGTCTGCTCTTTTCGTTTCCAAAGTCCTAAATCAGACAGTCTGGGGTTACTTGAGTGTATTATGTCTCTCAGTTGCCTCAATTCATCTGCTGCACCTGGAAAGATGGATTTCCCCCTAAACTGAATTAACTACATTGACAAGAGCTCCCTAGAAAGGAGTTCAAATGAGTGGCTTTGACATTAACAACTGTGTAATAGATACATAAAACCGGGTGAGAGGAATTTCACCCAGAAAGTCAATACTACAATAACAGTTGCTCTTTGCTTTCTGTTTACAAAGCTGACAATAGTTTTTCACACTCCGGCCCACTTAGAGAGAAAACTCTGATCCTCTATGTGCAATGAAATGCAGTTTTTCAACTTCTTGTCTCTACAGAGAGACAATGACTTTATGGAGAGATGTTGGGTGGAAGGTTTTTCCACTTTCAGTGGCTAAATTCAACCTGTGGTTGAGTGGGGTCTATCAGATGCATTCTCCTGGCTGACGCTAAGAATTTTTACCTGCCCTGTTAAGATTAGATGAAGAAAGCAAACCTATTTAACTGAAGTGCTTACATCTGAGGAGGTCAGAACAGGTTTAAATGGAAGTTCAGAATAAACGGGAGTTCAGAATAAATGGGAGTTCAGAATAATGGGAATCTGCATCATCCACCTCACCAAGTTGCACTGTATTATTTTTAATTTGCTTTTGTTTTGGTTCATGAAAAGAAAAGAACTTTGGTAATGAGTTTCTGCAGCCAGCTTCTCTGCACAATGGTGAGGATTCTGTCATTTATCTTCATCCCTGAAGTGCTTCATACCTGTGTGTCATCCTACACTTCACCAGCACTTTGCAAATCCTTCCCTTTTTCAAGTACTTGTTTTCCTTCTAACAAGAGATATGTTCCAGCTGAGCATGTGTGATCCCCTTGGAACTTGTCTCAAACGCTCCCTAGAAATTTCTCCCTTGCCAGAGTAATTACTACTTTTCTCTTTGACTTAATAACACCTAAAAAGCTGTTTGTCTGTGAGCAGGCCATAGCACTTCAGGTTAATATTGAATCTGAAGAATTTCACTCTTGTTCAAGGCTTGGGCAACTTCCAGAACTGGAATATTACTATGAATCTGAGCAGCTCTGAAAAGAATGTTCCATTAATTTACATTCTGCAGTGTAATTAGATTGGCATTTGAATAATAAGAGTTGCTGAATTATATATATCTTTTGTTGACGTTAGGAAAGGTGCCCATTGACTCATATCACTGCTTAGCTCCACAGATGCAACCCTTCTGCTTCTAATCTGTGTATTATGGACTATGTACGAATTAATCATCATGTACATAGAAGTGAGCTGATGTAGTAGGATATTGCAGCAACCAGAATTAATTTTGATCACCATTTTGGAAACATTACCCACGTGGAAAGATTATTGTAGATAAACTAACCCTGCTAAGCCTTCCAGTAAGTCTAATTTTACTTACAATTTGCCACCTTAGACAGCAGAAGTTACTAACCTAGCCCATACAACATTCTGAGAGGGTGGCCCAGGCTCCACCTTTTTGGATTGCGCTGTTTTGTATAACGTTATGCTTTGCTTCAGTATCTTATGTCTTTCCTAGCTTGAATAAATACCCAATTTCTGTTGTGAATTAGTGTCCTGATTGGAGAACAATCAGACAAATCTGTAATGTCCTACACAAGGAAAGAAGACTGTGCATCTAAAAGGTGTACCATTTGCAAAATCTCCTGAAACACAGCACAACTCCCCAGGCTGGTGATTAGAACTGACCAGGCTGGGAAAGGGATGGGGGAGCACAAGGACATGAGCCCCAGTTTCTTTCAGTTCGAGAAAGTCATAACAGCGCAACTGGAAAGAGCTGAAGGACTTCAAATTCTTCTATTTAATATCCTGGTGAATACATTAGTCTCATTCAACTATGCACAGTGTAAAAGGACACAGTCTTGAAAATCCAAGTTGCTGCTCTCATCTTACTTAGTTTCTCTGGCTGTAAGGTGAGCTAGTGGAAGGGAGGCAGTGCTGTCTTGCCTTCTTTTCTTGTGAGTGCATTTGAGTTTATCTTGACTTTTTTTTTTTTTTTTTTNTTTTTAATAATTTCAAATGGCAGAAGTAAAATGTCCCATTCCATATCACAGTTTATTTTTTTTTCCAAATGGTATTTTTATGGTTCTCTTTTCAGGGGTAAAACCCCATAATGTGTCTGTTTTAACATTTTGTTCTATATAAAACGTAAATTTTGTTGCTGTTGTTTGGTGGGGTTTTTTTTTTCAAAATAAACCATGGATATTTTTTTCCTTCCCTTCACTCCTCAGCACACAAATAATGCAATCAGTTGTTCACACAACTCCTAATAATCAACACAGCTGATGAAAGCCAAAGCTTTCCTCTGAGATGGGGGAGCTGGTGAGAGCCCAGAAGTGAGGCGTACTCTATAATTTTGATTCTAAGCTTTATCCTTGTCCAGCTCTGGCCACAGTGACAGTAATTGTCTCAGAAACTGTTGGTGCCTGGCCAGTAATGGAAGCAGGAAAGGAGAAAACCATCCAGTCGTCTTCCCCAGATCAGATAAATGACTGTGATTATAAATAACCTTCTAATTTACAAACAGATCCTTGGAAACATGACCATCATGATTCAAGAAAGGGGTGAGTTCAGACTCAGCCAAGAGGACAAGGCCAGAAAGGCTTTGGCAGCAGGAGGACCAGGCTGAGCAACTTGCACTCGTGCTTACTGCTGTCTCAGGGAGAGCTCTGCGAGCTGCGAGATGTGTGTGGACCTTCTCCCATCGTAGAGCAACGTTTGGCATTTTCTCAAAAGCCAGAGAGCCTTGCTGGAACATCTCCCATGGAGTTGAGAGGAGAACTAGATCACACAGGCACTGACTTAGTGGGAAATACATGATGGGATCCAATGAAAAGCTGCACCCAGTCCAAACCAGAAAACACATTACCCACATAAATTTATTACATGTAATAAATTCCTTCACCACTGCAGACTGAAGCCATATGTCGATCGGATCCCCATATTTTTTAGCTGGGAGCAGATAGGATGTAATGAAATGTTATGGCTTCTAAATGCTTTATGCCAAAGAGCTCAGAGTTAAGTGGTTGATAAGAAACAGCCATTGATTAGGCATCCCAGTGAAGTAAATCTGTAAGGGTTGGGGGAGGCAGATTCTTGGCAGCAGTGGCCAAGTCAGTATTGGGGTCTTGCTGCTGGTATTTTCCTTCCTTTGTAAAATAAAATTAACTTCTGGATTCAGGTAAAAAGTGACAATGGGGTGCAACCGGTTGTCAGGACCTGCCAGAAGGAAGGGAAAGATACAAATATGAGGGTGTTGGTACGTCATAGTTCTACCCTAGTTTTATTCACGTCACATATTGGCATCACTGTGCTTTAAAAGCCACTGTCCAGCTCCCATCCACATCTCTCAGTTTCTAAGGAATTTTGTGTCACCTGCTGGGAAACTGGAGAACTCTCCAGAGCTGATGGCATGCTTGCAGTGCTCACTCATGAGACATCTTTGCTAGGGACCCTGCTTCAAATCTCCTTTCACCTTGATTTGGAGCTGATATTAAGTGACAGGACTCCTGTTTGTCACCCAGGATGTCTAGAAGTTTTGAGTTGAAGTAATTGTCCGGTTAATATTTGGACAACAAAATGGGCTTTAGAGTGTCTTGGTCTTGGTTCCCCAACAAGCACACTGACCCTCAGGCTTACAAGTCAGATGTCGTTTTCCTTTCTTTCTCTCTCTCTGTCCCAGTCAATGTGCAAAAATTATGTAGAGTTGCTCTGAAAACCAAGAGGAGGAGTGATGTTGGCTGGTTTCAGCATGCCAAGTTAGTTCCTGTATTCTTAGGCTGTGTGTGATAAGGGTTCAGGGCTTTGTTCTCAACTGGGCAGAGTGGAGATATTTCCAAGTAGTGGAATAGATATTTCCAAGATATTTCTGCTAGTGTGATGGGGTAGGGATGGACTCTAGGAGAGGATTCATCACTGACTACCGTAAAGGGGAACCTAATGCCATATACACAAAACACTTGCCTTCTCTGGTCTTTGGCTGCAAGGCTAATTTAGTTCTGAGAATAACACTTTGTGGGAAATAGCGATTTTGAGATGACATTTCAACTCACCTGTCTTTGTTCATACGATCCAACAAAACGTGAAATGCGTAGGGAGTTATACCAGTAGGAATGATTCCTCTGTGAGCATGTGTCAGCATCGGAAGGGGTTTTAAGTCTTTCAAAGTGTACGGTATTACAGCAGTGATGCCATGCCTAGGGTCTTTGTGCCACACTCCTTTGTGATCCCTGGACAATCCAGAGTCTTTCTGAACTTGTCTGAGGGCAGCCGGACTCTTTCAGCGGATTGCATTGAGTCACAGTTCAAACTTTACATCCCCAGTGGGAGGGAGGGAATGAAACTGGCTGCATGTGGAGTGAAGATAATTTAACCGCTAAAATTGATTCACTACACGGGAAATTGCTTTAATGTCATGGAGATCACAAAAGTCCTCGTCCTGGCATTTTGCCATGGAAACCACAGGGGATCAAAGGAAAGGGACGCCATTGGCCATTTTTAATCATGGCTTTTTCTTATAGAGAACGATGTTTTTGCAGTCATGAAAAGCCACTTCACCGCTGAACTTACACAAAGAAGCTCTAAAAGCCAAGCTCAAAAATTTCCAGATCTATGTGATCGCATGTTCTGTGAAATTCAGAATAATGGTGCGTGTCTAAGGAAAGCAATGCTATGCTCACTGTAAACCAGGAAGGATGGCTCTTGCACAGAGGACACGCAGAAGGGATCGAAGATGGTTGGGTTGTTTTTTGCCTCAGACTTTTTCGGTGACCTTCATCAAAGCCACTTACACTAATTAATTTCTGGGCAGTGATTGGAGTTCCTCACACGGCAGATACTTTTTGGCAGTATGTGATTATCGTCACCTCTATAGACACAGAATAAATGCAGTTGGCTCATCTTCCCTTTCCCCAGCCTTTGTAACCTGTTGTTCTGATTTCTGATTTAATCCACAAAGGGATCCAGTGAAAGTCAGTATGCAACAGCTTTGCTTCTCAGAATGGCTCAGAGCATTAGACCCGTTGCTTTTAAATGAAAATGGTTAATCCACGCAGAAAGGAGGGACACATATAGCGAAGACTTGTCATCCCTAGTTGTAGATTTGGCCTTTATCAGTAGTGTGAACAGTGGGTGTAAATCAACTTAAAAAGGGGGTGAGCTGTAGACTCTGTAGGCCCTATGGACAGGGAAAAGCTCATTGGCCTCTCACTGTGATCTATTTTCACTGCCTAATATTCATGTGCATTAAATAATGTGTCTTTTATACGAATAATTTCTGTTCACTTGTAGTTGCCTGCTAGGCATTTCTCCAACACAGAGGAAGGCTCATGCTTTGTTCCAAGCAATAAAGACCTGAAAAGACAGCGCCACTGAACCGGGCACACGGGCAAGGACGAAACACAGACGCGATGCAGGGGGCAGATGGGGCACCCTTGGGAAAGCTGGAGGAGAAGCTGCAAAGCTAAGGTCACCCTACGATGCTCAGGAGGTATCAGTTCACCTGGCAGGGTGTGAAAGCTGCCAGGGATGAGCACACAGTCCCTGCAGGCTGAGCACTGCTGCGGTGTCTGCTGCTCCAGGGACCAGTGCACAAGGTGCCGGCGTTTGGCACGCACAGTGTGCAGAAGAGGCATTTAACATCCCTTGATTGTGGCAAAANCGATTGCGGCAAAAGAACCATAGCGTGTTTGTAATTGCATGATTATTACCTCCATGCATGAGTCCTGCCTCCAAAAGACATTGCATCCAGCCACCCAGCTCATGCAGTGGTGTGGCCTTCCTTGTGGTGGTTTTGGGGATCACTCATGCTGGGGCTGGTACTGATTCTTCTGCTGGCACAGATGTTCTCAAAGAAGGTCTCCCATTTTGAGAGTGATTTGGTCTATCTGGCTAAAGTTCGAAAGTATGAGAACATTATGCCTAACTCTAGGCAACCACCTTACCAGCTCACTGCCTCCTTCTTAGCCTTTCCTCCTCCATCTGTGTCTTCTTCAGGACTGAGAAAAATAAATTAAAATATCAGGTGGAACATCTTAGACACAATGTCTTCACGATGGTTTTATTGCTTGTTTTCAGCAGTGTCAACCACAGAGAAGAACCTCCTCTGAAGCAAGGAGATGAACCAAATACAAAGGAAAAAAAAAAATAGCCAATTCATTGCATGTGTACAGAGTCAGAACATAATAAATAACATTGGGCAAAAGGCCATGAAACAAGGCGGAGATTTCACCTGTGCTGAGCAAGCAGGCCTGTTCTCACTGGCATGAAGAATACATCACAAGCACCTAGGTACATAGAAGTCCACAGAGATGGCAATTCTCTGTTCACAGCCAGTTTTCATCACTCTTTGCTTTCAAAGCCTATTTACAGGAGGGCAGAGCAGAGGTGCTTACACTTTGAGTGAGAAGAAAAGAGTCAGTTGGCACCCGCTACTGAACAACAGCTTGAGCTGTTTGAAACAGAGACTGAAAATGCACTTTTGAATTCAAAAGTGCCTTTTTGAACTTAATTTATTATCAGAGTATCAAAAACGTGGTTTGTTTTTGTTTGTTTGGGTTTTTTTTATGTGCTATTCAGATTTCCTCTATGTACAAGTTTACAATATCCACAAAACTGGGGTATAAAACACTAGTGCTCTGCTGATGCCAATTTGCGTGTCCTAAAGGCCTGGCCCTCAGAACCCAAATGGGCATTATTTCTCTTACAGACCTGTTATGGAGTTTCCAGTCCCAATGTTTGTCTTCTTCCCCGTGATTTCACAGTATGCTAGAAATAACCAGGGTTTCAAACCCAGGGCTCTTCCGTACGTAACACAACACCACGCAAGCAAACAAGGAGTTAGGACTTTCAGACAGTAGGAGGTGGAAGAGACGGTCCATGGGCCCAGGAAACTCCTAATTTCTGAAAGCCATAGTTTACAACTGTGCGGATCTCCAGGGGAAATAACAAGATCAGTCATTGTAATTATACCTCATCAGACTGACATGTAAATACTGAGCTTGGAGACGGGGCAAAACATTGACTGACTGAAAGAAGATGGATTGAAACCCATGCCGTTCTGCATTTTGGGACATCTGACTCCACGTACCAGTCTGGGACTTAATTTGTTTCCCTGTAACACCAGTTTAATTCCAGAATGATACCAGCAGAGTCATTCCAGATTAATACGGGTATATACGAGGCCAAGAGCTTGGCCTCCTGCTCTTCGAGGGTCATCTACAATCAAGAAGCATTACGGTCCATGCCACCATAAGCATCAGGGTGGGAAAAGTGCAAAGTTGCATTGCGCGTCAGGGAGCTCGGGACCGTGGTCCGTGTCTCCGAGGGATTGGCACATTCACTGGTGCAGAGATGCATTGGGAGGAAGGACGGGGCTGAGCCTGGGCTGTGCCAACACCCCGGCTGAGATCCTTTCTTCAGCGAAACGCCCTACCCCAAAGCGGAGAGGCTGGCACACCGCGGGGTGGAAGCATGTTTTACAGGGGCTTTGGTGTTAAACCCGGATTCATCTTCCAGAGAAGAAACATTGCTTCTCGGTCTCCTTGCTTCTGATACCACATGGATTTCCATAGGCCATTTACCACTCCAAGTTGAATTTGTGCAGACGGAAGAAAATAAGCTTCACAAAGACACATATTGGCGTTTCCAAGATTGAGAGATACCCTTCTAGTCTGAAAATATTTCATATTCCCTGCAGAAACTCACTGGGTTTTGCCTTGTTTGAACACATCGGTGAAGGGTGAAGGAATAGAGAAAAAATAATCCCACCAAACCCCTTTAATCCCTGCTACGGAGCCGAGCAACGTTCACTCCTGAGCTTTCTTTGGAACTTCATTGTGCTTTTTAAAAACCACCAGCAGTCTTTCGTTAATAAGCAGGCGCATCTCTCTCTGAAAGTATTTCCATTGGAGTGGAGCAGAGATTTGGAGTTAATCCCTTTGCTTGCATAGCCCTGTGACACAGACACCGCCCTGCCTCGTGGCTCCTGAGCTCAACGGGAACCAGGTAGGATATTGAGAAAGAAGCAAATCTGCTGATTAGTTAATGTACAAAACATTTTTTTTTCTCCAGTAGCACCTTCCTTGAGAAAAATATAACTGCTTCATAGGCAATAAAATAAAATAAAATAAAAATAAAATAAACACAAATAAATTAATAAATAAATAAAACTTTCAGGTGATTTGTCTCCTGGGCTTTCTTGGGATCCCTTTTTCGTTCCGTAACTGCAGTAATGATGATGCTGCATATATAACTCTGATTTTCAAGGTCTGAAACCTTTAAACCAAGGTAACGCCCTGAAATTCTGCAACAGCCTAGAATTTCTTTACTGCTCTTTTTTAAACCCGAAACATGGTCATATTCTCATTTCTTGCTGCTTATGAGAGGGCCACAGAACAATATAGGTCCCAGCTGAGCAGAAATACCTACAGCTTAGTGTTAGCATTGAACCTTGTACCTCTAGACCTTGAGACAATAATTTCATTTTTAGATTTTAATTGTTCCATACTTAATAATTTTTAATAGTTTAATCACTGAAATATAGAGTCACTAATTAACAGGAAGGGTTTGATCTCTCACTGGTATAAAAAGGGAGTAAACAGTTCCAGGCTGAAGAGAAAGGAATTATTCTAAAGGCAAATTCCAGTTTCATGCTGGTGTGATTCAGGAGTGAAGTGAACTGATGGGTGCAAGTTGGATCAGAATTTGGCCTGATTTCTGTAAAGAGTTTTGCAGTCCAAACTCATGATCCTCAAACATATCTAAAGGCCTGTCCCATCCAAGCATCTTATTTTGCAGCAAATCAATGCAGTTGCCTTCACTGGAGCCATTCCTGTCTCACACCAGAGTTCAGGGGGGTCAGGCTGGTGTTTTGGGAGCAACAGCAGCAGCCCTGGGCACTGCCTCCTGCGCTCTGCAGGGGTTTGCGTTGTCCTCTGGGGTTGCAGTGAGGTCATTGAACTCCATTTTGTTGATGAGTTGGATGAAAAGCAGAGCAGAGGAGGCCAAGTTATCGGGCCAAATTCCTGCACTAAGCCACTTAACCAACGGCCTGATCTGAATGTCATCGTTTACTTGATTGCTCATATCCCCAGAGTGAAAAGCTCTTGATTTCACCACTGACTCCTCTGTTCTCCTGAAATATGAGGCCAACACAGCTGGGCTGGCAGCTCTGCACTGCCGCCATCACTGATATTGCCATGCCTGTCACAGCAGGTATATTCAGCACATTCATTTAAATCCCTCAAACACCCTTGACAGCATAATGGCGATGTGGCTGGATGCTCGGTGATGAAATAACTGCAAGCGGGATGCCTGGGGGCACTGTTCCTGGCACGCTAACACAGTCAACATTTTTTGAAGGAGCCTCTCAGTTTAGGCCACATCCTATCTTCAGGCTCCTGTGCAGAATAGCCTGGTGGTGAATCTCACGGGCTGCAGAAGGCCCTGTGGCACGGGTAAATAACCAGCTGAACTTTTCCCTGCCATGACTCTCAAAGGCAAGCCCATTCTCGCTGCCTTTGGCATATGGTTGATGCTGGCACCA
>RSEF01000002.1:2166787-2178190 GCA_003993805.1 Himantopus leucocephalus | reverse complement strand
CTGAAAAAAATAAAACAAACTTATCTGTAGCCCTTATGGTTGCAAACACTAAAGACAAGCAGTGAGTGTAGATCCATTTATCTCTCAAAGGAGAGATGCCCGATGTGAAGTGATGATGATGTAGGCAGGGACGTTAACTCATTCACCACTGAACAAAGCATGCCACTGACACCTGTATGGTACACGGTGACAGGCAGACCCTGCTTGCCGGCTGTGAGAAGACAAAGTGGCTAGACCTGATTAATGGATGGAAGCAATGGGATGAAATACATAAATAAGTGCTTCTTTTCATGCAACAGCAGGGCCAAGGTTAAGAGTCCAACATGGGAATTGACTGAAGTGAAACGTGTGGGAGGGTGTAAGAAACAAACTTCATCAGGGCTTCGTAAAGATTAATGGGGAGGACAGCCCCATTATCCATCCCTGTGGGGAACCTGCCTCCTACACCGATGAACTGGAATGCTGCTTGAGCAGGATCTACAGGCAGAACTTCTCTTATTAACAGAGGAGAAAGTTCATGCAAGTCAACTGGTTGAAGACAGACTAGGCTCCTGTTAATGGCCAGAAAGACACTCTTCCCAAAGGTGATTTATCTGATATTACACCATGCCAATGATATATAAACTGAACTGAGGTGCTCATTTTTCTCCCTTAAGTACAAAAAACCCCAGGGCAACTAACTTATAGAGGTACATTTTCTTTACAGGTGCCTAAAATGAGGAGAAAGAATCTCCTTCTGGAATTCCAGGAGACAAAATACAAAATTGTCTTTCATCCTGGCCAAGCTGGAGTGAGTAGCTTTTCCCCAAAGGTATAAGAGCAGTATTGGGCATGTCCAGGAAAAACCCCAGCTCACATGTTTGCTTATTCCCTTGTCAAGCTTGTTACGCTTCTCCCTGCCGATGGACCCGGTGACTGACTGGTAGCCCAAAGGGTGGCTTACCTGGAATGACCCAACCACGAGCTCAAAGACCAGCTTAACTTCTGCTTTGAAATTGTCAGGGAAGAAAGCAAACATGATGTAGTGAATGCCAAAGAGAGGGATCAGCAGCAAGGTGGACTTGGCCAGCCTCCTGTCGGAAAGACAAACATGAGTCAGAAGGGGAGAGGGAAGAGGAGCTAAAGGGTAAGCTGATGAGAAATCCGGCAGCTGAGCCCTGTGCAACCCCGAAACTTTAATTTGCTGCAGTACATATTTGCTGATTACCCGGATCATGATGGTGTAGCCTGCATCATGCATGTTAAGTGCCTTTGTTTGCCCTTAGGAGATGCGATGTGGGCCGTTTACCCTGAGGTCCTGGGAACATCCAGCCTTCCAACAGCAGCCTCACGTGAGGCAGCATCAGGAGGCTGCCTTCACCCAGAGGGAAGATGTGTCTGGGGTACAAGGAAAGGGAGGGACTTGAGATAGCTCCTCACAGCCTAACCTCCCCGGGATCCTTCTGATGACCTGGGCTGGGATGCAATGACATGTGGAGCCAGACCCTCGGCTGGGTACAGTCAGTTCACACTAACCAAAGGACCGTGCTGGGATCATTTCCACAGGCTTGCTTTCCTCCTCGTTAACAGCTCTTATACAAATACATACATGCCTCCAGCTGAGGCAGAGTGATCAGCCCTAGATTATTTCTCCTTGGCCTGCAGACGGCTGGTGATTTCAGATGTGGTGACAACATAAAATGTGACATCTTTATTCCCAGCAACTTCAATGGAGGTATTTCTTTCTTCCCTCTCTCTTCCCCTCCCACCGGAGATCTTTTTTCATCTCTACAAGCTAAATCATCATCTAGCACTGTCTTTGTTTGCTTGAGATTTTTGAAAATTACAGCTTCTGGGAGAGAAATGGTATGTTTAGCTCAGAATAATGACAGGCTATCGCACAATGAGTGTCTCCAAAGGAGGGGGATGAACAGTATTAGTGCTTAATGGCATCAGGCTGGGTAATCAGAGGCCTAATTAGGAAGAGATGATAATTTATTAAATGTAATCATTATTAAAATATAGCTGATGGAAATAAAATGAAATCAAGGGCCTAAGGATGCTTATGGGGGTTTCGGCTCCCTTGGTCAACCACATCCTCCCAGGTGCCCTTCTCCCAGAGGCTTCTGGAGGAATTCAAGCTATGGCTGGGATGTTGGAAATGCTTGTTCTTCCATCTGCGAACCCCTCACCTCCAAAGTCTCATCAGGCTCAGTCCCCTCAGACAATCTTCATTTATTTGTCATCTGAAAAAGCCCACTGGGAAGGCTGATGTGCCAGCTTTATGCAGATGATGCTCATCACTGTATCTCCCAGCAGACCTTTCCAGCTTTCCCTGGGCCTGGCCCAAAGACAGCTTGACATTAAGGCTGTAGTTGGAGGCTGTGACTCCCCAGGCAATACCTGGTGGCTGAAAAGCAGCCGGCTGCAACTCATTCCAGGCAAAATGAGTGCCTATAGGAAGCCGAGGAACTTTCCAGAAATTTGCCTCTCCCATCACATCTCTCACTAGCAGGCACATCCCTGTTCATAGTGTATAGATATGAGTCCTCTTGGATGTCTTGCTCTGCCAGAGGACCGTCACTGTCATTGGTGACCACCAAGGTACCATGTTCCTCCCTGTCAGAAGCAGCTCTGGCCAATGTGACACACACTAGTATGACCCAGCCCTAATTCCTCCAGCTCCTGACATACGCGAAAGCAACTCATTTTCTAAGCAGATCACAGTTCAGTGCATATCAATACTGGCTTTGCAGAGATGTCTCCTCTCTCCCCAGTCTTTCAGGAACAGCCAGCTTAGAAGGATTTGATGCAATGTACCATATTCATAGAGATGCTGTTTGCAACCTCCAACGGATTAGAAAATTTTATTTTACCCTTGCAGACAACATTGAGACAACACCCCCTCAATTATAGCTTTTCTCCTCCTAGCTGGACTGTGGCAATGAACAGGGCACAAATGCCAAACCTTAGGAGCCCTCTCCTCCAGTTTGCACAACACTCCAAACCAGTGTCTTGCTCCCAGTACTGATCTTCCCTAGAATATTGAGTGATGTTTTAGATGGCTTCAAGATGGCCTTATGGTCTAGCCCTGTGGTATTTAAAACACTTTCCCCCTGAACACTGCAATGAGGAAAATTGTCTCCCCAGTCATGTTTTCTCCCGGGAAGCCAAAGCCTGGCTGTGCAGGAGACAGAACTGCTTGGGAGATTGTCCAAAGCTGGTTAAAGCTACCTGCTGGAAGCCGCGGCTTCTCAAAAAACTCAGGACTTCCGCTGCCAGCACAGGGTGCACTTCTTAGAACTACCCTCTCTGACAGATATACATGGTGACAGGTAATTTAGGGAAAACACATCTCCACTAGCCTGCACCGAACCTACGCCTCTCCTTGGGAGTGGATAAGAGTGAACCAACATTTTAGCCATCCTTCTTGAATGCATAGTGGAAAAGTTACCCAGAAAACTTTGATGATCATATTGATCTATGAACATGTACAGAATAGAAAGAGATGAATTTTGCTCAAGATTTCTGTTGCAGAAAACAACTTCTATTTGCCTGAAATATTGCTGTCCCATTTTTGAACATGTCTCTGTCATTTCCAGAAAACCATTTTGGGAGACTTGTTTTCACAGTTTCCAATACATTAAAGCCCAGTTCACTGTCTGTAGCATTAATGAGTGAGTCAGCAGCGCACCTGAACTTCCAGCCCGCAGCTAAACTGAAACTGGTTGGAATTGAACAATACTGTCAACTTGTCAACATGTTATTTCTTTTTTTTCTAAAATAAACGATATAAAATAAACAAGAGAAGGAGGGAGAAATGCAAATGAGAGATCCCTGATGTTGTTAGTTTAAAATGTACTTATCTCAGATTTGGCAGGAGGAACCCACACGTATCATTAGCAGCAGTTTTTTGCTCAAATCTCTTGGGTCCTGCAGGCCAAACCCCTGAAGCTAGCAGCAGCATTTCAGGTACTAAGGGAATGACATGTAAAAGGTTCCAGGTACCTACAATTTGCAGATCACATGCCTAATGGCATGTATAAAAGGGTCTGGACCCCAGATGTCTCTACAGATAGCTGTCTAAACATTAAAAACATAGGACCACACTGAGAACTCCCATTGGTGGGATGCAGCCTTCAGGTTGGGACCCTTAATATTCATTTCCATAGGAAAGTGTGGTGTCTCATGTCCCACTGCAGTCCGTACAGTCAATGGAGACTTCCAGATGCCCCAGAGAGTCTGGCTGGTGGCCAGTTGCTACTGTAGAAGGGTACAAGTCTCCCATAGGTCCTGGGTCCTATATGCCAGGTCCAGGCAAATGTCCTAAAGCATCTCATATGGCTTTGGACACATATAAGCAAGCAACTGATTCATGCCCTAATGGAACAGAGATGTTTTTCCAGGTGGAGAAGGAAGGTGAGGAACTGCAGATGTGAAGATCATTTGTGCTTCAGCAGCACCTCTTCTTTGGTAGGCCTGTATGGGGAAGTCCGTGTTACTTACTGCCCCACTGTGCTACGTTTGTTTACAAGGCAAAGAGAGCTTTCCTGGCAGCTTCCACTTCATTGGAAAATGTGAAGTAAAAAGATCTGAACCCAAAGCTCCGCATGACCTCCGAGGTAATCTGGGCATAACCCTTCCAACGTGTGTTGGCAGCACTTCTACTGAGATGAATGGGAGCCAACTGCTCCAGGCTGCTGCTCAGCACTAGAACATATTTCAATATGCTGATTTAATCTATGTACCTGGCCAAAGCTGTTGCAATCCTGGGGGTACAAAGATACAATGCCCAATTGGAAATACATAAAGGGAGGTGATAGAAAGCACAGGGTCCGGTAATGTTGGCGTGTTAAGATGACAGAAAAAGAGGTAATTGGCTCTGGCTGCTGCAGGGAGAAGTAAAGGTCAAATACTGGAATTTCCTTTCATAAATTTGAGAATCTCTTGAAGCAGATGAAATGCATAATTTACCGTCACAAGACAGAAAGACTCAGCGTCATGGCTGGTCAGTATTTAAGGACCATATTGATATTCTCTTCCATCTCGCAGAAAGATGAACTAAGCTCAGATTCTCCAGGGTACCTACGTGCACAGCTCCCTCCAAAGACAAAGATTTATGAGCAGTGACCATGTCGACATTGGACTTTTTCCTTTTCAGTTCTTTTATAGGAATCATTTAATAAATACCCAGGATAGTTGAAATCCTGAGCCAGGACAGTGGCAAAATTAAAAAATAAGCCGGTTTGAACTTTTATTTTATTTGAATTGAAGCCAGAATAAATCCATGCAGATAGACAGATTTCTCGCACTCTTAAAATACTGCAACTAAGAATATTCTTGGCCACTGAGACAGATGCTAATCTCACTTGCATGCTGTTTGTTATAAAAAGCCCCATTAAGGTCAACCTTATATCCCTGGAATAAAAGCATTACATCAAGCAAAACTTCTGAGACAGTGCTACTTCTCAACAGTGAAGAGAAATGCGTTGAATTAATCCAATCTAGTTTAGGGGTCTGCTTTAGGATAAGAAAAATTTGCCATAGATTCTACTGAATGTACTAATGTTCTAGATCTCTCCTTCTTTGAAAAAGGGAGCTGAGGGTAACTAGTTCAGAAAAAACAGCTCATATACTGTGGACTCTTTGTCCACATGTGATCTCTTTATTCTCCATCAGGGTCCCTCTGCCTTCAGAATCCAATAAATATTGAATATACAGAGAAAAAGCCTATTTTTTTTCATGATCATTACTGTTGCTCTCACTTCTTCATTGTTAATCCCAGGAAAAAGCCTTCTCTCTGGTCTGTTCAAACTGACATACAACATGCCCAGCCTTTTTAGCAAATGCCCCATTTCCTGGCTTCTGATCAGCTTTAGTCAATTAACAAATACTTGATTCTGATCAGTGCCGACAGATGCAATACCGGTTTTGCATCCAAACCAAACAGGTTTGCCAAAACCCATACAATGCGGTTGAAAAAGTCTAGGACTTACGAATATTGGCTGGTTTCATTGTGTCCAACGTCTGGGGAATGCAACTTCTGGACTAAGATACGGATGATGCAAATGAAGAGAATGAAGTTCACCTGTCGGGAGGGGGAGAAAGGAAACAGAGAGAGAAACAAAAAATTAGTATTTTTGTCCAGTGAAAAGAGCCAATCGTTAGAGGGTGATTCCTTTCACTGCAATTTTTTTTTTGGCCATGGAGCAAGCTGTTGTTAAAAAGCCATGAGCAGAGAACCCCACTCTGGGAGCACATAGTAAACCGACACAGGATGGCAGCCATCTTGGGCCTGACATCAGCCTGCTTGGGACTTTGTGTCATACATCCCAAGTATGATGATGTCAAACCCATAGAGCACAGCTATGCACGACGTCCTGCTGCACGGGGGAGTGCCGACGACAGGGTGGGAAAAGAGCCTTGGGAGTTAGCGGAGTGATGGACGTCAAAGCCCTCGGGAGACGGTGACATGGGACCGGCTGCTGAGCATGTCAAAGACTGAGGCGGTGAGCCAAGGAAACCAAAACATAACACAAAGCATTATCCACTTCAGCAGGCCTCCACTTAATACTATGGGGCATGTCTTCTCTGGAGAGAAGCTGGAGACCTTGTATAGCAAGGCATAGACCTCACCAACACAGTGGAAAACATTCTTACCTACAAGGTTATACCCCAGGAGTCTAGCTAATACCTAGATTTTAGATGGTGATTTTCACTCAAAAAATCTCCAAGTGCTCCATCAACATATTCAATGTTAACCTTATTTAATAGCAAAGGTGTAGAGCTAGGAATCACAGTTCCCTAATGGCATGTAGTAGATGGCATGACTTGAATGCAAATCTACTTGCTTTTAAGGTCCTATTCATTGAATCACTCTGTTATTCATGCAACATATACAATAGAAAAGTGATGACAGACTTCTGTGGACTTAGTTTAGTTTTAATTTGGCAAATGGTCTCTTTCTTTATCCTTTCATGGTTAACAAATGCCCAAATGATTCTGATTTTTAGAGGCTTAAAGGCTGGAAGGGATTGTGTTAACCAGACAATCTGATTTCCTGCAAAAACAGATTGTAAAATTTCCTCCAGCAGTTCCTACATTTATCTCAACAACAGGTGAATAAAGTAGATTGAAGCACATCTGTCATTTAGACACTCATTCTTTTTTCAAAGGCTATGAGTGACTGGAAATTAATTGTATTTCTGTGTTATGATGCATTGCTTAATCACTTTTTATCTATCCCATGCCATTTATCATAGTTTCTGTTCATATTTATTTGTTTATAAAAATGGTTTGCGTCTGACTTGGTGGCAAGTAAGATTTATCAGTTCAAACCGGTATTATCTAGTTCAATTACTCTAATGAGTATTGATAGCACACAACCTGCAGCACTGAAGGTAAGATCGGAGCAGTTAAATACTGACTGTGTTGGCTCATAGTGGTCACGAGCAAAGATAGACACAAGGCAGTGGTGAGTCAGGTGGAGTGTGACTTATAGGCTTAGTACAGCCTTAGCATTGCATGGTAGAAGACATGGCTATCAGGCTTCTGGAGAAGTTGTTTATTTTTCAACCTAGAGTATAATCAAAGGCACTTGATCTGTTCCCAGTGCTTAATGTCTTATGTATCTTATACATCTTATACATCTTACATATCTTATAAATCTTATGTATCTTATATATAAGATATATGTATTTCTTCCTTCCATGGAGAACTATGCTTTATTTCCATGGATATGGAGAAAATGTTGCATTCCTCCCTGAAGAAACCTGCTGTTCATCAGACAGCGGTTATCACGCCCATCCTTTGTGACAGATTTATATGATATCTACAGAAGGAAAACCAGAAGTTGCTGGGTAAGTTTTGATTGGCAATGAGGAAATGATTTATTGGCCAAAAGAAAATACACTCATTAATCTGAGGAGAACAGGGTATATTTCTGGACCAAAAGGTTATCTTGGGAAAGGGAAAATACTACCTATAGCTTTCTTTGACGATATAAATATTGTGAGATGCGTCATCTAAGTATTGTATTTCTTTTCAGTGAGGTGAACAGACTAAAATGTAATTATCCAAACTGTTTCAGTTTGAAATCCCTGCGTGACAAATGCCACGGAAAAGAAGTCTTCTTGTAAAGGTCATAATGTACGTGGAACAAGAAGAATGTATGTCTAAGAAAAGATTTCTGTTTAAAAAAAGATATATTTGGTTTGATTTCTGTTGCATTCCTTTTCTTCCCTTCCCACATACTTGCCTTCATTTAAGAAAACTCAAAGCTAAGTTTAACTGAAGTTCATTTGATTTTAAGTTTTGGCTTGATAGCTGACAGAGGAAACACATAATGTTCAACAAGGACGGAAGGACTCAGAGTTCCTCAGAAGTGTCATGGTTTCTGTGGTCAGAATGGATCATATCCAGAGAGGTAAGAAGTCAAGCACTTCTGCTGATTTATTTGGAAATTAGCCAAGCTGCTCAAGAATTTACTTAAAAAACACATAGCTGGAATCCAACTTTGTACTGGATGCTCTAACAAGAGGCATATACCCAGGGGGAATTCACCTAACCTCTTTTTATCTAGGTAGAAACTTATGGTAGGACTCATCCCGTTTTACTTTATAGTGTTGACATCTACAACTGAACAAGTCATCCTGGGCTCCGCGTACGGTCAGCTAGAGAAACAAAAACATTCATAACACAATTCATCTGATCTAATTTGACATCCACTGATTCATTAGACAAGATGAGCCTTTACTGGATCTCTAACTGCGTTCCTCAACCTCCTTTCGCTACGTGCACCCATGGCTACTGCACTAGAGTGCCCAGGATGACTAACTGAGATGGAGGTGGTCAAAGTTAAATCAGATGAGCTCCACCTTGGTTGCCTAGTCACTCAAACTCTTCCTAACATCGATGCTTAAAGGTTTATGCTAAATGTTTACCTGGAGGGTGAGCTTCCTCATCCTAAGACAGATATTCAATATACACTGGGATTTTATCTGTCAATGCGTTTTCCATGGACAGTTACAGAACACTTCTCAACACCCCTTCAACCCCCACACCGCATATTAAAGATGGCTTTGCAGCCAGCAGAATGTGCTGATACTTTACCAAAATAGACACCAAAATAGGAGTTTTAATGATCCACCAGAATGGGGATTCCACTACTTCCTCCCAGCACCTAAAAAGAAACAAAACCAGACTTAAAACATCAAGCAAAGCAAGCAAGCAGCTATGTAACCTTCTCAGGTACTTGGTTTCCCTAAATGCTAAAGATAGCTATGCTCGGTTATGTGAAGAGGACTAAACCTGGTGTGTATGAACTGGGAAGGGCTAAATATGTGCTTTGCAGTGGCATTGAGCACTGGTAGGCACCAGTTGCCTCAGAAATAATGCTGTGAGCTCTTTTCCCCTTGGTAATGGAATGGGCTGGAGGATGTCATGTCAGGGTGAATGTCGGGGAGGATTGCGATTTGCTTAATTTCTCCTACACTGAGGTCTGCTACAAGGAGACGCTATCGAAATCACTCATTCATGAGGCCTCCAACGCTATCTGCCATCATGGATGGGGGTTTTGTTAAGCACAGAGAAATTGGCACCATCAGGAAAAAAAACAGCATGTCCTTCTGAAAAAGATGACGGACAGCCTATGGTGGGATTAGTCCAACTAAATCTACCTAGCTGCATCTGAGCTATGGATCTAGTGAGACAAGTCCGTAGTGATTTATTTTGTCCTGAAGTCAGAATTGTCCGTAAACCACACCGCTCACCTAGGTCACAGGGAGATGACAGAATAGGAATGAAGTGGAAATGACTAACATTGCTTGGGACACACGTGTCTGCAGACCTCACAACAGTCAGGTGACAGAAGGTGCATTTTTAGGAGAGCATTGATGAAAATTGGTCTGCATTCAAGTTTGAAACAAATTAGTGGAACCCATCATAGACAATTTCACCTGGATTCGGCTCATCTAATTCAAAACGTTGACAGCGCAAGTAGTGGCAGACGAAGAGAGGCACTTTTAGGGCACAGTTCCTGAGAACTATTTTAGGCATCAACTTTAGGATGAAAAGAATTGCACTCCATGGACTACACTGACTAAACCTCCACGAGCTATAAAAGGAGATGAGAGCGAATTGCTCACATACAGATGCTTATACTTGGTCAGGTGCATGCTGCCCTTTCATTTAGAATGAAAGTGGCCCTAATTATGTCTAGTGCTCTTCATTTTTAAAATAAATTCAGGCAGTCGGAATGAAGGTCACTTTGATTTGGAGGTAGAATGTTTAAATAGAGGCTTAATGTTGTTTAACCAATCTTACATAATTAGGTTTTATTTAATCTGGATTAATGTCCTGTAATTTTTCTCTGTAGGTAATTTTAGTATGCAAAAAAAATCTGTTAGGTATTAGCACATCCTGTAAATTCGCACTCTGTTTTACTTGGCACAAAAACGTAGAGCTTTAAAGCCTCCAGAAAATGCAAAGCAGTCTGTATTTTTATTAAGAATAGCTGGAGCTGAGTGGGAATATATAGTAAGAAAAATTGGTATCAAGACTGGTTAAATCATTTGGTCTCTATCTCATTGTAGAGGCTATTTATTAACAGAGTAAATAATGTGAGTTTTATGCAGATAGAGTAAAACCATAAAAGAAGTCAGTAGCCCTCAGGAAATGTGTTAGCATGACTATAAATCAAAAACGCGATGAGAAATCTGAGCTGCTTCTCTTACTGAAATAAGGACAAACCAGGACACATTTGGAGAGAGAGAATGCACGGGAGAAAATGGAGTTAACCATATGCTGTAAATGCAAGAAGCGAGGGCACGCACAGTGAGTACATAATAAGCACCTGATTCTGTAACTCCCTGGAGTGTTTTCTCACAAAGGTTTTTCCAATTATTATAGTTTGACTGCTGGAGTAAAGGCATGAAGGAGCATTGCAGGATCAGATCCTATTTACTTGCATATATCCTTGGATAGCTCTAATATCGGCCTCGTTTACTCAGCTGTATTATGTCTGCTGCTTACATAAAGTATCAAAGGCAGCTGTTAGGTTAAAGAGGATGAAAAACAGATCCTAAAATCTGCCCAGGGGTGGGGGTGGCGAGGGGAAGAGTTTTTAGAGTTTTCCTGCGGGAAGGCTAACGGGTGTGTTTATTAAGTATCTGCTGCACCAGCATATTTAGGGTCGATTCTGCAGGACACAAAGCTCTGAGCACGGGGCGGCTGCTCGGCTGGTATCTTTGATATGCACAGGATCACAGGGCCAAACGCGACCATCAGGGTTTGTTCACAAATTCCCCGCAAATATCCTGACCAAGGGGTTGGGAAACTCTGCTCTGCCCTGGTGGGGCCGCATCTGGAGTATCGTGTCCAGGTCTGGGTTCCCCAGTTCAAGAAGGACAGGGAACTGCTGGAGAG
>RSEF01000002.1:2142062-2166687 GCA_003993805.1 Himantopus leucocephalus | reverse complement strand
CCTGGGACATCTCAGGTGGTCTCCAGAACCCCCTGCAGAAAGGTGCAGTTCTCCCATAGTTCACGTGTCATGGGATGTCTCAGGGTGTCTCAGAAAACCTATGCTTAGGCAAGCGAATGGTTCCTATTCTGGAAGAAGTCCAGACTTACCGAGAGCAGTCAGGGCATCACTTGGGCTCTCTGTACACTTATTTCAATGTGCCAGGCTAAGAAAGAGCCTCAAACACAAGCCAACCCATGACCCTTCCCTGCATACCCATTTTGTAGCATGGCTGCTGGCATTTGTGGTGTTCTGTGAGCAGTGAGCTCAGCAAATGTCATCCAGCCTTGCAGCTGGCAATGTCAGCAGCCTTCTAGGGGGATTTCACATTGCTTTGGATGAGTTTCCTCTGGTTAAATGTAGTTTTCTGCATCGGACTGACATCCAGGGTTTCCAGTCGCTGGAGAGCTGGCTGGTTTGGTCAGTGGTGGCTAGGGCATGATTCAGCTCGTCCTAGATTAATCGCCTAAAGAGATCGGATGAGCAGCACCGTGAAAATACCTATTTCTCCCCATTTAGTACGGTAAAGCACAGAGTGAGTTGCTTTGTGAGAGAAAGCAGATTACAGCACTCTTATTTTCTGCTGTTTCTAATGCAGATGTGTCTGTATGAGATAGGTGTCTGGGACCCCGTTAACATCAACAGTAATCTAGACAGTGCAGTCAACAGACAACTGTATCATAGGAACCTGAACAGCTCTTTAGATGTCATATGCTGTATTGATAAATTTTCTGTTGAGTGTAGTAGAAGTGCAGACACTAAGCTCACAGGTAGGCAGCTACACTGAGGGCTCCATTCAGGTTCCTAAACAAGCGTCTGGTGCCATTTAAGATGGCACTCTGGGGGTTCTGAGAAATCCATGAGGATGCCTCAACTGGTGCTAAGATACCTATATTTATGGAACTGATTTCTAACCTGGAACGACATCCATATCAACTGATTTTAGATGTTCCCATATGTAAACCTATCTCTGATCTTGTTTTACAGTCAGTGGTGAGAAATCATAGAATGGTTTAGGTTGGAAGGGACCTTGAAGATCATGTAGTTCCATCCCCCCTGCCATGGACAGGGACACCTCCCACCAGCCCAGGTTGCTCAGAGCCCCGTCCAGCCTGGCCTTGAACACCTCCAGGGATGGGGCAGCCACAACTTCCCTGGGCAACCTGTTCCAGTGCCTCCCCAACCCTCAGAGTGAAAAATTTCTTCCTCATATCTAATCTAAATCAACCTTCTTCCAGTTTGAAGCCATTTCCCCTCATCCTATCCCTACATGCCCTTGTAAAAAGTCCTTCCCCAGCTCTCCTGTAGCCCCTTTAGGTATTGAAAGGCCGCAATAAGGTCTCCCTGGAGCCTTCTCTTCTCCAGGCTGAACAACCCCAACTCTCTCAGCCTGTCCTCATAGGAGAGGTGCTCCAGCTCTCTGATCAGCTTTGTGGCCCTCTTCTGGACCCGCTCCAACAGGTCCATGTCTTTCGTATGTTGGGGCTCCAGAGCTGGACGCAGTACTCCAGGTGGGGTCTCATAGACTATAGAAAAAGACTCTTTAGAGGGACAGTTCAGCTGACTTTTAAACTTCAGCTTCAAGATGAGTTGAATAACATCGATAAACCACATATTTCTCTCCATTTACAACCAAGTGATTGTAGAGTAGCTCTGCCAGATGTGAATCTATTAAAATATGGGTGAATCCCACCTTTGCAGAGCATACATGCCAGCATCTCCTTCTGTAAACAGAGAAACTGATGCCATTTCCAAAGCAGAAACAACAGCTTTCATTTTCTTTGAGCTATTCACTTTGTACAGACACATACAAATGTGGAAAGCAGATATGGTCTTAAATAAAGGGAGGGTAAGATTGCCTCTTGTTTTATAGGATTTGTTGCAAAATTAATGCCATTAAAGTTTGTGAAGCGGTTCTTCCTTTGTAGTAGCAAGTATCATTGAATAGCTTTCAAGGAAATCAATCATCTGGCTAATGTTTATGTCTTACTCTTTGATCCGTTTGCAGGAACATAAAAGCTTATACCAAAGTTGTGAGCAAGAGAAAATCTGTTTTATATTTATAGCAGGAAAAAGGTGAAACACTGGGAAACAAAGTGTTAATGTGATTTTTCCTGCCTAATGGAGAATATGCTCTTCAAATGACTAATATCCTATCTCGTGGTAAATAAAGGATAAAATAACTCGTGGCATTTAGAAACCTTGAAATGCCTAGTGTAGTCCTGATGTCATTTGACATTAGATTTTTATGCCATTCACAAATTCAGAAGATTGTCATTATTTCATGACATTCATCAGTACCATGTGAAGGAGATGGATGAAAATATTTTTGGCATCTTTCATTATTAAAGTGCATTACTTGCCATCCCTTGACCAGAGCGTTCCAGCTTTCTTTCATAGAAGATGACATTTGTAATAGGGATTTGTTTCCCACAGTTTCTCCAAAAGCAAATTGTTCATCGTGCACAAGTTAAACAGTAAAAATTAGCACCAACTGTTTTTAAGCTTCAACTATGAGATTAATTGACTTAACAGGACGGGGATGGGAATAACCAAGTTCTGGAATCGCATTCAACAAGGGTGAGATCCTTCTGGGTTTCAGGATTGCCAAACCCCCTTTTTCCTCTGGTGCTCTAAATTTACTTCTGCTCTCCTTTCCACTTCCTCTTGAACGCGTTTTACTTCTCTTTCCTGCTCCACTTCTGTTCCTTGTGCTTAATGGGCCTACTTACTGCAGGGGCACCAATTCATCATTCATTCTGGTATTTCCAAGCCATCTAGAACAGGGCTGTCTGGATTCTGCCTCTCTGCAGGCGGGTAGTGCCACTTTTAGAGTCACCAGGCATGGCAGCTTCCCTGTGTGGAGCTAAGCACGCCAACATACGTACTTTTGCATCATTCAACTCAAAATACTTTGATGTTGGTCAAGTGCATTGAAACAATACCAGCACTGTTATCAGATATCACTGCAGCTTCAGCTTTATCTTCCCTCCCCTCTTCCACGAGTTCCTGATTTCCCCCCATTCTCCAATACATAACGTCTTCAGCCCCTTACTTGTTTTGTTCGTGTTCATCATTTTTGCACCAAACACCGACTCTTTCCTGGTGTTAGAAACACACTGTCATCCTCCATTGCATTTAGATATAAGCTGCTCCAACAGATTGAAATTCTAAAACCATATCACAAGAAGACAACAGAAATTCTCAGAGAACTATTGTGACATTCGTGCACAAATAAAAAAAAAGAAGGTAACTCAGGGAAGCAGTCAGGAAACTGATAATGGAAAATTGCCCAATATATCATAGATCACAGATTATGAAAATACCACTTTGATTGACCACCTGAAGCATTTGTTAAATTTTCTCATGTCTTCTTGAATACTGGACATCATCATTCCTCAGTCCTTGGGCCAGGGTACTTGGAAGGCTCCTGAGATAAACTGTGAGCCACTGGAGTAGGGTGACTTCTTCAAGGCTACTCTTGTTCCTCCAGAGTACAAAAGGGTAGGAGATGATTTTCCTCATCCCACAGTGGTTTCCAAAAATGCTGCCACTGCTTTTTAATCTCCCCCTGTTGTATGCAAATGACAAACTGAGGCTGTGGGAGATAGATATTCCGGTAAACAAAAAGCCTGTCATACTAGAAGAGACTGGAAGAATGTGGCTTAGTGACACTTGCTTCATTTACAAAAGCAAGACATGAAAGTCCCCATTGCATGAGTGAAGTCAAGGAAGGCAAAGAGCAGTTTAAACCAAAATCCAACAAAAGCAGAATATGGAAACTGCCATGAACAGAATCACAGTAGAAACTGGAGGAAGGTTTCAATGGGGATTTATCTGGGAATTTAAGACTAACTTTGGAGATAGCTTGAATGAGCTTTTAAAGTGATTAGATTATGTTAAGGATCCAGGACATCTCCAGGGCTGCTTCTTTGTGTTCTTGTGATGGACCCACAGCATTTCATATGCAGTGAGCCAAAGATACAGAGAGGGCAAAAGACTAGACTGTGTCACTCACTGAGGGTGAGGGGCTCAGTTCTGCACCTGTTCACTGAATAGTCAGAACTGATTTGTGAATAAAGGCAAGCCAAGACTGCAAGTATTGGTCTCAGGTGAATCCTGAGTTGTGTGAGCAAAATTATCTCCCGTCCTTTGAATGTCATTGCTGAGAATGCTGTCCATCTGGCTCAGGACATTTCCTGGCTTCAAGCTGCTGTTCTTTGTCCCGCGTAGGAGTCCCAAATCCTACGTGCTGAGATGCAAATCCTCCATGTGATATCTGGCTTTGGATCTCCATGGAAGCGATGCTTTTACTGGCTACCTGGAGTCTTAGAACAAGCATGAAGATGTCTGTCCTTATTGTTGACAGCTTTTAGTTGCGCTCACAGTTTGTTAGGCTGGTTTCCCTGGTGCTCATTCAGAAGGTTTCGTGTGGTTCTTCAGGCAAGAACTAGGGTGGGATGAGAGTCATGTAACCAGACTCCTGTGGCTAACACCAGCTACAAACGTTGGCAGTTGTATTGCATGTCACCTCTAAGATACGTTTTTGTGCAGAGCAACACTAAGTGTTTAAGTTGGCAATCTTTCCTCTGAAATGGGAATTTTGAATGTCACGGATATATATCAGCATTGATTCGTGAAAAAAAGCAAGCTTTTCATCTTCTACATGGCGATTGGGATCTAAGAGTTCTAAGCTGCATGAGAAAGATGATTACATCTTTTTATTTATTTATTTGTTTTACATCCTCTTATCATTTTGAACTTGCACATTCATACACTTCTGTCAGATAGCTTTTTCATTTGAATTTCAACTTATCTTTTTCTCTGTGGTACATTTCAATTCAACAAATATAAATCAAGAGCTTTTTTGTTGTCTTTTGTCATTCTCTTTTTTGATATTATGCCCAAAGTTATTTTAGCTACCATTTGATCCTATGTACATCTCAGTTCTTGTGAGCGCTTATACACAAAACATGGTTCGTATCATGCCTGGCCTCTGACTGATGGCCTTTTGGCAAATTCAGTATGAGGGACCGCAAAGGTCCAATTCTGTCATCTCATTTTTTTTTTTCCTGATTCATCAATAGAGAGATTTGGAAATGATACCCTCTCTCCACACCTTCACTTTGAATGGCATTGACTAATCCTTTGTAGCATTATCTAGACATGGTTTAGTGGTGGGCTTTTCAGTGCTAGGTTAATGATTGGACTGGATGATGTTACAGGTCTTTTCCCGTCTAGGAGATTCTGTGATTCTGTGATCTAACTTCATTAGGACAGAGGCAATCGAGTCAAATTCATTGGTTGTATGTCATTTACTGTTAATACCCAGGTCCTAATGGTTCGGACTGGAGCAATACCAAGCTGTCACTGCTCCCCACCCCTTCCAGTTCTGGCACACACACACGACTCTACACAACCACACAGAGCAAAGGGAAGAGCTCCTTATGAAATAACATGAGAATGAGCCCCTCATTGAAGGAAGCGGTTAAATAGACTACTGCAGGTAGGTCCACTGATGCCACCTGCAAGCTTGCAGGATCCTCACATGCTCTGTATGGAGCCCTCCAAACACACTTGAGTCCCTGTTGGCTCAGAGTGAGTCTTGGAGCAGAGTATAGCCGTGTCCTGGGGTAGTCAAATGAAATTTGTAAGTAGGACATGGATAGGGGCTCCAAGGAGCTGGTATTCTCTGCCTTTCTTTTTGGTTGGATAAACATATGGATGAGATTCCTTCCACTGAATCATGGGCACCTAACATTAAGCATCTAATCTAAACTCCTCATCTAATTTCTCCCTCCAGCACTTTCAGGACATGGGTCATCCCATGACATTTCTTAGGAAGGGATGAGATGACCTTTGTTTGTCTGATATGGCCTCTACAGGGAACCTGATAGTCTACTTTAGACTAGACTCCCTACATTTCCATGCCAAAACTTAGGTGAGATAAATCCCAACCTTTTCTCATGCAAAGAAGATTTATAATGAGTAGACAAAAATAAACAAAAATGCAGAGTGACATTCATTTTGCACCATCCAAAAATTATTCTCATTTGCTCGAAAAACATCTTAATCTCTCTCTCTTGAGCCAGCGTTCTTTTCCTCAATTTCTTTTCTTCTTTTTTCTATATTGCATTTGNTCAATTTCTTTTCTCCTTTTTTCTATATTGCATTTGAAACTGGAACAAAAACAGAATAAAATGAGGAGAGGGATGAGCAGATGGCAGCAGATAAACAGAAGACATTATCACTGCCATCAAGAACCCCAAAATGAACCAGACCCGCTATTTATTTACTACAATGCTCATTTAAAAGGAAACAAGCAGTTGAGCACATCTGCTATGGAGGTTTGTTCACTGAGAACCCTCAACCTGCTCGGGTGCTCAGTGCAAATGTGCCTTCTTATCACAAAGGCAGAATTTCCAGGAAACCTTCTCATTTATGAGAAACTATGCCAATTATTTGCACAGATCACCCTGAAGTCAGAGAAAAGGGGAGAAGTCAGCCAACGCTCCTCCTGCCTGTGCCCTCCAGCCCTGTTCGATGTTCATTTTTCCTCATTTGTCTTGGACGACAGAAGGTCCAAGGCAGAAACCAGCGCTAGTTCATCCCATTTCCACAAATCAGCGTTGACTTTACATAAGCATTTAAGAGTGCACCTTTCCTGTTAGCTGGCTGCGGCAATGTGCATGGGTGTAATTGGCTGAAGACACAGGTGGATTTCTGGATATATGGCTCATCTACAGCTTGGTTTTGCTTTAGACCTTTGAGATTTGATTGCGACTGAGGTGTCATTGTGCGTTTGCTTCTCTGAAGGATTGGTGCTGAGAGGTTTTTGTAAGCAGTAGCTGAACCTCTCCACCACACTGCGGGGCACCCCAAGTCACGTATGTCCAGTGAGAGCAGCAAACACTGTGTTGAGGTCCTCAGGTTGAAAGCCCACTGACAGCCCATGGCGTGTGGAGTTGCTATGCCTCCACCTGCCCAGAAATGTGCATCTTTTTCTTGTAAGTATTTCCTAGTATACTGTGATTGCAATATCAAAAGCTCTGTTGAGAAATTTGTCCTAGAGTTTGACAGCTCTGCTTTCAGTGTGAGAAAACAAACAGAGTTTACAAAAGGTGCCTGATTAAGGGGAACATGTGATGTTAAGAAGGGAGGAATTATCTGTATTTATTAAGGATTGAGATCTTCACACTTAGAAATGTGATGTGCAGGAAGGGGAAAGGAAGAGAAGGGAAAATGGAGGATTTCCCAAAACCGAGGGTGCAGTAAGCTTCAGGGCACCAGACATGTGGCGGTAATAACTACAGGCTGCGTCTGTTGTGTGACATGCTGACACCATGCCACAGGTTGTACTATGGCACGAAATTATGAAATACTGAAAATATGAAATAGCGTGAAACACTAAGCAGAAATNCGAGGGTGCAGTAAGCTTCAGGGCACCAGACATGTGGCAGTAATAACTACAGGCCAAGTGATGTGGAAAAGAGTAAATGAAGAAACTGAAGGCTGCGTCTGTTGTGTGACATGCTGACACCGTGCCACAGGTTGTACTATGGCACGAAATTCCGAAATACTGAAAATATGAAATAGCGTGAAACACTAAGCAGAAATTGCAGTGAAGGAATGATCTTGTGAGATCATGACTGAGGCAGATAAAGCAAGTTTGGAAAATATCTTGTCATGACTTACCCCACAACTTTCTCCCAGATCTAACCGCTTCAGCATCCAGTTTAGTGCAAGCTATACAGGTCTGAAAGTCTCAGGTGTTTCCCCGTAACAGTAGGACAGATCAATAATAGAAATGGAACTAGAGATGTTCCAGTGGGCTCAGCAGCATCTCAAGAAGAGTAAATGATAAGAACAGCTATTGCTTTAATAGCTTCTGCTTGAAAAAATCGATTTCTGACCATGGAATATGATGACAGAGAAGCAGGACAGATTGCTACTCAGAGCAGACCTTTCCCTCTCCTTTAGAAGCTATTAGAGGAAAGGGCTAGAGAAGCAAGAGGGAGACAAAAGCGAACACCCCTTAGAAATGACTGACCTTATATCTCTTTGTATGAATTCAGGCTCCCGTTAAAAGCCAATAAGAGGTTTTCTTCCACTAAGATCAAAGAGCTAAAACCTCACCTATGACACAAACTTTCAGACATGTTTCTGAATCTGAAGTGTGTATTTGAAACAGATGAGAGGCAAAAAGAAATTAAGAAAGAGAAAAACCTTATGAGAGCTAGACTTAGGCAACAAATTGCTTGGGCAGTTATCTCTCTGCATTTATTCAGTTCACCTGTTCAGTGTTTAACTCCTACACAGATCAAACACCTTTTATAAAGAAAATGTCCTGGTTTTATCTTGGTTCCACTAACTCCTCACTTCTCTTCCTCTACACCATGAATAATTCATGTCATTCCTCTACCAGGCCCTTCACTGGTCAGTATAACCCGATCTGCAAAGACATTTTGATTCATAATCTTTTCCGCATCATTCCCAAATACTTTTATAAATCAGGAAATGGAATTGGAAGTTTTGTATGTGTTTGTTCCTGTTCCAGAAAGTATATCCCAATTAATAAATGGTGCGTGCAGTGTTCTGCTGTAGAAGAACATCTGTCTGTTTTCCCAAGGACCAGTGATGAACGTAGATATTCACTACAGAGCAGAGTTAGACCCCTTGTAAAGGGCTATGAGGATCCTGGGGGCAGAGGAAGAAGACTTGGAGTTCACCCCCTGGGCTGTTTGTGTGGGCAGTGGAGGGACCAAATTCAAAGCCAAAAGACATCATGGAAGGTGTAGCTGAGCAGGTCCATCAGGTGATAGTGGGACGTTCACATCCAAAGGAAAATAGGGCCACCATCATTGGAACGATGCACGAATAAATGTATGGACAGACACTAGGCGAGTAGAGTAGCTAGATTAATGCTCTTCCATCTGGAAAAATGCGGATTGAAATCTGTAAGTTAGAGGTAAATGCAGTCATGAATGTTGTGGGCAAAGTAGGTGGGAAATGGTTGTATGAGAGAAGGGGTAGTAAACGAAATTGTCCATCAGCACGTCTAAAGTAAGCATATGGGCGTATCTTTTCACACAACATATAAAGAAATGGTAGGGGTGGTAGAGCTGGAAGGAACAAGTGAAAGCCAAAAGTATAAAGAGCTATAAGAATTATTAGAAAGACATAAGAAAAATTCAGAATATGGGAATAATATAAATTCAGTGGTTAGGTGTGCGGAACACTAGCTCATATGCAGCCTTCATTTGAGGGAGCTGAGAAGGCATTTCCATCATCACAGGCATATGCAAGATGCAATACCATAAAGTCATTTAGCTGCTTAACCGGCCCTGCTTCCTAGGAAGCTACAACAGCTCTTCAACCAATTGGGGAAAAAAAAAAAAAAACAGGCAGGGGATAAAGACAAAAATGTCCTCCTTGTCTCCAGATCAGTATCAGTACTGTCAATTAATTGTTATTTGTCAATCCAACTAAATGAGATGAGTGGAGTGGGAGAGGAAGAGAAGGGGAGAATACTTCTCTCCTCAGAAGAAACTGAATTAAAACAGTTAGAAAAATCTGAATATCCAAAAACTGAATTAAAAACAGGAACACTTCAACATTTCCATTATGATTTTAAAGGTTTTGAGTTTGGTTTTTTTTTTACTTACTGGGGTTTTTTAATGCTAATAAGAAACGTGTGGGGTTTCTTAACCAAAAATTCTTAGAATTTAGCGAGTCCTCCTTGTTTTCAGTGAAAGGGATTTCCTTCCCTATGTCTTTGCTACCCAGAGCAGAGAGTTTCTGAATCACCCTGCAAGCGAGAAAAAGCCTCTTGGGACAGGTGTGAGCCATGTGCCAGGTTTTGTACAACTGCATGAGCTAATCAGAAGGAAAGATGGGAGCATTCAGCTAATTGCTTACAACCATCAATTCCATTTTCATAGCAGGCATGCCCATCAAACCATGCAGATTAGGAAATTAGAGAGGGCTTTGCGAACTCTAAAGAAGCATTTACTCAAACCAGGAGCAGCTGCTGGGCCAGATGGCGAAGTCCTGTCCTACAGCAGACATGATACTAGAAAGATGCAGAAGTGTATGGAGGAAGTGCAATCTCTTCTCGTGCTTTGTGTGGAGGATCATTAATCACAAGCAAGCAGATTTTCAAGGAATATATGCAGAGGTAGCACATGAGGAAGAGCCGTGCTTTATTATACATACATATATTGGTCTCTTCTCCCAAGTAACAAGCGATAGGACAAGAGGAAATGGCCTCGAGTTACACCAGGGGAGGTTTAGATCGGATATTAGGAAGAATTTCGTCACAGAAGGGGTTATCAAGCATTGGAACAGGCTGCCCAGGGAAGTGGTAGAATCACCATCCCTGGAGGTATTTAAAGGATGGGTAGACGTGGTGCTGAGGGACATGGTTTAGTGGTGGTTTTGGCAGTGCTAGGTTAATGGCTGGACTTGACGATCTTAAAGGTCCCTTCCAACCTATGATTCTATGATTCTATATATTACATATACAACAGTTTGCATTAACTTGGATGGCCCATCCTGTCTGCTTAACTTTGCAGTTGGGTAGCATTTAGCATGCTGCAGACCAGCTGGTGTTGAGCTCGGGAGAGACCCTGCTGGTCTCACTGGGGCTTGACCTGAAGCCACTAACACATTTGCACTTTTGTGGTCAAAACATCTGCAAAGAGGCAGAGCTCTCATCTCCTGCTGGACCAAGAAAAGTGTGGATTTGATTAAACAATTATGGCCAGTGATGCTATGCAGAGCCTTTAAGACACTGTTGCAGTAAAAATTACCGAAAACTGGTTATTCAGGGCTCCTGCTTTGCCCCTTGCCTTTCAATAGTGTTTTATGCCTTTGTTCTCATAAACACAGATATAAATGAGCCAAAGGTCTAGCCTCATATTTACACTTGTAATTCCCTTCTGTAAGCCGTGGCTTTTATACCACAGCATGCTTTTGGAAAGGTAACTGCTTAGTTTCCCATCCTGGTTCTCCAACAGTAGCTATAGTTTCTTTAGCTTGTATAAGGATTACCTCTGCACATTATATTTGCCACCTCAAGAGAACTAATTTCTTTTTTTTTCTTTCATTTCGGCACTGTTATGTTGCTCCCTTTGTACATCCATCCCCTCCTACCTGGCCGGGAGCCTTATGAAAAGGTCATCACCTTGTTGCCTTTAAAACCTCATCTTTAAACTCCTTTGTCCTGATATCTGCCAAGAGAGAAGACAGCAGCGAGAGAGATGGGGTGCTGAGATCCCTCTAATTGTCTCCCCATGATGCTTTGCTCAGGACTCAGATACAAAATCAAGTGATTGCACCTTAGCGGTTATGGTTATTGTGTGTCTGCGGAGCCAGGATAGTTCCCAACATGCAGGATTTACACCTTTGGCAGCCGTAGAGAGATTTCACTTAATTTACACTACAATGAAAACAGCTTAGCCTGGTTGCCTTACCTCCTCTTTGACACAGGCAGAGTCGCTGTAGATGAGCTGGAGAGCAGTATATCACTGCAGCATCAGTGGCAACATCTCATAAACAATATCCCAACCTCCAGGGACCATACGCCTGGTGTTTCTGCAGAGATCATGCGCCCCTTAAACGGGAACCAGGGATTTTGTTCTGTGCTCCTGACAGCACCCAGAAGAGGACTTCTGTTACACACAAGGCTCCCATTCACAAATGCCCTTCTAAAGTAATGAGACCCTCTTGCACTTTCTAATTGCCTTTGCATTTTCTAACCGTGGCCAAACTGAAACACAGGAGTCTCCATCTGAACATAAGGAAACACTTCTTTATTGTGTGGGCGACCAAGCACTAGAGCAGGTTGCCCAGAGAGCTCGTGCAGTCTCCATCCTTGGAGGTTTCCAAAGATAGCCAAAAGGCATCTGGACATGGTCCCGAGCAACCAGCTCTAGGTGGCCCTGCTTGATCAGGGGGTTGGATCAGATGACCTCCAGAGGTCCCTTCCAACCTCAACCATTCTGTGATTCTGTGGAAGCAGGAAGCTGCATTCTGGTAAGACACCTTGTGAGGTTATTGTTATCATAGATGAGAGTTAGCTGTGGCTTTTTCAGATGAAAATTTTTATTATTTTTTTTCAAGTGGAAAACCTCATCTCATCGAAATGGATGTGGCTTTTAGGAGTAGATGCACCAGTTTGACAGTTGTAACATTTCTGATCAAAATGAAATACAAACCCCATGAAAGGCAGATTATTTCATGGATGTTAACCAATACCACCCTACCGAGGGGACTCTGTTCACACCAGGGACGTGAACCTCCTTTTTCCACAACACAGAGGAGAGCCTGGAGCAGAAACCTATGGGCAGTGGGATGCTTTCCAGCTCTCACTGTGACTCTCTTCTGCTGTGCACTGCTAATTATGTGTTACTGAGTTATAAACCCCTGGTCTCCTTTCTCATTAATTCTCCAGGAATGCAGTTTGAAAAGTTTTAGTTTCAATAAATAGGAAATGGGAAAGTTTTGGAAACCTTGTGAACTTTCAAAGGCTGGAGATGCCATTTCCAAGTCCAGAAGCTCTGTCTTTTCTGATATTGCCACTTACGTTTTGCAGCTTCAACGTACTTCATTACTGTGTCATTCTAGGGAGACTTTGTGTTACACAAAGTAGTAAGAGATGCAAGTTAATGGGAAACTGTTCTGGAAAACAGTATATAAAACTCCGCGTGCTTTGAACACTTTGCCTTCCCATTTACAGAAGATCAGACTTTATTAGCAAAGCCCTACTATTGGTGAGGAAACCGAGACCCAGGGAGAGGACAAGACCTGGCTGCTGTTTCACTGGAGGTCTGTGACAGAGCTGGGGTTTGACCCTATAACGTAAAAATCTCAGTTTAATACTTCAGACTAAAGTTTGCTGCCTGTCCATTAGGTAACCTCAGAGTAAAAACTAAGCTTGTGAGGCACTTTTCCAAGTATTTTTATGTTCATCTTCAGTATAGAAAGTAGTCTGGTAAGTAGTAGTAATTAGAAATGTTTTCTCTGAGGGGACACATCATCCATCACTTGAGCCAGAATTGTGGTGTGGTAAAATCTTTATCTTCTAAGCTTGTACTTTTTTCACCTCCCAGGCATCTAGTAAAGAAAATGAGCGTTATTAGAAAGGTTTGTTGACCATGTGTATGAAATCGCGCATCAAAAAGTGACATGAGCAGCAAAGGGTGGTAGAAATGCTTCTCTGGGAAACGAGTTTCTCTAAAATCAGGGACTTTTTTTTTTTAATCTCAGTGATGCTGTATCATTGCGCTTGCCTCTACCTTACTTTCCACATCTGTTAAAGCAGTAATACTACTTTGAAAAGTATTCTTGAGAGCAGTGAGGAGAAGAATTACAAAAGAATCAAATAGTGGGGAAGTGCACTTAAAAAGAAGAAATAGGAGCAATATGAGGAAATTAACCTGAAACAAGCACCCCTTAGTTCACTGAGAATAAGAAGCAAAGAACCATAGCCACTGTGAAAGTTAAAGGCATCCCCAAAGAGACAGGAGGAGTCTTGAGCAGGAAAGAGGAAGCAGAAAAGTTCAGATAATGGGATACATTGTAATGAAGAAGAAATAACAGAAATTACATAACACCCCCCCCCCCCCAAAAAAAAAAAAAAAAAAAAANNAAAAAAAAAAAAAGAAAAAACCCAACAAACTACTGAACAGTCACGTCCTTGATTTGTTTGCACAAGATCTCTTATGATCCTGATATGAACCCTGGTAAAAAGAAAGGCAAACAATGACCGTGCAGAAAAAGCCTGGGGAACAGGAACCCACCAAACTCTGCTAAAGTTAACGACTTTTGGAGCAGCTGTTAAAATGAACAATAGCACCAGAAGTTTAGATCCGTTGTAGAGCCAAAGGACCGGGGCAAGTTTTAGTGTCAAAATCTACCTGTCACGGGGATTCAGGAAGTGAATTAAGCCAGGGGATAGGTTGCTGCAGATTTCAGTGCAAGACAGGTCTATGCATAGGAAGATATTCTGGTGACTCAATTGTCAGAAATTCCTGGAGGTGACGCTTGAATATTTTCATGACTCGTAGCTGCGTAATTGATTTGCTCCTGTTTGCAGAAGTTTCATTATTCCTGTGTGCAAAGAACCCCATTGTTGGAAACGTTTGCAAAGCTCTTGAGTTTCACTGATGTGATTCTTCATTAAGAAGTGAGTTTTGACTACTGTTTGTTCGTTCTGGTCTATTGTACCAGCTTTCCAGTTGGGGATGGCAGGCAGTTTTGTGTGATGAATGGCACCAAAGGAATGCCACAGCGATGCGATTTGCATGAGGTGGACAGGGTAGGGACCGGTGAGGGGTCAGAGTGGGTGCTGGGGGAATTTGCAATGTGCTGTTGGATGTGTTGCTTTTTTGTTATTTCTGTCTGACCAACTTCTATCTTGGCCTTTTAGACTACGAACCTTTCAGGGTAAGGCCTATCCTGGTCAGATTGTTGGTCTCTGCTTCTTCTGCTTGATTCATGTCTGCACAGCCCCTAACTGATGTGGGTTTGAGGTCCAGGAAGCAGAGATGTCTTACGAAGTGAGAAATGCTTTGCACTGGGCAGCCCCATTACGATCCCACATGGGCCGGGAAGTGCAGACTACCAGAGAGGGATGCGAACTTCACAGTTTTATCAGTTTCGCCAAAGGAGAGAGATGTCCTTATGTTAATTAAGGCACTTTTTAGCTGGTGGGAGGCCCTAGGCGCTCAACCTGCTTAAGAGTCCAGGAAATCTTCCTGCCTGTGAGTATACATGTTAAAACAGGCAATGCAGGTTGTCAGCATCTGGGTTGTCTCTCCTCGTAGCCAAATTTTGAAGCGTTTGGTTCTCAAACAGGAGTGCAGCACATTTCCCAGGAATCGCATTCGATCAGGGCTCATCTTGTAGGCAAGGTCTGGGTTTTGATGGCTGCATTCAGATCCCAGACTTACCTGCGTAATGTGAAATGAGCACTTTATCTAGCCCTGTCTTGGCTCCTCGCATGCAAAGCGGAAGATGTAAATACTTCACTGCTCTGTTTAGATGAAAAATTTTCCAGGAACAAAGGCATTATGACAATAACGGTCTCAACCAGTATTGGTGCAGTGCCAACAACCAAAGGTCCGGGTACAGTTGGCATTATGGCACCATTAGAAGAGATGTTTTGTGCACACCTCAGTATTAAAATGTTTTGAGGTCTGAACTTTATGACCCAATGGGTCCCTCCCATTTATGTGTTCTGTGTAATATGAGCACTTCGTAACAGAGAAAAAGTATGAGAATTTTACTCTAAGTGTTACAAGAAATGCACTTTGGCATTTGAATCAACAAAAGGCAAACATTTGTTTAACAGCAAGCTGAACGTTTCTTTTTAAATTGTCCTTTTCTGTTTTGTTCCAGGGAACGTGACCAGGAATTGTACAAGCCAGGGCTGGACAGATGTGTACCCTGCGCCGTATGCTGTAGCATGTGGATATGATTCCAACAGCACTCCAGGAGAAGAGGTTTGTAAATCTGGCTGGGTAGACATCAAGATATACCAGGGATCGATTTCAGAATCACGTGATCTTCCCATACCCAATTTTTTTCCATTCCCACTCTGATTCCTCAAGAAGGAAGGTTCCTCTTGAGGATCGCTGGAAGCAGATGTCAAATGTCTGGTCAAAGAGATCCTCCCTTTGATTTCCAGGGGGGTGGCAGGCAAGCAGCACCTGAGAAGATCCGACCAGTGCCTCTGTGATGCCCACACCTAACTTCAGGTGCTTGATTTTCCATGTTCAACTTTGAAACAAGCCCTCCACATTTATCTTTATCCTTAAGTAGATATGGGGATTCAAGTATTTCTAGGCCAACATAAGCATCAAAACATCAAAAGGGATAAAAGGATATAACGCACTTGCCATCAGCGCTGCTCTGCTGATCTCATCCAGCTACAGATCTAGAAAACTGTAGAGAACACACGAATTTTCATACAACGTTACTGAATTTTGTAAAATCCACAAGCTCTCTGGGATACTTCCTGTATGTAAATTACTAATCACTGACCTAGGTATAATTAGCTTTATAGACTATTGTCATTACAAAAGAAGGAGTTCATTATTGGTTTGCTGCATGCTGAGTCATGAAGGGTAAACTCTAAAGAGGATAACAAATGTTTTTACAAGCAAGGTTCACCTCACCTAGCTAAAAGTGGAACATTTAATATAAACTAGTCACCTATAGCTGTCCCATAGTCAACAAGAAAAAGCTTATGCTAGAAAAGAATTATATTTCACTTCCACTGTCTGTTTATATTAAAACTATGCCCGTGCTTTTTTTTCTGTTGTATGACATATGTCAGTGTTTGTGAATGTTGGATGTAGGAATCTCAATACTGAATAAATATATATGGTGAGAGAACTTTGTGTATGGTCACACATTACCAAGGCACTCAAAGAGTTAACGGAGAATTTGAACAGAACTGAGCCAGCCTTAATAGTGAAAGAATACAGAAAATAGCAAAGGGAAAGTTGCACAAAGAATGTCAGGGCTTTACAGATGAGAGCCTTAGTCTGCCTTCGAGGTCAGCCACCACTTCACATCAAGTGTCCCATTTCTCAGATCAAGCTGTGTGGCACCAGTTGCATATTGCAAAAGCCATTGTTACAGGTCTGCTTTGGGAAGGTCCTCCATTGAGAGCTCTGGCTTGTGTTCCAGCCACCAAAGAGATTTGGGAATTCCTGGGACATGCTTTGGCGACCCAATGGATTGCAGCGTTGCCAGAGTGCCGCGTTACCAAGAGAACACGTATTGTGTTCTTTTTAATTCTTTCTTAATTATTTTCTCTCTATTTCCGCAGTTTTGTCATGCTGTTTAAGTCTAATTTGTGTGAAAGGTGGCTGAGGGGGGTGAACATGCAGTGCTAGCCCGTGAAGAATAGATTTTTGTTGTTGTTGAGTTGGCTGTCAGTTTGGGGAGGAAGAAGTGAAGGGAACAGAAAAAAAGGAGAACAGCAGGCTTGATGGGACATGAGGTCCAGAACAGACTGATAACCTTCCATGCTTAAAACACTTCATGCACTTTTAATGCCTACTGGTCTCAAGTCCAAAACAAGAAAAATATGAAAAATAACTAAGGGCTGTGTATCAGATTTAGTTGTGAATTCTGGCAGTCCCTAAGAAGCAGATCATGTGCAAAGTAGGGCACTTATGATCTTTGCAGTGATAATGATTCCTTCTCCAACGTGACCTTTAAAAACCACATATGAGCAAAGGGAGGGGTTGTTTTGCTATCCTGTTGTCAGACGTTATGCACAGCTTCTCCCTGTGTGCCTCCATCAGAGGCCTTGTGCGTCTCTGTCAAAGAGGGGCCACCCCAGGTGTCCCCATAGGCTCTATCTGAAGATGGCTCTATTTTCTATAGACACCTCCAGAGGTCAGTTCACCCCATATTTCTGTCCAAAGAGACCCCTTTGTATTTATTCTAGATGCAGCCTAGATGACTTTAGGCTAGGTGACGTGAACCCAAAACATGAAAGACTTGATAGCACTATTTCTGTTCTTTTTCTCTTACAAATATAAATGTTTCACATTCTAATCTCAGTTACCAAGGGACAAATGTAGAGGTTACTGAGCAGAAACCAAGGAAGCTAATTCTCAGTTAATCTCAGTTTAGCATCTACCACCTTAACTATATGTTCTTATCATGTTCCTGTGAAATTAAGCAGAGGCTTTTAGAAGGCAGAGAGAGAACAATAAAATTGCCTAATATCATTCTGTAAATCAGTCTAGGTCTACAGCGAGAACCCAGGCATCCTGGCATGCATTCCCTTCACTTGTTTAAATCCCTCTGTTTTTTCTATTGAGAATATTTTAGTAAACCGAGCCCTGAGTGAAATTCCATTTCCATTTATGATCTTGGGTCAAATTCTCTGCTTTGATATCTGTAAAATAGGAAGTGCTTGTCATTAGCGAGTGCAAATGAAGAGTGAGAAGTCATTACGTGCTGTTTCCAGAACAGAGATGACCCCACACGCTACATTAAAGCTGAATGCAGAGCCATCTCTCTGTACAGAAGAAGGACTGGTCATCCTAAAATATAAAGGCTTGTTTATAAATTGCTTGTTGAATAACACAAAGATGTTTCTGTGGAGGACTTGCTCCTGTGAAAAACTCTAAGAAGCAAAAGGTCTATAGCCATGTTCACACTGGAGAGTTTCCATCCATCACCCCGCTACTGACATCTCCTCTGATATCACTTAATTTCCTTTCCCTCATTTCTCTGCTTTCCTAAATATAGTGTGGGACATCCTCTTTCTCAAACTCAGTCCCCTACCACAAGCTTCTTCCTTCTGCTGGCCAGATCTTTCCTGGAGCATTTCTGCTTTGGTGCCATCAAGAAGGAAACTAGATAATGACAGAAAGATCGACATGAAGGAAGTTGGCTGCTGTTAGTGGAAAAGTCTCAGCTGCCTTTGGGAGCCCAAACTCAAACAAGACTGGAAACTTTGTTGCCTTTGGTGGAATCTGCAAGGCAGTGGGGTAGAAAGGTGGAATCTCCACTGTTCCTTACTCCTTGCAATGCAGTTAAGCGAGGCTTAGGTGTGACCATACCATCGAGGCTTAGGTGTGACCATACCATACTGGGTGACCCCATCACCATAGTGGCCTTCTGGCATCATATGGGCGAGATCAGGTAGATAAATTGGCCTAAAACCCTTGCTATGAATTATGTATTCAGAGTTACTGACCCAAAGCGATGTGGTTTCATTGAATGGGGCTGCAAAGACACCATGTTTTTAGCCATCTCTGAGATCTGTGGTCTATGAAGCAATATAGATATGACCAGTGTAACCTTTGCACTCTCTGAAAGCTCTGTCTTAACACCCCTCCAAGCTGGCTTGTGCAAATGCTAGAGGATTACTACTCATCTCAGCCTCACTGGTTCTGTCAAGTACCTAGTACTTGTCAAGACCTATGAAAACAGCATATAAAAATGTCAACCCTCACTGTTATTAAAGAGTGTTTTCCCAAACAAGGTTGAGTTTAGATTTTCTGTCTAAACTGCTCTTTGCGGTTTGGGGGTTTTTTTTTGTTTGTCTTTTTTTTTTATCAGAATTGGTGGCAAGGAGGGCAGAGGAGGGTCAATCAGGGGCTGGAAAAATAAGATTTTCCACAAACTGAATCAGATTCTCGTAAAAACTTGTATTTTTCAGTGATAAAACAAATGTCCAAATACCAACTGATCTTTTGTCCTTTTTTTAAGCTGAAAATCAAAACATATTGATTTAGAATGTTGCTGGAGAGCCCTAGGAGAGCTGGAATTTTGTTGCCTTACTCCCCTGTTTAACTTAGACCAGATTTCCCTGTTGGATTTAAGTCCCAAGGTGCCCCATTCTCAGAGATTCCCTCTGCATGCTGTCAAAGAGAAAAGCCATGAACTAATTTCCAACTTAACATATATTTCTGAATTAACACATCTGTGATTTCAGTGAGAACATTTTAAGTTTTTACTTGCTGAAACACAATGTCTAGCTTCCACAAAAATCAAACCAATTTCCAGAACAGTTCTGTCCTCAGACTTCCTTAATAAGATGAAGCTCATCATACTCACCACCTCAGAGCTGAAGTGTCAGTGCGCTGTTTAACTGAACATTAGTCATTCTTGTTCCACAAGATTATAACCATGTAGCTGTCTCTGCAAGTGTCAAATCAGACTCCTTCCTGCATGAACTTTTCCCTTGTGTAACTGTAACCTGGTTTTGGAGTGATCCAAACGCTACCGCAATTGGACATGTTCTTATTCACTCAAGTGGTATTTGAGTCATGTCCTCTACTGGATGTGATTTTAAAGGGTGAAGGAGTTGGAGTTTTTTTAAGAGAATCATAGAATCATGGAATGATTAGAGTTGGCAGCGACCTTAAAGATCATGTAGTTCCAACCCCCCTGCCATGGGCAAGAACACCTCCCACTAGACCAGGTTGCTCAAAGCCCCATCCAGCCTGGCGTTGAACACCTCCAGGGATGGGGCAGCCACAGCTTCTCTGGGCAACCTGGGCCAGTGTCTCACCACCCTCGGAGTAAAGAATTTCTTCCTACTATCTAATCTAAATCTGCCCTCTTTCAGTTTAAAACCATTACACCTCGTCCTATTGCTCCACTCCCTGATAGAGTCCCTCCCTATCTTTCCTGTAGCCCCTTTAGGTACTGGAAGGCCACTATAAGGTCTCCTCAGAGCTTTCTCTTCTCCTGACTGAACAACCCCAACTCTCTCAGCCTGTCCTCATAGGAGAGGTGCTCCAGCCCTCTGATCATCTTCATGGCCCTCCTTTGGACCTGTTCCAACAGGTCCATGTTCTTCCTCTGTTGGGGGCTCCAGAGCTGGAGGCAGTACTCCAGGTGGGGGTCTCACAAGGGTGGAGTAAAGGGGGAGAATCACCTCCCTTGACCTGCTGGTGACACTTCTTTTGAGGTGTGGGTGGAGTAGGATGATTTCCTTGATGATGATTTTTTGATGCATGTAATGAAGTAGGATGATTTCCTTGTCTCACCAAGAAAGTCAGTAAAAGCTCACTGATGGTGTATTTAGGAACGCATACTGGCAGCTCTGTGAAAGACCTGTTTTTTTTCTTTCCTTCACATTAGCAAACCGCGTTCTATGGCACAGTCAAGACCGGCTACACCATTGGACATACCTTATCGCTCATTGCTCTCACGGCTGCTATGATCATTTTATGTCTCTTCAGGTAAGACCATGGGCAAAAAAGCTATAGGTAAGGGGATGACTCAAAGGACGTTGTGGCTGTTTAAGTTTTAGGCTGTGAGTGTTACAGATGGATGCAAAAGACTTCTGTCAAGACTCAGTTGGAAAGGGGAGGAAAGTTCCTCCATCTTTCTGTACCATTGTTTTCTGGTATGTGATTTGTGGCCTTTGTGTAAGAGTTATAACTGGACTCACCCTTTAAGATCTTTGCACCTCTCAGCACACTTGGTCTCTCTACTCCTCTCACAAGGCATGAGTGAATCAGACACACATGCAAATTATCTCATCTCCACAAGGTACAAGGTGCCAGCCAAGCTGGTGAAACTGCTGGGGTTCACGCTCTTCATCTGTGGGAAACAGCGTAATTTGACTTGCCTTCACCTGCAAGTACAGAGGACTCCGCTCAGTCACACTATCTTGCCGTTGTCAGAGATTAAGTGCATAAACTCTGCCAATGCACAGTGACTCATTAAGAGGTGGTAATTAGATCATGTTGCTGAGTGAGGTCTGTTGTGGTTCTGATGACTGTACAAAGAACCCATTTCCAGAGTATTCGGCCTTTCACTTTGACTGATGTGAAGTCTCGCTTGAAAAAAAAAGACCTACTTGATCAAAATTCACCTTCAAAGTATTAGTGCGCAAGGGACAGAAAAACCCTGGTGTTGTTCTCAACATCATTAATAACTTGTCATTTTTAAGTGAAAATGTAGTTTGTGTTGCTCCAGAAAACCTGTAATATGTGTTAATTTTGGCAGCAGCTGCTAAGATTTTATTTCTCTTCCTGAAGAAACATTTCACTTTGAAAAGAATTATTGCAGTACAAACATTCTGCAGAAAAACAAACCTTTATCGTGAGCACAGTTTGCTCAGTCAAAAACATTTCTTTTCCAGTGGAGAGCAGTGCGGTGGACCTGTTTTCTGTCATTCTGTATTTTGACCCTTTTTTCTGAGAATGGGAAAGGCAGCAACACTGCTGCAGATGTATGGATTGCCACATCTTTTGTGGCTTTAAAAAGGCTTAAGTGGATTTGCAGTGATTTACATCAGAACATAGTCTGTCTCGAGGTTTCTAATGTTTAATTGTAAGTCTGTATCTTGGCAGAAGAAACATGTAAATAGATAAATAATGCTTTTGAGAAGCTTTGCTCTTCAGAAATGTTATTTCATCTCTTTCCAACAGAAAACTACACTGTACTCGAAATTATATTCATATGCATCTCTTCATGTCTTTCATAATGAGAGCCATCGCAGTCTTCATAAAAGATGTCATCCTATTTGAAAGCGGAGAATCTGAACACTGCTTTGTGAGTTCAGTAAGTAGCCGTGCACATTGAAGTTTCCACCTTATTCTGTTGCCCCTCTTAAGGCACCAAAAACTACCTTGCAAATGCATGTGAGATAGTACTTTGGGAAGATTTCTCTTTTTTTTCTTGTTTGAAAGAAACAAGAACATGTTTGCTGCTGTTTAATTTGTATTCAAAAGGCATAAATTAAATTAACAGGGTCAAAAGTTTATAGGCATCTGGTCCCTTCCGAGGTCAAACCCACAACTGGGCCTCTACGAGATTCTGGGGCTCCTGTCAGTCCTGTGTCCATCTCCCAGTCCCGTGGTAATTTCTTGGGTGTCATGGTCAAAGGAGATTTGCAGTCATGTGTTTAGAGGTTCAATTAAACCTTTGCCTTCAGTGAGGGTGGGAGTCAGATCAAGATTCACATAACTAGGTATCTACGGGGTAAGTACCTATACATGAGCTACGGGTGCAACCATAGTCAGTCGAGCTGTAATTAATATACTCATTGGAGTCTGGAGAGCAGTTCACCTCTCTTTGAAGAAGAGAGAATCCACCTGCATTTGGATGGCTCTCTGGTCTCCACTGATTGCGGTGACCACATCTCTGCAGGAGTCTCGGCGAGAAATCTTTGTGTAGACATCATTGTCTGTTTTTCATCTGGATCTGTATCCCACACTAGCTGTCTGCAACTGTGCATTTTCCCCACTGGAATGATAAATGAGGGGAATAAAGGAGTTGGGATATTTTTTTTGCTTTCAAACTCAGTGTTATCAGCTGGAGCAAACATTAAGGAGGGAGAAGAGCTGTTTATCTAAAGGCCACATTGACGTAAGAGGACACTAGTCATGAATAAATTCAGGCAGGAAATTGTAATCACCAAAATAAAGAGATGTGATCAGAAGTCATCCAAAAAAAGAAAAAGGAACCCTCCATAATAAACTCATAATGTTGCTGGTAATAGCAGGGGACTGGGCACAGTACTCCAGCAGATCCCTTCTGGACCTGTTTTTTTTACGTCATACAGCCACAGAAAAAGATTCTCTTTTCTCTTCCATCCACCCAACTTCTTCCTTGCCCTCTGAATTTTCTGTACCCTTACCCTGAGTCCTGTCCCTGCTCTTATAATGACCTTTCTGCCTGAGCACCTCTCAGTTGGTACCAAAGAGCAGCCTGCTCCCAGCTTTTCCTGGAGAACTGCCAGCAGCGCGGCGCGTTCCCGTTGCAGTGACCCTCTGCAGGGATTTTCCCCTCTGTGGCTCACTGGGATCTGTATTCTTTAACAATGGAGTTTTATTGTGAAGGTCGATGAATAGTTAGAATGACATATAAACTGGAATAAAGAATTGCCCGGTGTCTGCTGCCGCAGATAACTGCCAGTGCTAATTGGCAGAGGAGCCAAGAACCCAATGAGCCATGGAGTTTGAACTAACCTCTCACCCCTGCGGGAGTTTGCACTGGGTTGTGACTGAGGCACGACTGCAGAAAGCTGTGTGAGAAGTGTTTGCTTCAACCATCCATCCAGAAACACTTCTGTGTATAAATACAGGACTTTGTCCTGCAGAATCCGCAGCTCCTGGAAGCCAGTGTGCTTTCAGGCAAACCCATGGCTACCACCATTGTGTGAGTTTCTCCCCATCAGAGGATTTTCATGTTAAATGCCAGCTGAGGGTGAATAGCTGGATGATAGACAAGGCTTATAAATGTATGTGGAACAAATCTGTCTCCACCACACTAGGCTGAGCGTACACCTTGCAAAATCTGAACCCGCCTTGACCCAACATTTTTGGACGACCTTTTAGGTCATTTCCCCTTTAGGGAAAAAATACCTACATGAAATCCAGTCAAAATGCCTCTCCTAATATTCATCTGTTTGCAGAAACAGTCATAAAATCCATTGGGTTTATGTGGGTTTGGTTGGGTTAGGTTGGCTGGAGTTAGATTAAATAATTGGTTGGTTTGTGCTTTGAACTTGCAGGATAAAGTTTTGACTTGGGAGAGCTGGGTACTAGTTCGTATACCCAGCGCTTAATACACAATTTGCTGAAGGTTTTGTGTATAATGGCGAGATACGGCCTTGAGCNTGTTTGTGCTTTGAACTTGCAGGATAAAGTTTTGACTTGGGGGAGCTGGGTACTAGTTCATATACCCAGGGCCTAATACACAGTTTGCTGAAGGTTTTGTGTATAATGGCGAGATACGGCCTTGAGCTCATTCAGTCTGAGGAGAGATTTGAACAAACAGTGCAATTTACTGAATGCTTTCACCACTATGCTGTTTTAGAAGAGGGCAAAACCAAAGCAATAACAGTGTTCTACTAGAAGAGAAAGTGCTGCCCTCGGTTCCTTTAAGGAGAAAAGGATAAAGGCATCCCCCTTCCAGATGAGATTCAGGGCTATAAAATCCAAATGAGCAGAGATCTCTCCCGGCATTTCTGCTGAAGGGACCAAATTCCTGAATTTGGCGTTACCTCTTGCAGGAGGAAAACTTAAAATTATGTTTTATGCACCAGCCACACAGAAATATTTTAAGTTCTCCACCAAAAAATGTGTCA
>RSEF01000002.1:2092876-2114563 GCA_003993805.1 Himantopus leucocephalus | reverse complement strand
AAAAACCCACAAACCCAAACAAGTATACAATATTTTCTTGAATAAGAAGATCAGCCCAAGTCCTCTCGAAACCTATAGCCTTTTCATCCAAGGCTGAGTATTCTTTCTCTAGCCATATCTATCTGCAAGGAATCATTTTGTCTGATTACAGTGAAAGTTGCCTGACGCTGTCTTTCCTTAGTACAGAATATTCAGTAGTGAGTAAGATAAATAAGTAAAAAGACTACACAACAGTACTGTCCATAAGTAAGAACCTGATAAAATCTGCAGGCTAGGTAGCCTCCAACCCTGACAAAAAGGATGAAAGTAAAACCAAAACTGTTTTGTACACTTATACAGAAGCTTCTGATCCTTTTGTCCAAGGTGATGAATGTGCTGTGTAAGCTTATGTCCCAACATGCTTACTCCTCTACCCATTCCTCTTTTGGCAGACTTAACAAATGGGGTTGTCAGTCGGGGTTGTCATGACCAACAGATAGAGCAGAAAAACCTAGACAGGAGTGGAATAATGACTCCAAGCGCTGAAATTAGGCAGGAGAACACAGTCAAGACATTCCTGACCCAGGAAGCCAACATGAAACTGGGCTTGGAGAAGATGCCCAGGGCTATGAGTGCTGAAAATTCAGGTGAAGTAAAGGCAGAGAAAATTGGAGGTCAGTTATTTTGTTACAGTTGGTCTGGGCTTAAATATCCTTCAGGCTGTTCTGCTATAACATCTTTGGGGCATGACAAGGAAATGGGGATGTAACTGCAGATTTCTATTGTATATCTGAGAAAGTATGGAAGGAAAACACTTGGTCTTTCTCTGTAAAGTAAGAAGGACACAAATGAAGAGTGATGATTTAGTTTATTGGGCACTGCAGTCCAAAGGCATGATAATAGCTCCTGTAGACATATCCATTGTAATATTAAAGCAGTTTTCTCCAACATCAGTGTCTCTCATGACTCAAGGTCAACATCTCTCATTAAAATTTGCAAAACCCTTCCAAAAAGCCTGAATAATACAGATCTCAGCTCCTGCACTGATACCCCTGCCAGATATTATAATGCTGCCTTGGAAACATAGACACTTGTTGCAAGATTGCTTTTGAATTGCACTGCTAACTTTAGCTTTGCTTTCCAAAAGAGTTGGGCATTTAAAATTATTAATGCCCAGGAAACCACACCATGCAGCAGGACCTCTGTGGCTCCACACATTAACTATCCCAAGAGTGAAATGTTTGCTAGATACCAAGGCTTAAAATTGCCCCCACTCCCATATACTTCCCACATCTTCCCACTCCTGATGTGTGTTCACAATTCATCCATGTGGCACTTTGATCCTGGGGCACACGTCTCACTGAAAGTCAAAAGGATTTCCATTCTTAAGTGACTAAGTAGCTTTTGAAAACACAATGTGTGCTCCTTAGGGACTTGGATCCCTTCGGAATAAAACATGACAATTAAACCTCTCTCATCATAATTGCAAAAAGATGAGTAACAGACAAGTGTGGATTTGTCAAGAGGAAATTGTGTTAGCAAAGTCTAATTTTTCTTGTGCACTTTGTGAACAGGAAAGAAAAAAATTTATGAGATATACTATGGCATCAGTAGGGCTTCTAACACTATTTCCCATGACAGTTTCATGAGAAATTAAGGAAAAGCTGGTTATGATGAAGTTATTACAGACTGGGAGTAATGTTACTCTATACCGTTCCCAAGGAGTAGTTATGAGGAGTGTAACGTCAAAATGCAAATATACCTCCCATAGATTCTATAGGGTTCTGTTCTGCATTTGATGCTTTTTCAATGACCTGAATGATCAGAGAGTATGTTCATTAAATTGGCAAACAAAAAGTAGGAAAGGACTGCAAGAACATTGGAAGACAGGATTCACATTGATAAATATCACAACACAGCAAAAAAAATCTTCTCGAAGAGAAAAATGCAATAGGAGTAAGTGTAATATAGTTCCCTTTATCAGCAATAACTGACTTTACATGGACAGGATGGGAAACGGCAAATGAGACCACAACTTTTCATGAAAAAGGTTTAAAATGGATACAAGAGTCAATGACAGCTTGTGCTTGCTAAAAAAGTAGTTAACATAAAGAAATGTATGGTCTTAAGATAGGAGACATTTTTGGTCAGATTATGCATATGTGTGCTATGAGGGTGGTGAGGCACTGGCCCAGGTTGCCCAGAGAAGCTGTGGATGCCCCATCCCTGGAGGTGTTCAACATCAGGTTGGATGGACCTTTGGGCAACCTAATCTAGTGGAAGATGTCCAAGTCCACAGCTAGGGGGCTGGAAATAGGTGTTCTTTAAAGGTCTCTTCCAACCCAAACCATTCTATGATTCTATGTGTAGTCTGAAATCCAATGATATGATGTTAATGTAAATATATTCATGTAAACATAATTGAATGCTTATAGACCAATACACTGAATAGTGAGCCGCCTTCAATGGCATCACCATGACTCAGAGATGTTCATATAGGAGAAGCTTGTGTTGGTACTCCAGAGATGGCCCGGCAAATGGTACTGAGGACCAGACCTGGATGTAGAAAAATTGCCTGAATTTTCTTGCCAAACTATTCACTGATGCTAAGAACTTGGTGTGAGTGTGGTATCCAGGGAAAAGGAAGAGCCACTAGCGAAGTCCAAAAGACATGAATTTAAACAGTCAGGGCTCAGGAAAATTCAGTGAAAACAGATGGCAGGAATTGTGGGTGTTTAGCCTAAGGAAGAGGAAACTGGGAACTATAGAGTCTGAAAGTCTCTTTCAGGGAGAAAGTGAGTAGTCTTCCCTGTATCCCTGATGGATAGGAAAAGAAGAGATGGGCTTAAATCACAGCATGGAAGATTCAGAATTTAGGAATTTTCCTATAATGAGAATATTGAGACACAGTCTAGGAGAGGTGTGGAGTATCTGTCAATACAGTGTTTTAAAAACAGGTTAGATAAATGTTCTTTTAGGAGTCGTATATGGATCATCATATGGGAATTATCCTGCTTTGAGCCAGGCAAGGTTTAGATGCATTTTACAGTTTAGTTTTTTATTATTCTACAGCCTGGGTTACTGTAGTTTTATATTTTCATATGTGGAAAATACAGAATAACTGCTGTCCTCATTAATTTTTCTTAGTCTCTGTTGAATCGTTCATCTTAAAAATATGGAAAAAATGAAAATATATAATAGTTGAGTTCCACTTATTTTTAAGCAAATCATTCTGATCTTATGTTTTAAAATGCATTAATCATGACAGCCAAGTAATCCAGACTATTTTTCTGCGGTTCTGTAGTACGAATAGAAGCATGAAAGAGTCCAGGTTATTTCTGTTGTAAATAAATGCAGCTTGAATAGGTGTGTATGGAGAACATCCTGTAGAAGAATTTATTCATTGTACACTGGCTTTCAAAGCAGAAGCACCATTTCAATTCAAATGCCCCTGGAAGAAAAAATTCTCATGCACTTCCATATGAATTACCTGTGTATATGTGTGTGTGTGTTTCACTTTGATAAAGCAAATTAAGCTGAGAGAAAACTTTCCCGAAGGCAGAAATGTGCAAGAAGGCAGATATGGCTTTCCATTGGGAATTTAAATATATTGAGTGGCTTAGAAATCTGATTAAGACAATAAACTGTATGTCCTTGAGATGGTGTTCTATCCTGGTAGTGACGGGTGTTCATGTGGGTTTGAGTCTTGGGGTACTGCAGTACCCATCAGAAGTCACGCTCATCCCTGTCGAATTTCTACCCTCAAAGATGCGTCTGTTTGTTCTTGGCCATTAGTATCTGCCAGAAAGACACCACATTGGTCACGTTAATACCCAGGGCAAGACCACAGCAGATTCCTCCTGAGTTTGGGAAGGGATGGACAGCATTGTCTATCACCAAAAAAGCGTGTTTGATTAAATTAACCCCAGGGAGGCACTGAAGTAGATCATACCTTTTTCTGCCTACAGAATGGAAAGAGGACCAGAAAGCTGATGCACTTTCCTGCTCAGCTTTGCAAAGAGAGCCTATTTATCAGCCAGGTTTGTTGCAACACCATGGTGTCAAACCTCAAGCTGCAAGTGAGAAGGTACCAGCTCTGAATTGCCTTCACTGGCAAATAAAAGGGAGGAAGGTATCGATCTTCCTTCTCTGCTAGATTTTAGCATGTGTGATGGGGCCTGAGGCTGGGAAGGACACATTGGCTTTTTGACCTTTTCTCCTCTCTGAGCGAAAACAGAGAGAGCTATAGAAGTGGTATACACACAGACTCCTCTCCCCTCGCCATCATCCCTCCCACACTCACTACAGGAACAAGGCTGGAGTCAACCAACTCTTCTGGCTTGCGAGAACACGTTGAAGATTTGAATCCCCACTGTGAATACTGAGGATGGTGCCCAGGTCTTCAGACACTGTGGTTCTTCCTGTTCAGACTGTATTTGGCTGTGACTCCAGATGTCTTCATTGTCCTCATGTAACACCTGTAAAATCACTGCTTAATATTTCCTGTCAAGCATTTTTAGATGCTTGAAACCTCAACAGGTTTCAAACTTCTTGGGCATGTATAAATGTGTTAAAGCTGATGTTTTTTCTTTATTATCAGAGTTCCTTGTAGCAGAACTAGTTTCACTCAGAAAACATGGGAGAAAAATAAAACTTAGACAACTTTGCTGGGACAGAAATGCTTTATCTATGAGGTTTAAGTCACAGCTGAAAGTGACTGGGATCAAGCAGACTGCAGTGAACAGTCATTTTGTCAGGCTCACAACAGCCTAGGTGGCTTTAAGATTACATATAATGCCAATAACACATATATAACAGTAGATAGAAGTGGCTGACAAGAACAACCCTGGAGGTCCCAATGACAGTGGCCTGATCACTGATAGAGGATGAAGAGTGCAATAAGCCAAAAAAGGGACTTGGTTCTGAAATTAGGGATCACTTGAGTTTTAAGACCAGAAATGAGTAACTATGAAAAGAAAGCCCTGAGAATCCTTAGTTTAAGAAATTATCTTCCTATTTCCATGTGCCTATTCAATGAGTTAAAATAGAATTTGATTTTAATGGTGGTGATACAACTGCTGCTTTTTTTTGATAAATTTGGTACTTGCAGCTTTTCCATAGCTTACCCATTCTCTGGCCTCCTTTTCCACTAAATAAATTTGGAACATAACAACATCACTTCAATATGATTCTTGCAACCTGACTTCAAAATCCAATTTTTAAACGTCTAAATCTGAACTGGGCAGTACGGTTTCCCTTTAGCACTCTTGGAGAGATATCAACACCTCCAGGGAGCAATTCATCTCCATCTAACACAGTCATAAAATGGTCACCAAATGAATAAATTTCTGGAGGCAACTTTTTCTCTCTACTTTCTCTATATTTTCTATAAAGAGAGCTTTCTTAAGTTCGGACCAGCATAGATCTGCACATTTAACATTTAGACATCTAAAATAATGAGATATGAATCACCACTTGAGTTGCCCAAACCCTACTCTTCTGGTTTTGTGAAATGCGAAACTGCGCGCAAGCTATAAATACGCTGAAATCATCTAGTAATGTTGTTCTAAATGTTATATCTCATAAGCAGCAACTCCTCCTTTAAAGGAACTGTGACTTTTTTTTTCAATAAGCATTCATCAAGTAGGGGGTTAACATGTAGTAAAGCAGACAAGAAACACCTTTCAGAGACAGTCAGTTTGAATGATGATCTTAATGTTCTATCATTACATGTCACCACCTTCTCAATGGTACAATTTATGGTGGTTTCCACACCTGTTTAGTTCTCCTGATGTGTTCTTCTTTATTTATAGAGCTGTTTAGCAGAGCCTGTATTTCTAAGTTTCACGTGGTTTTTTTTTTCTCGTAAATATTATTTCCGCACTAGAGAGGCATGAGACTTTTCCTCTTACTCTAATACATTGGGTAATGTGATAGTTACCCTGCTCACATCAGAAGTGTAATTAATCTTTCAGATGTCAGCCTGATTCTGTAGTAAATTTTCAAGGTTTTGAGGGAAATGGAATAATATTTTAAGGAAAAACCTAAGGATGTTTATGGGCCAATGTAAAGGAAAGCTAGATCCATTGGACCATGGTTAAAATATCATTACAATCTACCCTCAGTGTCCTTGAGCTTTGAGTAGGGAAAGCTTTGCATTCAGTCCTAAAGCCCTTATTTTATAGAAAATAATGGGAACTGAGGACTACAAGCTGGAGAAGGAACCTGTCTTAGTGATGTACAACTAAATATTGACCTTTGCCTGATATTTCAAAGATCTTGAAGATTTGCCAGAGATTTTCAAAGATTTCAAATTAAAGTAGGTCAGATCTATCTCCATTTCTAATAGCTCCTGATTCCACTAAGTTTTCCACTAATCCAAGGAAGGTTTCTGCATTGTTTTTCTTTATGTTCAGTAGAATAGCTATTAGGCAAGGTGTTTGGAATTTAACCGAGTACAAAGGGCAATATTGGCTGCCTCTTCCAGTTAAGCTGTACATCTAAGCTCTGAAAGTTCTTTCTAATATGGCACATTAGATACTGTCCACCTTCTTTGTTTTACTTACACTGGGAGTTGCAAGTCCTCAGTTTTACCCTGTGTTCTACATTCCTGTGAATTCCACATTTTGGAGTATCCAACATAACAGGAAACAATAGGTTGGTTAAACCTGATTCAAACCCAAAAAAGCCAAATGAGGTAAGCAAAGCATCATGCTACCAAGAGATTTGCAATATAAATATGTGTATATAAGAACAGGATAGGAAATTTGTCATTATTTAGAGGAGCTGGCTGTGCATGTTGTTCAGTGTAGATTAACCTCTTCCTCAAGAATCTCACAATGTGGAAGTAAGGCATCATGGTATGTAGACAAAATATAGATATTTGTGTTAGGGATATCCAAATCTGAACTATTTGCCTTCAGTCAATGGAAACAAAAAAGCCCTTTCAAAGGGCAATTCCTCCTCAAGTAGACATCAGAGTATCTCAGACAAATCTTGGACCTTAGGTGACTACAACAAAGTTAGTCACAGTGCAGACCCTCTTGTAGTCAGACAAAGTCCGGTGAATTTATTGTCACTTGGTAGAACTGATTTTTCTATTCCATTCTCTGCATGGGAAAACAAATGAACAATTCTCTCACCCTCTAAACGAGCCGAAAATATAGATGCGAGTTGCCTGCCAACTATGGAATTATAGGACCTCAACAAATAACAGTATCTTTTGAGCCTGCTGACTGAGAAATGTCCAAATGGTAGCAAGAAAATATCGCCTGTGAACACATTTGGATTTAAAGCAGGTCTGTAGCACGTCAGACTATCGAAGCAAATGTTAGAAGTGACCATCTGGTGAACTCCCACAGTTCTCACTGAAAGCGCCTTAGGATATGGTCTACAAATCCTTAAGCCCTATCTACACTGCTGGATGCATTCACCGCAGGGAGATTTCCCTGGTCCCAGGCCAAATGATAATGTAGCTCCTGTCCATCCTGTTCAAGATTAGACATCTCTAAAGCACAGTGCTGTATCCACCTGACATAGTGTTCCATCCATGTCTTCTCTGGACTCTGTAGAGTGCTCCTGTAGCCCTAGGAAATAATTATCATTTTTAAAGCATTTGGATATTTTTCCAATAAAAAGTGCGTGATGTAATCCGAAGGCTGTGTTACAGCCCACAAGGCAGATGTTTTTTATAGCATGAAACCAAGGAAATGCACTGCATATCTGGAAGCAAGACAGGAGGGGTATGTGGTCATTGTAATGACCACAGTGATGTCTGCTCTTTAGCAGAAACAGACCTTATCTGTTAGCTTTTCACTGTGACTTTGTGCCAATGAAATCACTAAGGTGAAATGACAACAGCAAGAAGGTCTACCACAGTGGGAACAGCTGAAGTCTGTTCCTTTGGTTTTTCGTAGGAAAAAGGATGCAGAAATGTGTCTTTTCAGTGGAGGCGGAAAGATAGTAACCTCATTTAGAAAGCTAATAATTCTTATTTAAAGCAAAACAAAAAAAGTGTCTTCTATGCAAACAGAAGCCAAACATCGGGATTTGGGCGGTGGAATAGCTTCCCAAAAAGGTGTTTTGCAAAAAGGTGTCACCTAACAGTTGCTTAAACACCACTTCTATTTGGCCAAGACATAGGGTGTTAAAAAAATAAAAGGTAGAAACACCATTGCTTGTCAGTGTTTCACACAGTATGGTTTATTTTTGGCTCGCTGCTAGGCTACAAAGTGTTGCCTGCCTTACATGGTTCAATGGCTTCAAATAAACAACCGGCAGTTCATCTCTAACAGGGACTGGATGTTGAGTAATGTTTGCAAATAATGAATACTAAAGGGCACAAACATGGTTGAACTTTAGAATTCAGCTTGATGTTTGTCATTTATTTTGTATTTGTTTTGGAGGAGGGGTTCAACCAAATGTTAATGATCATTGATGATATACTGAAGTTTAAGAATGACAACTTTAACGCACACATTCATGTACCAGAGACCAAATATAAAACATCACTGTATCCAAACTTTCAGAAATTCCCCCTTTCAAGGCAATTCTTTGTGGTTTCTGTAAGTGTTAACTGATTCCATAGCTATGGCTTAAAATACAGTACCTGGAGGCTAGGCAATGGGAATCTTTTTGGAAACTGTGTGACAGCTGATTGAATAGCTGGATGATTTTTATTCAATGGTCACATGATTATCATTGGCCAAGTTTTCACTTTTGCAAGAGTCATAATAATACCACCTTTCACAATAATTTTTACTCAGAGAATAGATGAAGACAATGAATCTAAAGATGGGGCTGATCCCAAAACTTCACTTACTCAAGAGGCACTACAGCACTCAATCAGATGTATTGGACATTTGTCAAACCAGTTGTGCCCACGGGCATGTGCATCGTGCCCTTTTGAATATTAATCAGTAATGAAATGCCTCATAACTTGGCTGTGATCCAAGGATGGTGCTGGTCAAAAGAATTTTGAGGGTTTCACAACTGAGCAAACCCTTCACATGGCTCATCTTCTCAGCAGTGATAGTTCTCCAGTGTCTGCTTTTCCATGCCACCCTGGTCTTGGACCACGTCTGGTCCCACCGTCTGGTCCCACCAGCGTGTGGGGTGCCGAGGGTGGTGTTAGCCAGTAGGTGTCACTGGTGGAGCACTGGGCTAGAAGACACACACGGTGGACTGTCCAGAAGATGAGCTGCCGACAAATAAAATGGCTAATTATCTTTTGATTGTACAAGGAGCAACTGCAAACACACAGCCAAAAAGACTCTAAGTTTCAGGATTTTTCTTTTTTTCTAATTTTTACTTATTGCTTTGTCAGCAATTTGTTGCACCTAGGAGAGAGAATTTTCAGACTAGCATCTGTCTGGAAAATGATGCAGCAATTTTCTTCTCTGACACAATTTTGTGGCTATTCTGGGGAAGAAAGAAATTGTAGGAGAGCAGGTACAGCCTTCTCCGTTCATTCTGCATTCTGCTCCTCTTACTGTGAAAGCACACAGTTTGCACTGTGCGAAAGGCAGGGACTTAATGAAATATGTTATGGGAACGATGCCCAGTGCAGGTTCCTCTCTTCCCATCCATCTGAATGCCAAAAGGCCATTGTCTCATCAGAAAGTGCCACATGTTGAAATATTTATCTACATGGCAGTCCAAGATATAAGAAGATACCAGTAACGGCACAACCTCAGCAACATGGAGCTCCGCACAGGAGTCCGGGTGACCTTTAGTTAAAGTTTTTGCTGAGGTATTGCTGAGATAAAGCAGGATGAGACTTTAGCCTTGATTAACCAGTCTGAACCCAAAGAGGCACAACTGCCTTCAAACTATGGGCTCCAGACTCAAGAGTTTTTTTCTGATTATTATTTTGGTACTGAAGTGCTGTGCAAACCCAGAACCAAAAGGTTTGTCTCCACCTCCCAACTTACAAAAAAATATAATTGTGTAATAATTACAAATTAGAGAGTACCAAAAAAAAGAAGCAACAGCAGCACAGGATTGATCTGCCTAAAAATAAATGTGAACTGTCTCCTAGGCTGACTTTCAGGTACAGGAAATGTAGTAAGGATATGCAAAGGAGTGCAGGACATTACAGGTCCTAAAATAAGTGTCTAAAATAGACTGAGTGAATTTTACCACGGAAGGTTGCGTTTTTTTCAATCCATTTGTTGTAGAAGGAGCCCTCCAGCTCAGAGCGAGACATCTGCACAGAAGGCGGCTAAACTCAGAGTCTCCCACCATGAGAAGCACAAACAAAAAACTGGCCCTAAAAATACAGTGTGTGGGGGAAAAAAGTCATTTCCACCATAAACGAGTCCAAAAGTGTCTACACCCAAATCCTGATACAAACCACCAATACATGTGGCTAAGGTGAGCATGATCTGTTCCCAAGCACAGTACTGTTTTGAACAGTTTAATCCAAAGCTGAGATCCTGACAAATTCTCCCAGGAAACAGTTTAATTTAATCGATAACTTTTTAATATTCAGATCAGGTGTTTCTTTTCACTTTGGCATCAGATATCTGGGTCTGAACTTTAACTTCAATTTTTAATTTGCATTGATTTTGGGGTGGGGGTTGGGGGGGAGATAGGTTTGGAGGGTGAAATAAAAATATCTTATTTGGGCCTGAGCACCTCACGCCATGCACCGTTTACCAGACTTAGAGGTAATCTGTTTCACACACTAAGTACACACACTTTAAGGACTTGTGCCTGTCTTATTCCTACTTTATCTGGATTCACCTTCCCAGACAGCAATCATGCTACGTTTCTGATTCTTTTCCCCTATTTAATAAGAAATTCAGATCTAATTAATTTGTTTCCATTAAAACTTTGTAAATTATGTCTATATAACTAATAGAACCCATTTGATTCATCAATGTTGTTCCATAGATCAGAATAATTGCTTGGAGGTGGAAAGAAGAAGAAATATACTGACTCATCAAGTCGGGGGTTTTAGTGAACTATGAGCCAGGACTTTTCCCTCATTTATACTAATAAAGTACCTTTTTAAAGTGCCTTGCACGCAGCAGGACACAGAAACAATTATGAAATGGATCTGCTGACCGCATCCTTAGGAACACTCATAAAAAGAACACTGCTTCAAAAATAACAACCTAGGCTCATTTTTATATTTTTTTTCATCTCTGGCAGGATACAACCTGTTCCTAAAAACTCCTCCATAACGTATTCCCATGATGTAGGCAACAAATGTAATGGCCGTGTGTCTTACAAGCCTGTAACACAGGAGGGGAAACCTGGTCTTTCCGCTTCAAAAATACTAAAAGTAAAATAATTGCAAAACCTGCTACATGCCATTGATCATAACAAACGGAGAAATTTAATTACACTTTACTAGCTGGTCTGAAAACCTCCAAGGAGAGATAGGCTGTTCCAGAAAGTGATGCAGGGTTAAAAACTGTAACATGATATAGGGCAAGCGCCTGGTTATCCTCACAGGATTTTTAAGCCGGAGGTGCTTTGCCACTACTCCCACTTTAGATCATGTACAACTAAGGCGGTTCGCAAACCAGTGAACTATAAAGTGGCGTCACCCCACTGGAGACAGCAAAAATTAAGCACTCACTTAAAGACACCAGTGAACAACATAAAGATAGTTTATTTCTGAAGGTTCCTAACTGTTTGAGGGTTGATAAAGTGTTGGGGTGGATAAAGGTGTTCTGCACGGATTTGAGCAGCCCCAAACTTTGAATGCAGTGAGAGGAGGAGAAGGAAGTTTAGGTTCTGTTTCTGACTCTGCATGCAAGCTCGGTAACTTGCAAATCCTCTGTATAATGCTTCCAATTAGGACTTTGGATGCCATGACTCCATAATTTTTAGTTTTTGAATCAGGCTCTGCAGTTTACTATTCAGACAAATCACATAAATAAAATATACAGTGGAATCATTTGCTTTCTTATTATAGCTACAAACAGACTAATAGGCAAATAAATGAACGCAATCAAACTGAATGTTCTCTTAGTTATTTTGTGGGAGGTAAAAATCATCTGCAAACAAAATCAGATATGTTTTGTTGAGTTTGAGATACACAAGTATTTTTCAAGGATAAACAAGGTAATGAAACCTGGCTAGTATGAAACTCATTTTAATTCAGAAGAGGAAAAAGAACAGTGTATATAGGAGCTCAGTAAAGCAGACAGCAGCTCAGGGACAGGTGCGTTGAGAATCTCAGTAGGTTGAGTGATGAGGATCACGGTCATTTGGGGAACGATTTCTTCTGTATGCCTCAGTTTGCAATCTTATAAGTGGGCAATGGTTTACAAAGGGCACAGATCTTCCAGTCAAAGAGGCTTCAGAAGTTCTTGCCACGCATTGCTATTTTTTTCTGATGTCATAAGAGGTGTCGTAACATCCTGTTCTCTGTGCGTGCGTGGTCGTGTGCTAGACAATAACTCAATACAGTCAATATGGTTTTACCAACAATGAACAATCCAAACAATAGAAAAGCAGAAATAAAGGTGGTAGTAAGAAAAACACCCCAGAACTGTACAGATTGCTTAGATAGTACCTATGAAGAGCTGCTTCATAAGAAACTCTTAGTCATCACACCTCCTAATCGTTCAAACATTTTGCTGGGTGTTCACCACCATCAGTCTGAGCCCGGGTTTTCCTACACAAGGTCCAGACAGTATCAGGTTCTTGCAAAGGAATTATAAAAGAGGCAATAAACCTATTCAACCATTCACCTCAGATAAATTCACTGGCAGACCAGAGCCCTACGATGCTGGGATCTCTTCTGCTGTCTTTGCGCAGCTCACCACAGTTGTGACCTTTGGTCTTTCATTATAGGGCTGAGGGCTGTGACAGTGCTTCTTGTAACCTTGGGGGGTAGGGAAGGGAGGGAGGTGTGTGGGGTGGACAAACAAGACCTGATTCATTTCATGTAGTTGCAGTGTGGATCTAATAATACCGAACAAACCATCAGGACACGGTTCAGCTTATTCCGTTGCTCTGGAGATAAAGGACATACCTGGAGGTACCTCCATGAGAGGAGGGACTCGACTCTTTTCCACCCCAAACAGCTGCCTTCTTTGCTTCTCTGTGCTCCTTGGGCAGGGAAGCCAGGCTTTTAGGAGATGGCAAGTATTGAAGTTTTAGTGTTGCAATTCATAAATAGTCTGTTTTTGTCATCTTCCATATGGAAACAGTTTAGGACCTTAAAAATATCAGTCTTTAACTTAACAGGTAAGCTAACACCTATGCAAGGAAACAGGTCAGGGTGTAAAAAAGACAAGACAACCAGCATATCTTTCATTTCTGCCTTTCATTTAGTGATTGCCCAGTTAATTAACAAAACTGTGTGAATCAGCAGGCTCCAGTGGTACCACAGTTCAGTCTGAGCCTTAAGAGGCCAGAGAAGTTGTGGAAGCTCCATCCCTGGAGGTGTTCAAGGCCAGGCTGGAGGGGGCTTTGAACAACCTGGTCTGGTGGGAGGTGTCCCTGCCCATGGCAGGGGGGTTGGAACTAGGTGATCTTCAGGGTCCTTTCCAACCTAAACCATTCTGTGATTCTATGATTCTATATCTGCAATAAGCACCTGCAGAAATACTTAAGAATGTTTACCATTGGGATCTTTAGGCACTGATAGCATTAGCTAGCAGCTCAGCAGACGTCTCAGGAATGCCAACAATTTATGAAAAGTGAGCTTGGAACCTAAGAAAACAATGTGAAATGTCTAATACATTTTCCTATTCGGGAATTGGTGTGTAGTAAAGAAAGCTGAAAACTAGTGCACACCAGCTATTTTCGAGCAGTCTCCGCAAGCATACTTTTAGTTCACAGTAAAAGGGAATGCAAGGCAACTTGCTTCACTTTGAGAAGATATAAATTCCACAATGCACAGCCAAATTAATCAAAGCCTCCTCCAAGTGGCAATTAAGTTAAACACATCAGTCAATCTGGACCTAAGAGAATTCACAGGTGAAGAATGTACACTATCTTGCTGAGCTCAGCCCTCCCCGCCTTGAACTCTAAGCCCCTGTGTATGACTCTGAGTCTTCCTGCTAATATGATTTCTTGAAGTTAAAGACACCAGTAAGCATCTTAGAGACAAATCCAACAGGCTCAGCTTAGAGAACTGGAGCCATACTGTGTTCTTAGGGTTGTGGGTTACAGCGGGGATCGGAGAGCACGGAAAAGTTGTCATTACCTCCAGAGGTCTGCAGGGAAAGAGGGAAGATTTAGATGAGATATAAGGAAGAAATATTTTACAATAAGGGTGGTGAAACACTGGCCCAGGTTACCCAGAGAGGTGGTAGATGCCCCATCCCTGGAAACATTCAGAGTCAGGTTGGACGGGGCTCTGAGCAACCTGATCTAGTTGAAGATGTCCCTGCTCATTGCAGGGAAGGTTGGGCTACGTGACCTTTAAGGGTCCCTTCCAACCGAAACTATTCTATGACTCACAGATGGCTACATCCCTTGCAAATCAGCATTTGAACCATGGAAATCTGTAGTGCTGTGTTAAAGAAAACTAAATTTGGTGAAGGTTTTCTTTAGGAAGGTTTTTATGCACTAAGCGTGGAATAGGAAAGCAAGAAGGGCTTTCTAATCTGCTGTCTTAAGTGGAGCAAAGCCCTCGCATGGATCCAAGGTCTCCACTGCACAGGTGCTAATCTGAAGTGAATGGACAGAGGCCAATAAAGTTGTTCCGGATTTTGGAGTGTAACAGAGAAGAACGTTGCCCAGAAGCTCATTGCAGGCTTTGAGCTGCAGGGCTGCCTCAGTTGTGCTTGGTGGCAGTCTGTTTGCATTAGTTTTCACTGACTAGAACAGTGAAGCCACCAATGTGACTGCATTGTGACTGCACTAAATGTGATCCTGATTGATTAAACCCAATAGATTTATATGGCTCAGAGCTGGAACAGGGATTTTGCATGACGCAAGGGCAGCAAGATTTAACGGCAATGGCATTAGCAGTGTCCTTTTGCCCGATGCACATATCATATGTGTAATCACATCAAGGGGAATAAACTCAATCAAAGTAAATGCTGTCAAAGATAACTAGCATTAGGCAAAATCATCTATGAACCTTCAAGTCTGATCCATGTGTCTGTGTGGTTGGAATAAATAAAGGCCTCAAATCTTGTTAGCATTAAGCCGATTTTCATTCAAAGCATAATGGATGGCTCTTGCAGGGACACATCACTAGTGCATGTTCCCACCTCTTCCTTCTTCAAGGAAAACCTATGCCAATGTAAAGGAAAATCAAATCAGTTATGCTAAAAGGATTTGGCTGGTTTTATCTTCCTTTTTATTTATTCTTAACCATATTCTTCTTTCTCATGTCAGCATCTTAGTTCTTCATGGAAGAGCACAAGGTCATAACACTTGCCAGACAGGATCAAATATCTACTTCACTGAGAAATCAACCTTAGCCAGATGCTAGGCAAAGATGTCAAGAAATGCCATTCTGGCTGCAATTTATTCCAACATGAGATTTTCTCCTCACGTCTGATCATTATGAACAGTTGTGAACTCCAAAGCGGGAGACATCTGTCATTAACATTATTTTTATCTCATTCCTGACACCATATAACTGTTCAGTCCTGTCAGGAAACATGTTAAATACTTAATCTTGAAAACTCCCTGCCACCATAGCTACATCTATATGAGCATAGAGAATCATAGAATGATTGAATCATAGAACAATAGAATGGTTTGGGTTGGCAGGAACCTTTAAAGGTCATCTAGTCCAATCCCCCCCCTAGCAATGAGCAGGGATATCTTCAACTAGATCAGGATGCTCAGAGCCCCATCCAACCTGACCTCAAATGTTGCCAAGGATGGGGCATCTACCACCTCTCTGGGCAACCTGAGCCAGGGTTTCACCACCCTCATTGTAAAAATTTTCTTCCTTCCTAGTCTAAATCTTCCCTCTTTTAGTTTAAAGTCATTACACTTTGTCCTATCACAACAGGCTCTACTAAAAAGTCTGCCCCCATCTTTCTTATAACCCCTCTTTAAGTACTGAAAGGCTGCAATGAGGTCTTCCTGGAGCCTTCTCTTCTCCAGGCTGAACAACCCCGACCGTCTCAGCCTGCCTTCATAGCAGAGGTGCTCCAGCCCTCCGATAATCTTCGTGGCCTCCTCTGGCCCCGCTCCAACAGGTCCATGTCCTTCTTATGTTGGGACCCCCAGAGCTGGATGAAGTACTCCAGGTGTGGTCTCACGAGAGTGGAGTAGAGGGGCAGAATCACCTCCCTCAGCCCGCTGGCCACGCTTCTTGAATACTCCAAGGTTCCGAGTCCAGTTACTGACAAATCACCCACGCGTAATACTAAACTCTCTCAGCCACCAAAATAATGTGACTGCCTATAAAAAGACTGCTGAAGTAGTCCGAGGCCTGTAATAGGTCCTCAGCTGTGCTAGAGGGGGCTAGCTGGACCAAAATTTAACAGTACAGAAGATTACACTCCAGTGCCACCAACCAAATGTTTTAAGGTGCTATTTAATCTACCAGTATGATGTAGCTAGTGAGGTCAATAGTCTAATGATGTGTTAAATGAAAACATAGAAAGCCTTTTCTTTCATTTGTTCCATTGTGTTCTGTACCTGGTTTTGTGAGAAAGAAAACACTATTTGTTGCATTCTCTATCCCGTCGCTTTGTTTTTACTACTTAACCATTATTTTCTTTCTTATTGTGAAGCTACCAGTCTTTTCTTAGACTTTTTCTTTTCTGATTAGATTCCCCTTTCACTCCCTCCCACCAATATTTGAGTATTCCTTCTCTGATTTATTTTCTGCAAATCCTTTTCAGGACAAAGAAACCAGTACTGTCAAGTGCATCCAGAAGAGACCAATTTGTAGTTCCTTCCGGACAGATGGAAGCTCTGTCTGCAACACAGGGGAAAGAATAAAGACACAGTTGCTCATGAATCAGGGATGAACAGAAAGGAGATGGGTATAGTAACAGAGGAGACCAACTGTATAATGAAAGAAGACTGCCCTTGCTTTAGATATTTGGTTTCTTGGAACTCAGATGTTCTCCATCCCTTCTTCAGGGTACTGCATCAGGAGATTTGTATATCTCCTCTTGACAGCAATGCCCTTCTGGTTGGAGGTACTTGGTGGTGTCACAGGACCAAGTGTGCTTGTGTTGGAAGAGGCCATTACTGCATGGAGATCATTTCATCCTCTGCAAGGGACCTGCTGTAGAAATATGGCCGTAGGTTGCCCAGGCTTCCCATGCTCAAATGTCTAAGCTGGTTCAGATATTACTCAAGGGATCACATATGAGTTATACAGACAACATTACTGCTGACTCTGAAAAGCAGTTTATTATTGGACTGTGTTCAGTTTTACTCGAAACACCACAGAACAGCAGGAAAGGCAACAGGGCAACACATGTCCCCTTGGCGATGTTTGCCCACATCCTAATATTTGCCGACCTTAGCTAGGTTCAAATAATGAGCAGCAATAGAAAGAAATGAAGCTTGACAGAAAAGCAGTTTTAGCTGATTTTTATCCTAACATTCAGGATGACATTTGTGGTCAGACAGAATTCTTGTGAAAAATGTTACTTTGTGGATATCTCTGTATTTAGAATTTCCTTTTCCGTAGTGGGGGTTGATGACTTGGACTCAGCTGAGCCAAGCAGGAAGATAATAAGGAGGTAATAAAAGGGAGAGAAAAAAATAAAATAAAAAGGAGGTAACAAAATGGGGCCACCCAGCTGGAAAGCAGCTTGGCAGAAAAAGACCTGGGGATCCTGTTGAACTCCAGGTTGAACATGAGCCAACAATATGCCCTTACTGCAAAGAAGGTGAATGATATCCTGGGCTGCATTAGGCAAAGTATTGCCAGCTGGTAAAGGGAGGTGATGCCCCTCCTTTGTTCAGCTCTGGTGAGGCCACACCCGGAGTACTGGGTCCAGTTCAGTGCTTCTCAGTACAAGGGAGACACAGACATACTGGACAGAGTCCAGTGAAGAGCCACGAAGGTGGTTAAGGGATTGAAGCGCCTCTCCTAAGAGGAAAGGCTGAGCGAGCTGGGACTCCCTAGAGAAGGAAGGCTCCATGGGCATCTCATCAATGTGCATAAATACCTAAAGGGAGGGTGCAAAGAGGATAGAGCCAAGCTTTCTCCAGTGATGCCCAGTAACGGGACCAGAGGCCGTGGCACAAACTGAAGCACAGTTTCCTGAAATGGAACATCAGGAAACATTTATTTTTTTTACTTTTCTAATTCATAGTCCATAACAGCTCTTTTTGAATTGCTTTCACCATGCACTTGGGTACATCTAATTGGACACAGAGTTCCAATTTCTAGCTAGCTAATTCACAGCATGCTGAGTTCAAAGTCTGCTGAGAACCTGATGCTCCCAGACATTTGTGGTCTAGGTGCCCATGTATGGATCTAGATACCCAATGACAATTCTACGCATTGCGGCACAGTGATTTTCCAGATGCCATCTGGGAAGAAAGTTGCAGAGGTGGGAATAAGCCTTCAGATCGTACAACTCCAATATTGAATAGCTCTTTGTTATATTTCTGCGAACTAGAGTTAAATATTTCATCCTTGATTTCAGCTGAAGGGGTACTATGCATATAGGTCCAAGTGTGACCTCAGATTTGATTCCTGTAACTCCAATGTCATTTTTCCTCTTTCATTTTTCTCCTGATATCCCAGACAAAATCACCTGGAGAAAGCAGCAAAGCTCATCTATGCTAAATGGCTTCAGCTCTATGAGACCCTACAGGAAATAAACTCTTCACAAATGCTTAGGGAAGACTCCAACCAGCCTTTTATATCTTAATGTTTTATTTGCTGGATTTTATACAGAGAAAGAGAAAAAGAAATTCTGAAAAGACAGCACAGTCCACACCACTTAGAAAGTGGAAAAGAAGATGAAAAAATGATATACTGAGGGCAACTGGAAATGCTTTCATGTATATCTACATATATTCAACTAGAAAATCAGGCCACATTCAAACCGGCGGAGTGCTGTGAGCATTGCATTCCTCAAAATTACAAAGGGAAAACTGTTGCAGTTTTTTCATCACACAGAAAGCAGGCTAAGGCTTAAGGGACACATTCTGCAGGTGTCATGGTTTGTGCCGGATTGGCCACTGAAACAAACTGCAGATGCTCTCGCCCACCTCTCTGTCCAGGGGGAGAAGGGAGAGAGAGAAGGAGTTTAGAAAAGAAACTAAACTACTTTAATGGAAATATAATTAAAATAATAAAAAAAGAAAATAAAATAATAAAAAAGAAAATAATGAAATAAATGCAAGATATACAAAACCGTATCAAGCTCCCAGGATGACGATTGTGTCACCGACTGGCAAAGGAAAGTCCCAGACTGGACTCAGCGACAGACGGGAACTGGATCCACATCTGGAATCAGGAATGCATGGATCAAAGACAGATTATCAGAGTCCTCCTCAGACATCGGCCATTGAAGAAAGAGGGCTGACCCTTTGATCCCTCAGCTCTTATACTGAGCATGATGCAGATGGGATGGAATACCCTGTTGGTCAGTTTTGGGTCACCTGTCCTGTCCACTCCTCCCCGCAGGTGGGACCCTTCTACACTTTTCCGCTTCTGACCCTCCAACGGGGCAAATAACAAAGTCAGCTGCCCCTGGGTGTTATAGCAATAAGTATAAGCAAGAACCTCTCTGCATACCATGTTTTGGCATAAATTAGAAACAATCACTTTGGGAGCGAACAGTGTCTGGACAATATGTTGTTACTTTCAGAGAGTTCAGTTAGTTAACAGAGGCTTAGCTGCAAAGTCAAATTACTGAATAGAAAATCGGTTCTGTTTTACCTCAAACCAGGACAGCAGGGCACTGATTACTGGCTCAAAGGATGCCAATATGCTTGGTGTTGCCTTTGGGTCAATGGGATTGGTTCCAGTATTGCTGCTTGACGTTGCAAATAGACACAAATGGGCTCGGCGGTATCTGTCCCGTATCTCCTCTTTCCAGGCTATGCACTTTCTGATGCCAGGATGCCTTCCACAGATTAGGCAGAGAACTCTGAAAGACTCCTTTCCTTTGCTTTCGAAATAATACTTCCGTAAAGACAGAACTGTAACCCATTGAACTCAGTTCCTTTGCATACTTCTGAGTTTTAGCCGGATGGTTTTATACTGAAGGTGGGTGAAGGTTGTTACTTTCTTATTTCTATTCATTGTCTGGCTTGTATGCTTAGCACTCGACAAAGATAACTTTAACCTTCAGTTTTAATATGCCAGGCACACTACAGTATAAAAGGCATGAACATGATTTATGGTGTATTCACAATGTTCGTATTACAATAAAAATGCTGAGGTGCTATTGTGAAACATTTCATTTTAAAAGTTCACAGTCCTAAGAAACAAAATTAAGCATGATGACCTATAGGATACGTCAGAAAGTTAAAAGTGCTGTGATTTGAATGGGGCTTTGCATTACAGCTCCCTACATTTGAATTAATGAACTCTGCATGGGAAAGTCTAAGCTAAAATATGCAATCTGTTCCATCGTTTCCCTCTTTATTACAAAAATGAGCACGACGGAAAGAGAAAACTGTGAAATATAAGTGGTGCTTTCTTACAATAGGAAAGAAGCAACTCCCACACCTTTAAATCTTTAGGATATAAGACGGATTTCAATACACCCCTCTCAATGTCTTGAAGTTAAGGACAGTCATTACTCCAAACTGTGAGTAACCCACTGCAACATGCATTTAGGTTGCTGCTTCAGATCCACTGTTTTTATGGGAATGAACTTTACTGTTTTTTCTACTTTCTGTCTGTTATTCAGTCAAAGTCAAACTGATCTTAAGCATCTGGAAGTGATGAAGTTCAGGGACAGCACATTGACAAAAGTAGTAATGTTTCAGGGGAAGGTGTAAACTTCTTTCAGGATGGAGCTTGATCAGTTTATGAAAGGGCTGTGGTTGTGTGTGATAACAGGAGGCTGGAATCATTATTTGAACAGGTCTCCACCATTTCCTTGTCTTCTCTCTAATCTCGCTCTGCACAGAAACATGCTTATTCTTCCTGCACAATGATTAGCAAGTGTACAGGTGGTTGGATGGACCCCAGTGGCACTCTGTCAAGGCGAGACCACCACTAGCTTTGTTCCCATCAATTCGATCAGTTCCTTTTACATTTTCACTTCTTTCCTCTAACACACTCGGGGATGTTGCACATTTGCTGGAATATTTCATTCTCTAAAAGCTTGAACTTCCCTATAATTCAGGGTGTATAGAAGTCTGAGCCCATTACTCATACAGAGAAAGGGCACATTTCATGGCCTTTGGAAAGGCATTACCTTTGTGTACCCAGCGCCCAAGAACAAATACAGGCTGGGCAGAGAATGGGTAGAGAGCAGCCCTGCGGGGAAGGACCTGGGGTGCTGACTGATGAGAAGCTCAACATGAGCTGGCAATGCGCGATTGCAACACAGAAAACTAACCGTATCCTGGGCCATCAAAGTGTGGCCAGCAGATCCCACCTGGAGTACTGCATCCAGCTCTGGAGCCCCCAACATAGGAAAGACATGGACTTGTTGCAGCAGGTCCAGAGGAGGACCATAAAGATGATCAGAGGGCTGGAGCACCTCTCCCGTGAGGACAGGATGAGAGAGTTGGGGTTGTTCAGCCTGGAGGAGAGAAAGCTCCGGGGAGACCTTATTGTGACCTTCCATTACCTAAAGGGGGCCTACAAGAGAGCTGGGGAAGGACTTTTTA
>RSEF01000002.1:2067218-2092776 GCA_003993805.1 Himantopus leucocephalus | reverse complement strand
GGTTGTTCAGCCTGGAGAAGAGAAGGCTCCAGGGAGACCTTGTGGCTTTTCAGTACTTAAAGGGGGCCTATAAGAAAGATGCGGATATAGTTTTTAGCGGGGCCTGTTGCAATAAGGNAGATGCGGATATAGTTTTTAGCGGGGCCTGTTGCAATAAGGCAAGGGGTAATGGTTTTAAACTAAAAGAGGGGAGATTCAGACTAGATATAAGGAAGAAAATTTTTACCCTGGGTGTGGTGAAACACTGGTCCCTTCCATCCCAAACTATCCTACGATTCTATGATTCTACGGATGCCTTTTTCTTCTTGTGCAAAACAGGGATCGTTTTGTCTTTCCTGGTCTCAACCAATATTTGTAATTGCCATTTAGATCTTCCAATAAAAAAAAAAAAAGTGAGACAGATAAAAGGACCCCTGGAATCTAAAGTCAGGCATCATTTGCATGTTAATTGGAGGTGGAAGCCGGCAAGGAGAGGCAGGAGCGAGGCGGCTGCCTCTGTCCATGGTGCTAGTTCCCGCGGAAAGAGCTGCCCGACTCCACTCGGGACCTCCGGCTCCTTCTCTGCCAATATACTGAAAAAAAGGTCTTCAGCACATTTCTGATGATTTTTATTAGCATCAGTGCCAACACAAGTGATAAATAATTGCATATTCTTTGGCAAGCACTCGTCTCTAAAGGGCTTTTATACATCAACATCCTGGACATCCTGTGCGGCTGTGAGTGAGGCAGTCACTTTAATCACTCCAGAGAGGATTTTTTCTGGTATAACCTTAATGTCTAGAGTGATGAAGGTTCCCTTTACTGCCAGAAGACCTCTAGTTGGTAGAGTCCAGGGCAGAAACAATTCAGTGCTAAACAAGATGTCTGAATAGGTCAGATAGTGAATTTAAAATACCTGTTTCTTTCTTTTGTTTACGAAACAAGCTGTCTTGCATCAGTGCAGCTGTTTATACTGAAGTTATCTAAAGTTATGTGAAGATAATTCCACTCCATTCAAAATCAGCCCACATTAAACCAATCCAAATTACAATAATCTCTGTCACTCGAGATGGGATTCATCTTCTCCAGTACTGAAACTGTAAATTAGATAACTGATCAGACTCCTTCTGAAGTCAATGAAGAGAGATGGGCATATTCAGAGGGTGATCCTAAAACAGTTGCCTAATATAGGTGAGATGAACCACCCCCACCCTTACAAAGAGGATGAAGTCAATTAGCTAAGCAATAAAGGAGAAGGTTGCTGCTTTTGTCAGCATTGCTGTTGCTTGCCAAATATGTCTTCTGTGGATGACTCTGGATGACTTTACCATCAACACATGTTCCCATACAAGCTGCTCATGACCCAGGCTTGGTCTTGCCTATGTTTTCTTTTTAAACATTCATTTGCTTAGCTTCTTATATCTCTACAGGAATGTCTCTTGTTGTTCTTTAATGATCCTGAAGTAATTTCCCAGATACTGTGTTGTCAAATGCAAATCCTAAAATCATATTACCTCTGAGAGCATGGCTTTTTTCCTCCTCTGACTCTCAACAAAGCAAACATTTGCTACTCTTGCTACTTTATTGTCTCAGCAACACATACCCAGCCGTGATGAATTCTAGCAAATTCCTTTTAAAAGTACACAGATTAATTAAAGGTCTGCTGCATATTCCTCCCCTAAGCCTCTAGGCTGTTAATAAACAGAAGAAAATCTTATTTCAATAATCTCTCTTCTAATTAACAATATTCTCTGCTTTTCTCTGGGTGTCTTAAACTTCTAGTGCCACACTGGGACTCAACTGGATAGTGTCTTCCTACAGACAGTGCATAGCCCTCTATGATGATATTAGAAGTTGGATAATTGGTAATGTTCAATTTATGTTAAAAATTAAACATGCATGGAAAGCCAATGTCTAAAATTACTCACTCCCTTCCATTCCTTTCCCTTTGACTTTGGCTGTATTTATGGTCCATTTGTTTGATCTGATTATTTTAGACACCTCAGTTTATCTGCCTGATAATCTCCTGCCTGAGCGCACGCATTGGTTCTACCAGAGGAGATCATTAGGACAAAATGAGCACACAATAAAGCAAAAAAGCCTAGTGATTTACCCTGCTATTTAAGAAATGCAATGCCAAACGTATTCAAAATTAGAATTAAATATGACTCGAAAAGGTCTGTGCACATGCCATCTATTTCACAGATCCTAAATACTGTAACTTAAGACAAAAGTGGTCCCAGATTTCTGGAAATTCTGTAGTAAATAAATTTCTGCATTGTTGTTTTAGCTCATGCTTATCTACAAGCACCAAATGACAGTTTTGCAAAAAGCCATCTCAGCACTTGGTGGGATCACATGTAGTCATCTTACTTCAGCTGATGATCTTTTAGCTTTTCCAAGATAATTAATTCTTATGTATGCACATATCCTGACAAGCACAGCAGATGCAAGTCAGCTGCCAAATGACCAGAGTCATGCATATAAACAGTAAGGCAGGCATATGACAGACCTCATAAATATGGAAGCATACAACAGAAATAAAAAAATCCTTGATTACAATTTAGAATCATAGAATCATCTAGGTTGGAAGGGACCTTTAAGATCATCAGGTCCAACCATCAACCTAGCACTGCCAAAACCACCACTAAACCATGTCCCTCAGCACCACATCTACCCATCTTTTAAACATCTCCAGGGATGCCGACTCCACCATTTCCCTGAGCAGCCTGTTCCAATGTTTGATAATTTAGTGATATTCTAGGGGACTGTTTATTTTTTTACTTTTGTGTAATGTGTTTTGGTTTGTACCTAAAAAGTGTTATTCTAGTTGAGTGATGGAATTAGTACAATTAGAGACCTCCACAGCTGTATTTTTTTTATTTAACAACCAATCCCACTCCTCACACCCGAAAGGGAAAGAGCAAGAGAAGAAAAAATAAGAAAAGTTGAAATAAAAAGAAGAGCAAGGGGAACAACCCTCTTTCTTCCACATGGTTCTTGGGCACCCAAAATTATTTTGATCAAATTGTAATAAAGCATTTAGCATTTATTCAGTGATTTTGTATTAATTTTATTTTATTTTTAAAAGTTAAACAATTAAATCAGCTACTACTTCACTAACGGTTCTATAAGCATAACCATTTTCAAACACCTCTCCCAATTTAACTTCATGCTTTTTTTCTGCTCTTTCAAGCATACCAGTATAATATGGTCATAAAGTTCAAGCTGGAAAACTGCTTGTGAGTGACAAGGGGTTGCCTCTGACTATGGGATATATGTGGATTTGTTTAAAGTTGACTGAGTCTGAAGATTTTTTTTCCCCGTTGATTTGGTACCTTTGATAAGGGAACTCATCTTCATTGCAAAGTCATTGAAGATTCCCCAGTAACGAATTTACAAGGCTTATGTGCCACAGCACATTACTGTTCAATCCTTGAGAAAATAACCCCAAGAATTAGGTTATTTTAGGACCTTCCATTAAATTTGAGGGTACAAATGAAAATACATTAGTCAAATGAATTCAACTGGCTTTGGAGAGATAATATTTTCAGTAGATGTTCAGATAAAAGTATTTGTGTTCCTTCATGTATTTACAAATATTTGTGTTACAGTCTTCTGTGATGTCTTACATTTCAACCCTAAAGAACCTGTCTTTGGCTGAAGTTACACTTCATTCTTTTCCCAGACTATTTTTATGCAACTATTTATGCATTAGGTTTATGTATTGAACTAGCAGTTTAAACTGGGTCCCAGAGATAGTCTTGCAGCTCAAAATGCTGCTTCAGACTTTGTAAATCCTGATCCTTTCCTGTGGACCTGGTGATGATGTTCTTACAATTCTTTTTTTCTTCCTGCATAAATTCTTTTCACTTCCCATTAACTCTGTGAGGCTGATTTTTTCTGTATTTTTCGCAACTTATGAGTGTGTCCTGTAATAGCAAAAGCTTTCATAAAGACTTTGGGAGGCTTTTGTGCAACTGAAGGTTGGTGTCACTGCACTCCATTCACTATCTGCCTCAAGCGTGTAATGCCCAGGGTGCTACACTTTTGCAACTGTAGATTTGAGTTTTACCTGTAAGGACCACTGACTGAGATGGAAACAGTCTGAGACAGGTGACCCTGGCTGCACCAGAACTTTTTTTTTGCCAGGATTTTTTATGTTCGCACATTCTGTGAACATATTTCCAGGTGATTTAGAGGCTTCCTGACAGAGTCGGGCTTGGGTGTGAAGAGGGTTGTGTAAGTGGATGTTTTGAGGATGTCACAAGAACCTACACACCTCTGGTGATGTGGTCTGACACAGCCTGCCCAAAAGACTACTGGAAGTTGGTAGTGAAATGAGGAACTGAAGGCAGGTATTTCCCAACTCTTCCCTTTTTACTTGTCAGTTCCATTGATTTTCTCCAAAGTATATAACATAACATTGTTGTTCTTCCAGTTAGGCTGATGCCTCTTCAGAGAAGATCATATTGGGGTGGGACTCGGTTCACAGAGGGACACCAATGTTTTGGGGTGTATCTGTACGTAAATTGAAATCCCATTAATAATCACCTACACTCATTTTCCGCTGATCAGGAACCAAAAAGGAAGGGAACATGCAACAGTCAGCTGTGGATAATATCAATGTAATGCAATTAACCATCACAACAGCAATCCAATTACTACATCTTCTTACTTCAACTAATGCATCTGACTTAAGCTACAGTGGATAATGTTTCTGGCTTCCTTAAAGCATTAACGTGTTGGGTTTGCTTTCTTCTCTCGTCTCTGAAGCTGGCAGATAGGTAGAGCTGCTCAAAACTCTATTCATCCTGTTTCTCAATCTTCATTTATTCTATCTTGGACTCAAAACTACGGCCACTAATGGTGGAGGGATAAAGAGGAAGTATGACTATGCTGTTAATCTCTTCATGCTAAATTTGTCAGACCAAATGATGGATTCATGAACTGCATTGGAATCTCAGACTTGTTAGCATTGCTGGGAAAGAGAAAGGCTGTTATTAACACGCTTGATAAAATTGATCCTGGCATCACTAAAATGGGTCTTTTACCTCTTCTCCACCTGTCTTACTGACTGAGCCATTGAAGCCTTATTCCTGCAATGTGTCTGTTCTGCTCTCTTAGCTCTTATTCCCAAAATGAGACAGTGAATTCACTTGAATTGTGAACTTTACTATCTCTTTTACTTTATTGCCAGGTGTCTAGCAGCTCTGCTAATGCTCACCCAACCTAAGCTAAGTCTTTTTCCTCTCCTGGGTGTGTGCTGAAGTCTTTAGCACCATTGTCATTTAACCAGATTAATGAATAAGGCAGCTGAAATCACCACTTCTGGGCAGGGTTCAAAGCCCAAAGGCCCCAGAGTGAGAGTCTCCACTACCATGGGTTGGGCTGCAGGTCTTATTCCCTATGATGTACTTGAGGCTTTGAAGCTTGTCCTCTGAGGGTAAACCCCTCATGCCTACCAGATCACTAGACTATCCATCTGTTTAATAAAAACAAATGGACCTGTAATGAAAAGTATTGAGGCCAGACCCATGACTGGAAGTAATCAGCATTCCTCCATTGACTTCTGTGATGATTTAAGGATATTAACTGACCATCAATTCAGCGGAGCATTAAATCAGTGTTACACAGGAGAAAAATAATTTCCCCTACAACATTACTATTGAATAGGTCTATACAGCGCAGTGTGTATGATATTCATTTCGGTAATGCAGCCTCAATTCTATTGCACAATAGGATTGTTTTTTTCCCAGCATGGAGTCATTCAGTAGCCTGTGTCTTCAACAAAGGCACCGCCTGCATTCCAGCCTCTTGCCAACAAGCCCATGATTTGTGTTTGGCTTGGTGTTTATTGTTGGGCTTTTGTTTATGTGATTTAGTAGTATAAACAATGCTGATTGCATGGACATAAATTTAATAGCTGCATTGCACAAGTCTGAGGGTTGCATGTATTTTTAGCATATGTCAGGTTTCTTTTGTTTTGCTTTGGTTTTGCAATTAGGATATAAGTGTTTATTTTATGAAATGCAGAACACTGACTTTCCAGAATTTGGGATTAAACTTGGGACTCCTGGACTTAAAATCTGAGCATTTACTGCTGGACTGCATAGTACCACCCCTTCTGTCTGTACTAGTGCTCCAGCTGTTTTTGCCAATGTATCTGAACTAACATTAAACTGGGATTTTTCTGAGTCCATGCCAGGAACTTGGTAAAAACTCTGGCAACATGTGCGTGTGGGCTGTCTGTCCTCTGCAACAACACCACTGTCAACATCTGTCCCTGCTGAGATTGCCCCTCATGCTAAATCTGAGCCATTGGCAGGTAACAGAGAATTTTCATGTAACATCTTTGACATAAATTGACTAAAGGAGGAAGAAAGGAGATTTCCACTGAATTCTGCCTTTACTCCTTTTTATTAGTCAGTGTAAGTTTTGAAATCGCATTAAATTGGAGGCTTTCTTCTTAGCTTAATTTCTTCCAGTGTGTACAAGATGAGTGACGCTTATTTATAAAAAATAAAGATGTAAGAACAGTTTAAAGGATTTTATCACAATATACCTTCTTTTTAATGAGAATATATTTTGAAACCACTATGTTCTTCCACCAACAGTGGATTCCACATAGGAAAAGTAACTATCATTACCTCTACTGAATAATGGAGTTATATTTTTTAAAGGGGGGGGGAGATGTGTTTTTTATACTGAAGGTTCCGCTGCTGGTTTAAATTATTTTTCTTTTCAAAACCCATGGCAGCCTTTCTCCACCCTCACCTTACCCAGTACTGTAACAAATATATAGAAAAGTCATAAGGGAGAAACAATTCCATAAGCAATAATATTTGCCACTGCAGCAACTTTGGTCTCCTAAACAAGCATCCTCCACCTCTGAAGAAATATTCCCACCCACCCTGTGCACTTAGCAGGGTTGTACCACACGTGCCCCACACACCCACCCACACCACCTAATATCAGACACACAGAGAGTTGCAGAAACTGTGATTTACATTGTAAAAGCCCTTAGTGAGAACTGGCCTCTTCGCTCTGCACAGCACCTAGCATAGGGGGGCCCAATATGAGTTTGGGGGCTCCTGGGACCTGGGGCATGAAAAAACAACCTCTAGCTCAGAAAATGAAGCAGTGTTGCTCCCTATCTCTGTCACATATGAAGGGCTGTTTGTTTCTCCCAGCCTCCTACGTACCTGGTTATACAGGCGTGATGGAAGTTGCAGTGATTTTCACCTATTTCCAGTCCTCAGCAGGAAGGGTCAGTCTACAGATTGAAGACGGAGAGGTCTTTCTTGCGTGATGACAGGCTCCGATACAGCTGTTATCAGTCAAGAATGAGGTCTCGGGGTAGCAGTGCTTTTATGGAAATGGCGCTTCAGCAGCAAGTAGCAGTCAAAAAAGCAAATGAAATTTTAGGAATCCTGAGGAAAGGAATAAAGGAAAAAATAGAAAGGCTTGCTATGACACTGTGGGTAATGTGCCGGCATCTTGAAAATTGTGTGCAGTTCTGGTCACCTTCTGGTCACTTTAGAAAAGCTGCAGGGAAGATCCATCACTAAAGAGCTGATCCATCACTGATGGATGGTATCTGAATTAGGAGCAACTGAATAAGCTGGTAGCTAGCCTGGCAGTGGGATGAAATCCAGAGTGATGTGAGCAGCGGCAGAGATGAAAAAGCAGCAAATATTCCCTGCTTTTCTTGTGTAGTAATTATTCTGCATCAAATCAAACTAGCAAGTGGCCAGTTCGAAACAAATGGAAGCAGGTATTAAACAAAAGGGATGTTGACCTGTGAAACCGTCTGAAGCAGGTTGCAGCTAAAAGTTGCACAAGTTCAAAAAGCAACTGGAGATATTCAGGAAAGGAAAAACCATGAAACACACAAACACACCACCTCATCTCAGGAGGTTCTCCAAGCCTCCACCTCACATCCAAGCCTCATACTGTGGGAGGCTGAGAGAATATACCAAGGAAACTTGTCCTACTCCTATATCCATCCCTGGGCAACTGCTTTGGGCATATTGAAGACAGGACACTGAGAGAGATGGATTTGGGCACTGAGCCCATAAGGACATTTTTACAGGTTTTACCTTCTCAGTGCACCTATTTTTAATGTTTGTTTGCTGCACAGAGCAGTACTAAAGTGGGAAGTGAGTACAAGAACATGTTTGGTACGTTAAATATACAAGATTGAAGTGTGGGGAAAAACAGCTTACTAATATTCTTTGAATGAGGATGGGCTATCTGACCATACATGGTTTGTGCCAACACCACCTAAGAGCTGTGTCATTCTAAACGAGCAATGACAGGGGAAAAAACTACCAGAAGTGGTTTGCAATTATACTCACCCTCCGACTGGAAACTGGAATGAAAAATATAAGAAGCTTCATGTTTACAGGACACAGCATAAAACACTCGGTGAGTTGAAAAGTTTTTTGCAGAAATGGTTATATTACTTAAAGAAATAAAATAAAAATATTTTGACTGAAAGATATCTGTCTTTCAAGCCACACACATAATTATGAGGGTGTGCAAGAAGTCTCACTGAGGCAGGGTGAGCGCGTGGGTAGACCACAGGGCTGGAAACCAGACTGTCTTCTCCCTCTAGCTACTGAGGGTTTTCCTGTCAGTTCCTTTGTTGATAAAATCTCTGTTGTTTGCAGCTGAGGAACTGAATTTTCAGGTTTTTGCAGTGCCAAAAAAAAAAAGAAAAACAACCACCAAAAAGATGGAGAAGAAATATTTTGGGTCAACCTCAAAAACTTTAATTTCTTAATGAAATAAAAAAGGGAGAAATAATTTTGTGCCATTAATGCCAAATGACCCTTTTATTTTAGCTTTTAAGGAGAATATTTTTTTAATGACATCATATTCAAAATTAGAAATGAAACAGTTATTTTAAGAAAAGACCATTCAAAAATATCAGTTGTTTTTNTTTTTTTTTTTTTTAGTTGTTAACTCGACATGGATGCCCTCAGGGCTTTAATTGATAGATTGTTTTAAAAAAAAAGTGAAACAGGATTTGCTCTAAAAGGAATTTTTCAGCTCTATTGCAAACAATGTAAGCCAGGATTGTCTCTCATAATGAGTTTGTACAACACCTTTTGTGCTTGTAACCAGTGCTAATTCTAGAATAATTACAACCAAAATTTTAAGTGTATATCTGACTTTTACATAAACCTTCTAATTACATTGAGATCATCCACAAAACTAAGATGCTAAATGAGATTCTGATTCAACAGCTGTGGAGATAAAAATAACTTAAACCTATCCATCTTTTCATATTTTTCTGCTTGCCCCAACAGCTGGTGCCAGACTCAGAAAGTACAGAAAACGCAAGAAAATGAAGGTGGGTTGGACTAAACGCCAGCGGAGTATTTTGACCTCCTCCATGGGCTGGATTCTAACACGGGGTAAGACTTTTGAAACAATGCGACTGAAAGAAGTTAGCTTGAATAGGCTGAGATTTCACATCTCACTTTCCAAAATCGTTTTTTTTTATATCAGATTTGAGCCCAGTCCAAAAACCTAGATCTCACACGTCAGACATTAAAAAGCAGGGAAAAATATTCAGCCTTTTAACCTCACCCTGCTGATCTTTACATAGCGGATAACCATTAACTAAGGTTCCCTCTCTATTTTCCAGGTTTTCTACCCTCAGAGTACTAAACCATTTTCTCCTGCTATGCTGGATTTGTGTTTATTCATTTCCTCCACTCCCTGTATGTATTGGGATTGCAAACAAGTATAATTTCAGGGGAAAAGCAGCTGTACAATAGCAAAGTTTTCATGCATGTTCCATTTTTCCCTCTGCTGTTCACCAGGGCTGATGTCCCCTCAGATTTCTTTGCAACAAATGCAGACTTTTCATAGCTGAGCATGATAATCCTAAAATATCACTCTTATAATTAAGAAGCATATGTGTGTTGCATGCTAATAACAAGAGTTAAGCTTGCTGGATTAAGTATACCACTTTAATGTGAGCTGGAAAAACTACATATCTTCATCCACAGTGCCTACATGCCCTTTCAGAGTTTCCATAGCTGATTAGTAGATGATTTCTTTCACCAGGCTGGTTTCAGGAGAACAAACGAAAAAGTCCCTCTTCCTCTAAATTTGATGTCATTCTCCTACTGAATGGCATTAAGGTCTACTGTGGGTTATGCCCAGTGTTAGACAAAGCCTTATGTATACTGGCTCGTGTCCAATGTCAGTACATTTCAGCAAGTGTGAAGCCAAAGGTACTAAAAAAAATTGGAGCTTGATGCAGCATTCCAAAGCAGTCACAGCTCTCAGAATAAGAGAGGACTAAGAGTTTAAACAAGAGACTTCTTGTTTCATGTAGTAAACATGATGTAACGTTGACGGTAGGGTATAAGTGGGACTTCTCTGATTTCCTAAAACCCAAATATCTCATCCCAGAAGGTAAGTATGTTAAGGGTACTTAAGTAACCAGTTTCAATGGGAATGATGTTTCTCGTACCCTTTAGAAACACTAGCTTAGACATGCACCTTTAGATTTTATAAGTCAACCCAGCTGATATCTAAAAGAGCCCTGTTACAATCCCAAGGCAGATGTCATGCCGGTAAAGACACAGAAGGAGTCTTTTGTTTGAGATGCATCTCACCTAAGGTGATATATCCCCTACGAGGGTACATTCTACAAGAGTTACCCTGCTTTTCTTTACAGTTCATGGAGAGAAATATGCATTTTGGGGTATTGTCTATCTGCCCAGATTTGAACAGCTACTTTAAAGAGAAACAGGTCATTCCGTGAACTCCACAGACTGCACCAGATGAATGTCACCCTCTGCGGCATAAGTAGTTACTATTTCCAATGTATATCTTAAAGACTATCGTCCTTTCACCATCCAACCCTTCCTGGTTACGGTTTGTTTGTCTGGATGCTCCACCAGGTCTAGTCTCAAGGTTTTTAGCTTTCAGCAACTAGAGCAACGGTTCTATGCTATCATCCAAAATCTCTCACCCGGCAGCTCCCAAGATTTTCTTACCCCTTCTCCCTCCCATAACCGTAATATTACTTCAATTTACACTTTCAGGCTGGCCACTCTATTTGGGCCCCTGGTTATAGTGAAATAAAATGTATGCTCTTTTGGATAAGGATTGCAATAATCCTGCCCATCTGCTAAACATCTTCAGCTGAGCCCTGAGCTTCCTCCTCTAGAGTAGTGCTTTTCATGACCAGCTCCCTTATTACAGCTCACCGATACTGTGTCCCTGCAACTACATTGCCTAGGGGATTTTTTTTGGAGGGGTTTAAATTTCCATTCAAGACGGGAACACTCTGGAGCTAATAAAAAGCAAGCGTCTCTCTGCCACAGCTTACTGGTATCCTGGTTCTGTTTGTTGCTATATATATTTCTCCAAAGGGTTATTAAGCAGATTGCTTTCCCTTCAAACTAGTTGAGAATGTGAACTACTTCTGCCGGTAGTGCCTCCTTCCACCCTGTGGACTTCTCTTCTTGGAGTCATTTCTCTGTAAAGATGACACTCAATGACGTGCATTGTCCTCCTTCTTCTTCCCAGAGGGGAGCTGGCACAGACTTCAAACATCAACTCTAAATGCATTTTGCAACAAGCCAGCCCTCACCACTGATATTAATATGTCTGCAAAACATCTCGCTCAGGTCATCATCACCATTAGCTCCTACCTTGTGCTTTCCTCTGCGGAGCACAAAATGCTTTGCAAAACAGAGAGGACTATCAGCAGTGCTCTGCAGAAGGGAAAGCCTGAGTTGCCAGTTCAGCCAAGCTCTAACCTGAGGTTCGAGCAGTTACCAGCCAGGCTGCCTGCTCTGTCACTCTGCTGGGGATTATCTTCTCAGCCGAGCTGGTGGAAATGAGGGTATCAGCTCTCATAAATCACTTTAGGGTGAAGTTCAGGAGCTGAGCTTAAGCCCTTTCCCGTACATGAGCACCTCAAGCGTGTGCACACAGACTGTTCTGCTGTGCAGTCCATAAGTGCCACCAAGGCAGCAGGGGCAGACCTGGCCCTGGATGCAGAGTAGTCAAGTGAGACTGAAGGGTCACTCTTGCCCTTTTCATGCCATCCTGGAAAGCCACATGGACCCAACAAGGCCACATCCTGCACCTGTTGCATCTATCCTGCCACTATTGCATCAATCCTATCCCACATCCATCCTGCAACTATCCATTCACCATGCACAGGACCGTGCTATGTAACTACAGCACTGCACTGTCTGACTTTCAAAACGTACAATGCATTGGGCACTGCTGAAGACTTCGCAGGTCACTCAAAGGGACACAACTCAGGTTCTTATTACTCTGGCCCTAACTCGTAAATTTTTTAGACTACATCTCCCATTCACTTCTTATCCGAGACTGTCATCAGGAGAAATCCTTCATGCCAGATAAGGTGTGACGCTACTCGATTGTGACTCATCTGGCGTATTTCAGGATTAATTGAAGCAAAGCCTAAGGGGTCTCTAGGGAAACCAAGTCAGACGTTGGTGTCTACAGTTATGTGGAATGAATCTCATCTTCAGGCTGACTGTTTCCGTATTTAATCTTCTCTGTGGCTCCACTGTCGTTTCATCCACCCTCCATTCTCACGCTGAGGAGCACAAAAATGCCTGCTTACATCTTGGTAGTGTGTGCATCTATGCGCCCGCTATGCAGAGGACTCCACTCCCACCTACACCTGATGGTTTGGGAGCATAACCCCCACTTGGCTTTCTGCTCACAACACCTTTAATCACAATTGAATATTTTTCCCCCAAACAATGAAAACCTCTGTCCTGGGGAAAGCGTAGCTAAAGCACATTTGAGGGAGATCACAGGCAGATCAGAACGCACAGAACAGGGAAGAAATGAGAGATCACTGTGAAAGCAGCTGTGGATATGGTAATGACTGACTGAGTTCCTACAACCACTGTCCAGTAAAAGAGCAGAAAGAGGCATTTAAATAAAGATACCCATTCTCCCCATAAACCTTATAGCAACTCCCTTTGATTAAATTCAGGCCAGAGTTTCTCACTGGAACTGTTGGAGTTGTCTGCCAATTAAAAGCATCCAAATGGATACATTTAATTTACCTTTTTTGTCATGTTGCAATGCTAAAAGAGATCTAAGGCAGACATCAGAGAGGATTACTCATGTATCCAGAAGCAAGTACATTACTTAAAAAGAAATAAAAAATCTCTTTGTGATTACCTTTTAGAAAATTCCTGGGAGGCTGTTCAAGGGATCACAAGAGACCAGAACACTATTACAAATAATCAAATAATCAGAGTATGGGTTTTTTTATCTGAGTGAGAGCATATGAGGAATGACCCAAAGCTAACAGGTGTACTTTTAAGAAAGGGACTGAAGGAATCCTGTATCTTTTAAACTCCTTCATCCTTGTTTTACCCATCAATACTTCCACTTTAGAGCTTCTCTACAGTCATGTAATTCACCTATGCCAAATTGGAATCCCAGAATGATGAAGCAAATGCTGAATTCCCAAGTAACCAGACATCAGCGCTGAGGATCGATTTTGTGCACTCGTCATTTCTTCTCTTGCCACTTGACAGGTGAATCCATGAATGTGAACAAGACCCTAACGAGGTTGTAGAGCGTCGTTTTGAAAGCATATTTAGTCCACAGGCAGAAATGGTCACTCTTAATGAATCCTCATGTTTCAATTGTATTTATTTTAGCTTAATAACTCAATAGTGCATGCTGTGGCAGCTGGAGGATTGCTGCCAATACACCCCAGCTAAATCAAAAATGTCAAGGCAAGTGCTTAGGATGTAGGATCATACAAAACAAGCTTAGAAAGGACCCCAAGAAGTGATTTAACCTATTCCCTCTCCATGCTTAGCCAAGCCCAAGCCTGAGAAAGGTTTCTTTAACCTGTGCAGAGATCATCATTCCACACTCTAAGGATACTGAATATGACTCGTATAAACTCAATATAACCAATACAAACTGATTGGGAATATAACCATAATCTCTTTCCTTTTTTTTTCACCCACCCTCTGTAGAGGGTGTGTCAACATGGGGAAATACAAAGCTCTGTGGGTGGGTGTGGGAAAATTCCGCAGATCAGTACAGGCTGGGAACTGCCTGGCTGGCAACTGCCCCGCTGAACGGGCCCTGGGTGTTATGGGGTGTCCCTCATCATGTTTGCATGAGACATGTGCTCTGGGTCCCTGACAATTTTGGTAGCCCTTTTCCCAATCCCTTTTTGTTTCTTCACATCCCTCTTGAGCTAGAAGGGGTGTGGGAGAGCAGAACTCTCTACAAGGTTTCAGGAGCGACCTCAACAGTGCTGAACAGGGGAAGGACAACAGCTTGACTCGATCTGCAGGCCACGGTGACCCTCATGAATGCTCATATGGGCTTTACCTTAATCTCAGTTGGAGTACACTGTTGGTTTATACTCAGACTGATGTCCACCGTAACACCCAGACCCTGTTAGCAGAGCAGCTGCTCAGATATAGAAAGGGACGTACCAACATCAGAGGTAATTGAAGCATACCTGTAGGAGTTATCAGGCTGGACTGGGTATTATATCTCATTCCATATCCAAAAAGGCAGCTTGGACCAGTTATTAGGGCTAGGAACCAGGATTTAAATGCATCCTCCTTTACAAACTACTTGGAATATTTCAGACAAATCCTTAAAGGCTCTAATCAGACCATCTGTTACAGGTACTCAACATCCTAATTACAAATCCTATGGCTTTTTTGTTCAAGAGAGTAAAAGAGATGACTCAAAGTTTAGGGTTTCTATTTCCATTTAACTGTATAGTCAATGAAAAGAGTTAGACATGGTATATGAATTAATTTGTACCAGCACATGTGAATGTATCCTTTACCTTGTCCATTTCTTTTCTCCATCCATGTAGTTATTCCCTACTCCAAAAAAAGCATCATAAAAACCCTGTTCATTCGCACTATAATACACTCAGGTAATGTGACAGAGAAGAACATCAGTTTAACAGGTAGGTCTGTCTCAAGCACTGACCAATACTACATATTTCAGAAGAAGCTGCCAGTAAAAGTACAGATCCTGGTACCTTTTAGATGATTTGTACCCTGTCATTGCTATTAGTTTCTACTCTGAAACATGAGTTATTTGTTCTATTTAACACTGCTGCAGATATAGCTTATTATCCACTGATTTTCAGTGGAACATGGTCATCCATAAATGCCACCTACAGATACGTGTTCTCTCTCTTAACCTTGTATTTGGCCTTAAATTTATCTGGTGGCAATTAATTCCTTTTCTTATTTATTTTCTCTGTAATTAAGCAAGCTTCCTTTTACTAATTTGAAATTAGTCTCCATTCACTTTTATCTGTCGCCTTGTTTTAGTATCAGTGTGCCTGATTTTTCTCACCGCACATTTTCTCAATACTCATTTTGTATTCTTCTATCACATCCCTTCACATTCATCTCCTCACTCCCTGTCTTCCCTCTGCCTCTTGTGGAAATCTTTCCCTATCGACAGTCATTGCTATCACCTACCTCTGAAGATCTCTCTATATTTTGGGAGATGAGGCAGGCAGAAACAGGGAATGAGGATGGATTCATCACACTAGAAGCCACGTATGTCCCCTTGAGCTACTTACGCAAGGTTCCCTTTATAGGCGATGTCAGTAATACCTTTGTAGTTTGGTTTCTAATAACAAGGGTGAGAAATCAGTAGCACAAGAAAGGAAAGAGGTGGGTTCTCCATCTCTTGACACTTCCAGGCACAAACTGCTCACCTTCCTAGGAGCTATGCCTCAGCCAAAGACTACTTAGTAAACTCACTGTAAGAAGTCCACAGTCCCAGTAATTTATACATCTTACACCCAAAATCTATCATGGAGAAGCATGGATTACCCTATGCAGGGAATAATTCTTTACTGATGATTGTAAAAGGAGCAGAGGGAAAACAGCTCATTTTAGAGCAGGTGGTCTATCTCTAACTTCACTGTTTAAATAATGGTGAGGTGAATCCCATCCCTAATACTATGTAAGAGATCAGGGTGGATGAGCTAGTGATCCCATCTGGCCTTTAAATCCATGAAAATCACTGAGATATGAGCTGATTCAAAGGTCTGCTTTCCCACACAGTCAGCCAACGTAGCCAATTTCTGCAAGAAACTGAAGCCAGCAAGATTTTAAAAAGCACATGCAGAATTAAATACTATGATTTAAAAATACTGGAGATTTTTGGGGAACGGATTTACATTCTCCGCTTCAGCGATAAAACAACCAAGAAACGGAGATTAGGAAGGAACTACTCATGTGGCTAAATTATCCCAGAGCTGACTGCTTCACGACTCTACTCGCAAGCAAACCAGATCTGTCCTGTTTTGTGCTGTAATCATAAGATAAACTTTTAAATGTCCTGTGTTTGACCCACTCACCTTATCCCAGGATGTCATGGGTTTGCGATGCAGTAACACTGCTCTGCTCCCACTGGAGGATCCCATGCATCAGGCACCAATATCAGAAGATCAGCCAACTGTTCCTTGCTTTTGAGGTCTCAGTGGTTTAAGGAGACCATGGTGACTTGCTACATGGCAAGGAATGTGGCATTAAAAAGCTCATTAGTGGCCTACTGTTATGGGTTTTATCCTTACTGAGGGCCCTGAAACCGTGTCCGTTGAGTGACTCCAATACAAAAAGTGTATATTTGTGACATGAACAGCTGTCTCCATGAGACAGCCCAGTGTATATCTTGCATCAGGTTTCGAGTAACTTGGAAGGTCTGCCACATGCTTGTCACTGTCAAAGAGAGCCTATGGGTCCAGACACCATGATTTGATCCAGTATAGTAACATCTTATTTAAATTTCGCTTAGACGGCTATAATTGAAGTGGAGCCCTCTTCACACGGCGGATTTCCATGTTGGATATTTTTTTAAAGTCCAGCATCAAAAGAGAATGTTCAATACTACTAAATTAGCCTGAAAAAATGAATCCAGAGACACAGTCTTACATTTCTTCTCCCAAATGAGCATGTAATTAAACATTCTTTTTGCATTTGAGTAATTTCTGTGAGTTTTAAGCCTTCGGGCTATATTCTGAAGTGGAAGATTGATTTTATAGGAGTTTTGATGAAAAACTGGCTATATTTTCAAAATTGTTTCCATATCTGTACCACGTCTGAGTGAGATTCATCCCCCTTATGATTCCAGTGACTTCACTGGAGATTGATGTGATTTAAATATGTCTGGTGGTGCCTTACAAATTTCCAGATACCCATACGGTAAATGGTTCTGCACAGTTACAGGACCAGCAGCTTTGGATGTATCTACAACTAACGATATTGCAGCATGCCAGGTCACTATTAGAGGGTATCGTCACCGACACGCTATTAGAGTGCTGACTTTGCAGATGGCCTCCTCTGCTCACTACGAGACAGCTATCGTAGCTGCTTTGAAATGGCAACAAAACACACCTCAAACCTGAAGGGAGATCTTCAAAGCACTGGCAGATCTGCCAGGTACAGTATAAGAAGTAAACGAATCACAACATTGTGGTGATGTGCCCAAGTTAATCAGCCAATGAGTTAATTAATTAATTAATTATCAGGAGCATTATGCTTCCCTCATTCTTTCTTTTCAGTCTAAAGGCCTGATCTATTTATCACCTCCTAAAGTAGTGTTCAAGACTGTACATAAGACTGCACTTCCTTGGAGAGACCCACCTTGGGTGTGTTTGTCAGTCGAGGGAGATCATGGTCTACCGTGCTCAGATCAAAACAGGGTCATCCTCCAGGAGCTGATTCAGATCATTGTGGAAAAAGGTGTCCACTTCTGAGGATGCAATCTGTGTTCCCTTACGTCTGGACAGATTTGGAGGGTGGGTTCTGCTTTGGATTCATTTCTCATCATGTTGGTGTGAGGTTTCCCTGGTACCTCTAATGTAATCAATGTTTTTGTCTGTTGATCTAGCTTATCAGTGTGGCATACTCATGAATAATTGCCTGAGAATATAAATAGTGTGCTGATTAGACCCAGCATTTGAATGCTGGCTCCGTCTGCATGACAGCCTAGCCACCTCTTGAACTCCAGATAGTGCTTTTCTTAAACCACCTTCTGTGCAAATATGAAGGACTTGAAATTTTCTGCAGTGCTGGAGCCCAGCCTGGTGGGATTGCCTGGCCAGCGTGAGAGAGCAGAGTCCTGGCACTCCCTGCCGTGCCACGTGAATCAGCCCAGTAGCCAGAAATAGATCCCTGAGCAGACACACCTTGTGACGATGTTGAGCAGCAGACCTGGAAGTCACACAGCCAGTCAAAGTATTTTGCCACACAGAGCTCACTGCAGTGCGTGCAGAGTTCATATGCCTGAAAATAAAAGCTGTCTCAAGATCTCCATGGCATGTCTCTGCAAATATTATCACTGTTGTGAAATACACATGAAAGAGGATCATGAGTACATAGCATGTCAAGGTTTTATGGTTTAGCCTCTATAAATATTCTTCAGATTCCTTCCACAAGGTGATTATTAATCCACCCCTGGCTAGGTAAGAAAAGGAATTTTTTTCAATCTTTCTACTGACAAACGTAGATTTTTTAGCTATCTGCCTCTATTTTTCCCCTCTCTTTAAACAATAGAGAAATGGAGACGTCTTGATAGGCTTTGGAAATGAGTGGAATATAAATGGTTACACTAATGTATCTACAGATTTTAAGACAATTTATCATGTTTAATTATGTACCAAACCCAAAGTATCATACTTGTAAAAGTGGATTTCAAGCTGATGATGATCCTTTCAAGTAGCCTACAGGTAACTGCTTCCCTGTTTCCCAAGTCAAAGCAGAAGTCAGTCTAAGCAAATAATTTCAGCTCAGATCGTTATCGTTTGTATAACTATTGCACTTATCAGCTTTATGGATTGGACAAGTAAGCCTAAACTCTAAGCAAATTGAAGGGATAAAAAGAAGTGTCAACTTTCTGAAAAAGCTGGAGTGAAGAACTGTACCAGATTTGAATGAGGGTCCTGGTTCACAGGCTGTGCCATCTCTCTGAATTAAACCCTCAACAACACAGTATTTGAGAGCATTTCAGCATTAAGATTTCCATTGAGTCCACAATCTTAACATCTGAAGTGACCTACTACATGGCCAAAAACAGAGCACAGGGCACATCTGGAGGAGATATCACTAGCCGTGACCAAGCACTCCTAGATGAGAGCATTGCCAAGGAGAAAGGTCTAGACTGTGATCCAGATGAGTGGGTGTCACACATGTTTTCTGTTCAGCTAGTCACAGCTGGAGAAAACAAAACCCTGAATTCCAGTGAAATCTATGTGACCTAGCTTTAGACACCCACAGTCTAGGCTTCTACACCTGACCTAGTCAACCCTAAGCTGCATTACTGTTGAAGGACAAAGATCGTTTTTTTCCAAAGGGGATTTATCTGACTTGTTTCAGATGTCTACATCAAGATGAGCTACATCATCCCCTGCGCTCAAGTGATTAAACTTCTGTTGATTGTTAAAAGCCTGGGGAGACATATGAACACTTGTAATATGTTGCTCCACAGCTCAAGAACCACAACCACATTTGGAAAGAGCAACACTTCTAACACTTCTTCTGTCTTGCCCAGCCTTTGTTGCCTGTCCAGAAAAGCGTAGATGTATTGCAAATCCTGTAGATCCTGTACCGTGTTTGCTACACTCTCATAGCTATGATGGGGTATCTCAAATGACATTGTCTGCTTGTGTTTAAGCAAACAAATTCCACCCAGAAAGCCCAACAAAGAGGTTGTATAAGGGAGCAATGCTCTTTTTTATGTACAAAAGACACAGTGGCTCCAGTAAAGCCGGAAGATTATCTAAAGATGCAAACTGCGGTGCACTGTGATAACACTTCAGTATTTACAGGCTGGCTCTTGACAGGGAGTGTGCTTGCTTTTGTGGCTACAATTAAAGAAACACATGTAAATACTGACTTTTATTACAGGGCCCTTTTGCTGTCCAGGAATAGACCAAGCCTTGCACAGCACGAAAAGCACAGGTGGTGTGGAGCGTGCACAAGGCTGAGTTTTGCTATCCTGACCTCTCCGAGGATGTCCACCGTGGAGAGACCCCCCGGGAATTAATGTAGTGAGTGGCACTGGGATTTCCGTGCAGTGAAATGCCACTAAAGAGTTAAAACCAGCCATCTCCCTTGCAGAGTGCACTTTTTAGCCTGTGGTTTGCGAGTGTGGCATGCACTGGCAGCAGAGAGAAGATAGGAAACAGCCACCATGGATACCTAACTCTTTATAGGACGTTTGACTCTTGTCTGGGCCTGACTGGTTGCTATTTATCTGATCCGGGACACTTTTGACCCAGCTCAGAAAAGCCCTGAGTAAGTCCCAAAACAGGAAACAGTTTGAACAGAAGTTTAGCTTTAATCACTTACTGTAACCCCAACCAGTTCAATAGGATTTGAGTAACTGAAATTTAGAACAAGTCTGCGGGGTTTTTTCCCTGACTGGATAATTTCTTAAAATAAAGACTTAGCTGATTATAACCCCCAATTAAGAGATTCCTTGTTAACTTTATATTGTTTAAAATTATTATTTTCTCACTTGTAAGCAAATTGGAAGACCGGATTTAATTTTGGAGTTGATTACAGTCTCACATTTTATAGTCATCCCCAGTATACAGGGTAGCAGAGAACCTTACTTTGACCTGGACATGGATAAATGGGTAAAGCAGAACATCTTTAGAACTGCAAATTTTATCTGCGTATCTGATGCCGTGTCCTGTGGTCTCCACCCATACTACTGCAAAACTTTGATGGAAAGCGTGGAGACTTGATGCAGTAAGTTTCCAGAGCCGCATGCATCATCGATCAGATATGCCTGGAACACACACATAAACAAACGAAAATTGGTAAGCTGCAGTTAAACAAGATGGGGATGACTCACTGCAAAGTGAGTACAACCCACTCACCTCCCCAAACAGTGTGAGATATGGCACAGCTGCCTTTGAATTCACCCTCAGAGATCTAGTGGCATTAAAGAGGGAAAAGATATTGTAAGTTTTCTAGCCCAGCTGCTCTTGTCAATGGGTTGGTTTATGTGCAAAACACATCCATCACCCCCAGTTTCTCCCAGGAATCTTGCCTGCTATGAATGCCTGAAAATAGCAGGATCTCAGCGAGGTCAGCAGAGGTATTTGTTTAAAAATGTCAGTCCCCTGTCTTACCTGTGACCAAAAACTTGGGTAGCTGAGAACAAAATTTCCTATAAGCACATCCACGAATGCTTGATGCTTCCCTCAATGCTTGCATTAGAATATTTGTTCCTTTACCAACTGCAAACAGCCCAGTTTTCAGGCTATCTCCAGCCCGGGATGAACCGGTACACAGATGCCACTCCCACCCTGCGTGAAATCGTGGAGCATGAACTCTTTGCTGTTCCTAACCAAAGTACTTGTTTGCTGACCAAAATGTGCGTGTTGCAGCATGGAACACAAATATGAAAAACTGCTCTGCTCTGAAGGGTTTACGGTCCAAGAGGTGGACACAGAAAAGAGTGGACACAGAGGACTGAGTGTAAATAGAGAGATAAGGTGGCGTTTCAGGAGAAGATTGATGTTATAAATGCCAAGGGTCATATTTTTTGTTGAAGCAAATAAAACTTTGTTCAACCCTAGAGTATCTCACTGGGGCTTTGCCAAGCCTTTAATACATGAGGAGAGAGTCCAAGGCACGGCAACGTAGCACCTTGGAGGAAAAACCCAGTACCAAACTCTTCTGCCCTGCAGCAAGTCCAATCATCTCTCTGTGAAATCCCTTTCAGAGTCACCAGGTAATACAGGAGACAGCAGCACAGAGCCTACACATCAGGAAAGCTTAATAAATTCAATGCCATTATCTTAACGCAAAAGGACTGGAGCCTAACATTTCACTTCCCTCTACATATGTTATGTCTTCTTCTTGGATAATGTTTAGCTCTCCCTGGGAAACGTGTCTTTATTTGCCTGATATTTTTGAGACGACTACAGGAGCACCCTCAGTTTGTAAATCTTTTTTCCCTGAAAAAGCCAGTGCCAAACCTCCCAGAGATGGATGTAATTCACAGGCACCAAACTAATGCCATGCGTTTTAACTCCTTCACTGTCATTCATCTCTTGATACGGAAAAAGAGAAGGGGACCTCTCTGGGGACATGATTGATTCTGGAATAACATTATGTCATTGGCATTTACACTGTCAAAAAATGACAGGAACCGTGGAAAGACTGTTGTTGTCAATCCAGTTAAATCTAACACGATTTAGTCTGCAAATACTCCTGGATTAGAAGAGGGTTTCCCTGTCCCTGCTCTGTATAGTCAGTCTGGAAGGTTTGGGGCCTGAAACTATTTTATGCTTACCAGAAAAGAAGAGTCGTCNTAAAAAAAAAAAAAATAAAACCACAGCAAAATGGTCTGGAAAATGACATTTATGTCAGACAAATTCTTCCCAGACAGCACTCATTCAAGACAATGAACTGTCATTTCTTATTCCCCCTAGAAAGTGAGTTTTATTTTTCATGCGCGTTGAAGGGACTTAGAACATAGCACTTCTCTCCATTACTAGATGTAATATTTTGCTGAACATATAGTAAGGATGCTTAATTTGCTTGCACAAACATATCCTGGAGGCAGCAGATACATGAGAAATGCATCAGACGAGGGAATCAAGCAAGCAGCATAAACCCTTAACTGCGATATTCAGCAGCTCAGCCAACAGACCTGAACTGCAGCAGACAGTGAGTCTTTCTTTAAGATCTGATTCATAGTAAGAAGGGGTGGAGGAACGGCTCCCAACCATAATACCTGGTTGGACTCTTCCTCTCCAAGAGGATGTAACTCTGAGCAGAGCTGTTCTCATCTCTCTGCTGCAAGAAGGATTTTGAGTAGCAGGTTTGAGTTGGAAACAAGGGATATCCCAGCTAAACAAACAGAACAAAAATCAATAATCTTACAAAGGGTGTTCACCAGCTCCCAAAAATAAAATTAGGGGGCCGCAGAAATTCATTCTTCACTGATATGACAGTGGCATTGGGATTTTTTGGGGTGTGAGACAGTGTGCTCACAGGAGAGCCCTCCAAGCAGCCAGATACCTTCACGCTAACCGCTCAGAGTGTCTCTGATTTAATTTTTTTCTTTGGAAACACCCAGATTTCCAAGATGTATGCTAGAGACCCAGCAAGTTTCAGACTCAGGTGGTTCCCTACTGAGCTGCAAAAAAAACCCCTCAGTTTGGAGGGAAGAGGGGGCTGTATTCCCCTCTCTCCCGGTCTCCATCGCTGAGCCCCACGCTCCAGCGAGACCCTGCGATCTCTGCGCCGTTTGCCCGGCCGATGCCTGCTGGGGATGGACCCTGCGTGTCCCGGGCGTACCGCACGGCTGGCCAGCCGCCAGCCAAGCCTCCCGCTCCTGTGCAAGCAATTGACTGCAACACAGCTGAAAAGACCGAGGCCGTTGTCTGCTGAGATGAAAGAGCTCCCTCTTTGCATGCAAAGGAGGGGAATGAAGGCAGGCTGAGTTTGCTGTTCATTTTGGAAGAGGGGTGGAAATAAATAATAAAAAACAAATCGCAGGAGCTCTTGCGACAGACAAATCCCAGTGAGCGTCCTGGTGTATTTAGACGCCAGCTGGACATTTCCCTATGCTGGGGTAGGACTTAGAAAAGAGAAGGAGGTAACTCAGCCCAGAAGGTGTTACAAAATAGGATAGTGGTCTACAGTGTGGCCACAAATGCTCTGCTGGGCACTGACTCCCGCTCTCCACCTCCTTCCCGGGGTCTGGCTACCCATAAATCAGAGTCCAGTGTCCTCCCAGGGCTCTGCCAGACCTGTCAGGGCTCCAGCACTCTCAGTGCCCCAACCAGCTGGATGGACCACGCAGATCTTCATTAATAGCATGAAGGCAATAAACAACGCTACCTTTTGAAATGTCGGTTTTTTTCCACTTTAATTCCTGCTGAGACAAATACAGCAGTTCAAACTTCTCAAAACTGCTTTCAGGCTCCCAGCAAACTCGGACATGTCCAGTCTCACAGGTTTTGGAGATTTTGTCCACAGTTGGTAAAGCCAGAGGTGAATGAAATCTGGGACCTTGGAGAACCGGTGCAAGCAGACAGCTTGGAAGAGTCCTGAACCTATTATTCACCACGTATTGCCCATGTCAGTTTACACCATGACTTGCAACATTTATTTTCAACATAAATGAACATTTACCACAGAAATTCGTTACAGTGTAGAAATCCCTGTTTTCAGCAGGTAAGGTCTTATACACAGTTCATCGTATTAGCCACAAAGGTTCTCATCTCCCAGTCAGAAAGTGGGGTTTGATCTATGGACACCAGCAGCAAATACTCTCTGTACAGAGCAGCTCTGTGATGCATTGGACCAGGCTGTGTAAAATGTTCCATTTCCTGCCTCCTCCACAAAAACATCAGCTATCTTATGTCCTCTAATGATAAGATGGAGCCTTTATCTCAGTCTCTAGAGCGCCGTGTTTGAGCCCAAACTTTTAGCTTGTATAATCTCTGGTGTCAGTCAAGGAGCTGGGTGCCCTGCTTCGTGGGGCTTCTGCTGCCAGGCTCTTCTTTCTGAGAGCAAAATGCTTCTTCATGGTGGCCGCAGCCTGGGAGGAAACCTACCTCCCCTGGACACAGTTTATCTGAAGCAATATGGCTGTAGAGATGCTAGGTACTCTGCGTATCAGCTCTCTGCACACATACCACTGCCATTACTGCCTCCTCTCTCCTCCTTTGCTCTGCAAAGCTCTAAGGAGAAAGTAGGGAGGGAGAGGACAACACCTTTTTTCCTCTGGGCCTTTAGCACATCATGTACCCTGGAGCTGTTTCACTATGTTCCCAGTGTAAATAGCACTGGTTTAATAATGCATGGTTTTCTACTCACCTTAATTCATTCTATTTCCAGCAGACTGCCATCTTGAGTTCAGAGAAAGTTCTTGCTTGTTTGTTTGCATAGGGTTTTTTGGTTTGTTTTTCCTGAGCCCAAAGATTTTCTCTTTTTCTGTCCAAACAGAAATAAGATTATTTTTTTTTAATTATTTTGAAGAAAACTGTTTTATCCAAGTACTTCGTGAGTGAATGGTCCCCTGTGGATACATAATAGTAATTGCAAAGCTTATTTTTCTGCTCCCAGTGGCATTGATTGTGTGAAAATAAATGTTGAGTACTATGAAGCAATTAATCCTTAACTCTCCTGGGAGTTTGGTAGGTAATTATTACTATCTTTAGCCTACAGAGTGAGGTGAGCAATGGGAGTTGGATAATTTGCACTTGCCCCAGAGACCAAGGACAAGATTTTAGTCTGCTTGTATCAAGTCGATCCTTTTAATTGGAATATTCCACTCATGCTCTTCAGATGTTTCATGTTCTGCTCTGACATATCCACCTGTGCTTCTCTCATAGCTTTATGAGGTTATGTACTTGGATGGGTGAAGATTTCTAGGAGAACTTCTCCACTGGGTTACTGTTGGGGACAGTTGGGAATGAAAGGGAGGAAGGTCTGAGCTTTTAGCCCTGCTGGATGGTGGTCAACTCTCTTTATATTTCTCCTAGGGCCACACTAGTATCTTCACGCAA
>RSEF01000002.1:2054880-2067118 GCA_003993805.1 Himantopus leucocephalus | reverse complement strand
TTTCTTTAAACATGTAGCTTTCAGCTTTCCCAGCCCCTGAAATTCAGCACTGGTGGTGTCTGTAATTTTCCAGAAATCAGCACAGAAAGAGCAGCAGATGGGTCCAAGAACCAGGCAAATCAGAGTTAATAGAGAACAGTGCCCTTTTTGAGATGAAAAAGGCAGAAATGCCTAATTAAATATCTCTCTTTGTTGCCCTTATCTCTCCCTGTTGCATTAAAACACCTGGTCTGAACATGAGACATACTCCCCTCCCTGCTCTGCTTCCCCCAAACCTCTGTCACCAGCTTTCTCTTCCCCTTGAAATGAGATGATTGTGCAGGGGATGTGCTCAGCAGGAAGGGGACAACNAATGAGATGATTGTGCAGGGGGTGTGCTCAGCAGGAAGGGGACAACAGCTGACAATCAAGGGATCAGGAGACAAATCCATTCTCAAGAAGCAGTTTTGCTCCTTAGAAAGGGAGCAGGCGCAAAACACTCCTGGAGGCTGAGGAGGGACAGTGCTGTCTCCAGGAGATGCTCTCTGTGGAAGGGTGGTGCAATGTGGTGCACTCCTAGCAATTCAAGCTAGAAATGAAGGTATAACCAATGGAGCTAACTTCAGGGAGAAAACTCAGGATTTTGTTAAAATTAAGCATTTCTGAAGATTTTTTCGAATAAAACAAAAACTTTCTGAGAGAAAAAATCATCAGGTGTGTTCTTCCACAGAGTTATAATATGTGGTTCTGATTTTGCCCTTTTATTTCTGCTTTCTCAAAAGATATCACATACATGCTGCACTGTTGAATAATGTAACAGCACTGATGCCAAAAGGAGTTGGCAGACCTGAATTAAAAAAATTCTGATGTGTTTTTGCCTCAACATGTTACATATACTACAGTTCTTACTAGAATTTCGAAAACAATTTTTTTTTTCCCTTTAAATTTCCAACAGACAGGCACTTCAGTCGCTGCCTGGGTTAGATAGATGGGTTGTCAACAGACTTCACTTTTTTATAGCACCTCTGCTCTCGGTTATTTGTCATGCCCTATTAGATTGCAACACTTCCCCAAATGTGACTAATGTGTTGCTGTTAAGGTCAACAGCCTAACAAGAGAAACTAGAATATGAAGAAGAAAGCTTTGAGAAAATACTCTTCACATGCAAGCAAAGAGAACTATGAAAACCACTGTCAAGCTGCATTTCTCAGTAATTATATCCTGATCTGAAATTCCTCCTTTAAATCACCTTTTACTACTTGGGCTAAGAAAAAGGCTGGTGTCATCATCAGTCTGTGGCAGCACGCTGTCTCAGATCAATAAAGAGAGCACACAAAAATGCTTTGAAGATGAAAAAAAACCCCTCAGCTCTCTTTCAAAGTTATTTTACAGGTTTTTCCTTCCTTCTTTCATGAGCAAACAGAACTTTTTAAATGAAGTCCTGAGGTGAGTTTATTGGAGCCTGAGAAAAAACGAATCACTGACGGTATCTTTGTGCATGCTCTTCTGTAGCGTTCATTAAAATTCCGTTTTCAGGTTTCTAATATGAGGTGCAAAGCTCAGTTTCCACAGCGTCATACTTATCTGCCGCCAAACAGCCAGCAGCTCCAAAGGTATTAAGATATTAGATATTCTGCCCATGGAAAATAGATGATTTCATGACAGGATCTTTCATGTTCTACAATCTTTACTTCCATCAACCTCAATAAATTACAGTGCACCCATTACCTCAGGACAGCTTATAATGCAAAATAAAATACCAGGTGATAGTATCCGATGGCTTTTTAAATGTCCTGAACTACGCACTTTGAGAATTTTTGTGATCTGTATCTTTTCCTGGGTTAGAATTTTCCACCACCACCCGTGATGCATGAAAAAAGCTTTTAGGGGTTCACTTTTGTAACAAAAACTCTTTCTGATGAAAATAAAGTGAAGACACACAAGACTGGCCTTGCAAAACACACAAAGTGGATCTTTAAAAATTATTGCCTCTGCGAAGACCTCTCGTATCAGCCGATGAGCTCTTCCAACATCATCCTTCCCTACTGCTCCCCCTAGACATGCTGACACTATTTGTGCAGCTGCTGGAAGGGTCCAGGTTTTAAAGGTGGGATTCATATCCCTAAATTTATGCATCTAAAAGTCAGACGTGTAAACCTGAAGAAGCTAATGGAAACCAGAGCCCTGGCTGGCACTTCACTTCACCGTGGGATGGTTATCTAAAGTTCAGCAAATGAATCATTCTTTGGAGGTGTTATCTTCTCTCCAATGACTAGAAGAGGGTCTGCATGAGTAACTCGAGTTTAATGAACTAGAACAATACAAAGATTGATACCTGCAAGATGCTTTGCACTTCTAATCTAACGCTTGCAGCTCGCCCTGTAATCAGCCCATTGCAACATCAGGCAAAAGTCTGTGTCCATCCAAACCAGGACAGAGACAACCTTTATCAAATACCCTTCCAGAAAACGGTTTTCTTTCTCCAAAACTGATAGACCTTACTCTGGCAAACTGCTGGAATCAGGGGGTTGGCTGGCAATATTCAGTCATAGAATCATGGAGTTGTTTTGACTGGAGGACACCTTTAAGATCAAGTCCAACCGTTAACCTAACACTGCCAAGATACCACTAAACCATGTCCCTCAGCTCCACATCTACCCATCTTTTAAATACCTCCAGGGATGGTGAATCAGCCACTGCCCTGGGCAGCCTGTTCCAATCCTTATAACCCTTTTGGTGAAGAATTTTTTCCTAATATCCAATCTAAACCTCCCCTGGTGCAACTTGAGGCCGTTTCCACTTATCCTGTCACCTGTTACTTGGCAGAAGAGACTGACCCCCACCTCACTTCACCCTCCTTTCAAATAGTTGTAGAGAACAATAAGGTCTCCCCTCAACCTCCTTTTCTTCAGGCTGAACAACCCCAGTTCCCTCAGCTGCCCTGTTCTCCAGACCCCTCACCAGCTTCGTTGCCCTTCTCTGGACACGCTCCAGCCCCTCAATGTCTTTCTTGTCGTGAGGGGGCCAAAACTGAACACAGTACTTGGGGTGGGACCTCGAGTCACATCACTATGACATACCAGTACCTAAGTAAACTACGTGAGGGCAGAAACAGCTGCGATATGCCTTGGAAAAGGGAAATCCCTGTCATCCCTGCGGCACCACTTGGCCTTCATGGATGTAATAAAGATAACATTTTGCCTGATCAAATCATGTTTGGTGATTGCTAAGTGCTTCTCCATTAATTAATTATAAATTTTGTCTTGTCCCTTGCACTCATTATCTGCAGGGAGGATACAAAGGTATTTATTAAGCCCTACCCAAGGCAGCAGGTAGAAATGAGCCATGAATACACTTACCGTTCAGCTCCATTTAAATCCAAAGAACTCCTCTGCTCATTTGCTTGTTACCGAAAGCCAAGGAACACACACTGCCAAGAGCTGTGCTCTGCTTTGGAAAGGAGCACAAGTGAGTCTGGAGAAGCAGTGTAAAAACAAGCGAGTGACTTTTTCAGGGCAGTAGTATTTACCATGTCCCTGGGTAATCAGGTACACTCTTGAAACTCACATCATTATAGGTATATATAAAAGAGTTTTTTTCCTTTTCAATTATTTTAACTGTGACTTCCAGACACTCAGCTTTGTCCTCCTGTTGCCTGGTAGATCATGAAGTGCTCTCTGGAGCCAAATATCTTCTTCTGGAGGGCTATGGGGAGAAATCCTTCACAACTCTAACAAAGCTGCCTTTTAACCTTGCTTCAGATAAGCATGCAATTAGTGTAATTACTAGCAGCCGCCTCTCTCCCTCTTGAAGAGGGCTCCTGAAGTCTTGCTCAAGGAGGAGCATCAATGAATGGGCTGAATGCTCTTGGCCACATGCTGGGGCTCAGATCTTTACATCCAACAGCTCAGCCTCCCTCTTTGCAAGCCAAGGGCCCCAAGTGCAAGCCAAGGGCTGCACCAGCCTCAGCTGAGCTCTGCAGAGCCCTCCTCTGAAAGGCTCTGACTCAGAAGAAGTGGCTGAAGACCACTTACACAGTCCTGGCTGCAGTGGGTTAGGAAACCCCACCACAGCTGCAGAAGGTGGTAACATTTTCCACTGTCTCCGCTAAATGTGAATCAAAGTTCAGGCCTTCATTTCCTCTCCCTTTAAACGGTTAATAAACAGAAAACAGGTTGTCACGAGGCACAGGTATACAGTGGTTTGCAGAACCGGCAGACTAGAGCACAAGAAAACATTTATTTGAGTCATATCTACACTTACAGCAAATTTATGGTCAAAGCTTATCTAGGAAGCAGCAGAGAATAACTCTCCTTCATGAATAAACATGAATTCCAGAGCTCTGGCATGGCTCTGAGATGTAATGAGGTTTGTCTGAGGAAAGAAATGAATGGCAGCAGGCTGGTGCCAGGCACTCTCTTAACCCAGGTGAACTCCCAATTCAGAAAACAAACCTTAAAGGACATCTCCCATTTGCACCAAATTCTCCCTAATGTACGGGGTCACTCCTGGTCTCTTCTGAAGCACATTCACGTACAAAATTTTTGCTCTTTGAATCCATGTTCAGATGCAGAGATGTCCATTTGATGCCTGGGGTATCTCGGGATCTCTGCATGCCTCCCACTACCCACAGGTAGATAACAGCAAGGCAAGTGCACAGCTTGATTAAGCCAGGCTGACATACCTCTGGGTACCATCAACAGGCTCGTGTGCTTGCAATGGAAACTCATTTTCACCCCAATTTGACAGCAGGAGGCAGTTTCCAACCTCTCTGGAGCTAGGACTGTACACAGCTACTGGGTGACATTTATTCTCCCACTGGCAGAAGTGCAGCCTAGGTGCTCACCCATGGTTTGCCCAGTTTGGTCTCATTACAACCGATTAGCATTGCATAAACCTTCTTGTCCCAGTTGAGCACCTCAGCTTTTGCCTGGCTAAAGAAGACAGACCCCAAAAGATGGTCCCTGCAACAATCTACTAACTCGGTTCCAGAGAGGCAGCTTGAATTCAGTCGCGGTAGAGGCTAGGAAAATCTATCGGGAGCCTTGGGTTACGACTATTGCCCCAGACTCCAACAAGCAGAGGCTTCCTGAATCAGGGATAATATTCTATTTCACTCTTCAAAGTTTTATGTAACAATAAAAAATACCTTAGATGATAGATTCTTTTTCTTCCATAAATCTTTTCATTTAAATGCAATTTGATTTTGCTTCTGAACCCGTGGAAATTTTTAAAATTCACAACCTCCTGGGCCAAGGAGTTGCACAGTTTAAGTGTCCACTGAAAGAAAAAAAAATACATCCTTTTCTGAATTCACTTTGAACCTGCTCGTTGCTTTCATTAGGAATTGCCTAGTTCTTTTACAAAGACAGAAATATTCATAACCTAGCCACAATATGCCTTTCCCTGGGGAGAAAAAATATAAAGTCCTCTTTCATATCCCTCCTCAGGCATCTCTTTTTCAAGCTGAAGTGTCCTAGCCTATTTAGCTGCTTCTCGCATGGAAGCAGTTTCTTATCATTTCTCCTTTGTACCTTTTGTGCTTTTAATTCTACCCCACCCTGCCCTGCCCTGGATCTGCAGAATAGGGTTTTACCTTATTTTTCTGTGACAGATTGGGTTTGACCGGGGCTAGCTTGGCTCCAAGGTTTCACTAAATGAATCCTCCCACCCTTCCTTGTAAAATTCAACCCTTTCCCTCTGTATTCACTGCCGTGCTCTCCTCCCCCCAGCCCCACTCAAGCATCCTGCGGGCACCTCTCCTCCCCCAGCTCCATCCCATCACCTTTTTATTTTTACCAACAGTGACAGTCTGCTCTGAAGCAAACCCATCCCCTCGGTGCTCCCCTTTCAACTTTCCATGGCTTTGCATTTAATTTGGATATTTTTTGCCTCTCGTGCTGCCTACTATCACTCCAGCACTGCAGGCAGGATGTGACAGAGAAACCACTTAACTGAAGGAAATCCACAATCCTGCCAGGGCATGCAAAACCCCGACGCCGTAGCATTTCCTTCCCACCACTGACATGGTCTTCGCGGTGCACTGATGTTCCTTTGTTCTTCCCTCAGTGAGGCTTTTGCAGTCCCAATTCAGCAGAAAACAGACTTGGGCAATCACAGAAAGCAAAAATGGATCCACAGATTGAAGGTAAGTGAAAAGAGTTTACCTTGGACTTTGCCTCAATAAATGTCGCAAGACAGAGATATTGATTTTATTTTTCCCACTCTGTGTACAAGCTGGAGGGTAACAAGAACACCGTTACTTGCTATAAAAACTGGTTTGCACTTCTGCAGTGAATTCCAGCAGAAGCTGTCCAAGCACTCAACAGGAAATGTTAAAAGACATCTTTCTTCCTAAATGTTTGCAGAAATTTGACTCAAAGACATATGAAGGAAACCTCACCTTAAGCCCCCAGACTGAGTCATTCTAAACAGCGTGAAAGAAATCACCAGAGACTATTTCTGGAGGATTATTTTTAAGCACAAAAATCCTATGAGTTTTTCCTTCATCAACATCCACTAGGAAACAAGTTAAAAAAAAAAGAAAGTTTCTAATCTTTCAGCCTTTCTTTAACCAACAAACTAAATAAACAGTTAATGTTTTTCATCCCTCCAGATCACTCCTTTTATAAATCAAATTTGTGAGCTGAGCCCTTCTGCCTAATTCCAGAACATGTAAACTGAAAGAAAAGATCCAAGATTTAAGACAAGGATTTATAAAGTAGGTTGCCAAAAACATAATTTATCTCCTCACCAGCATCTAAACAAGAGAGAGATCTCTCATGCTCTGACACGGAGCACACTTAAAGGATTATTCCAGGGCTTCCTCATTCCTCGCTCAAACTCCCCTGCTCTTCCAGAAGTTGTAGAGAGCTGGATTTATAGAGAACCGGACTTTGAATTTAGGTACCTATTCTTCTTATAGGGCTTTTCCCATGTTGGCACCTTCAGACAGCAATTCATAGCCAAGATGACTAGGCTCATCCTCTATCAATGCTTTTTTGACTGTTGAGGAGGCAAGAGTGACTCCCCTGACAATGTAAGATCTAAAATGGGACTCACCCATGCTGTAGCTCCTCTATACCTCACTGTCTTGCCTACCAGAAGGAGACAGGGATGCTGTGAGGAGGAAAGCGTTAGAGATTTTGTGGGTCTTCCTAATAAAATGGGCCAAGCAAGGACAGGACACGAGTGCAGCAGCTCTCACTGATGGTTCAAGTGCTGTGAGAGTCAGGAGACTTTTCCTCAACTTTCCAAAGTTGACTGGTAGCACCAAGCTGAGAGCTCAGGAGACCTGGTCACTCTAATGGAGTGCAAAGCCTCGCACTGACCAACGCAGTTTGACTTGCTCATTGAAGGCAAACAGGCGAGTGACAGCCCCTCTTGGGAACGTGCTCATGGCTTAACAATCTGGAACAAGATGTGGAGAGGTCTCTCCTACAGCAGTTATGGCATGATTAAGAGGAATCTTACCCTGTTCCTACTTTAAAGGATCATCCTGTACCTTCAAGACCAAGTCACGTGCTTTGCAATGGAGGAGATTTTCAGCCAGTGCTGTGTTGCTCTTCTTCACAGTAAATACTGGGCTAAGATATGACATCTCACTGAAAAAAGGAAGGGTAAAATGGAAGTTTCCTCTACAAACTGTAAGCCACAGACTGCCTGTCCTGCTACTAGAAAGATACAGCAGTCCTTAAGCAAAGCTGGAGAGAGCGTCAACATGTAAAATATTCGTGGTCTGGCTCTGGCTTATTAAATGTGTTGGAGTTTGTGCTGGAAATGTGCTTCTCACCCATAAACACAGAGGGACATCTGCAGAGGCAGGAAAGGTTGTGTGGAAGCCCTCTTCCTCAGCTCTTTAGGAAGGGACAAGAGTGACCAGAAAGGTGTGGTTTCGCATGGAGGCATATTTAATATTTAGAAGGCAAGAAACAAGAAAAGCTAAATTTGTGAGACACAAATAATTTAAAAGTTTTCCATAATAGAAACCCTACTGAGGCCTGGTGGATGTAAAGCGTGGTACCTCTGACCTCACCTTCCCATGTTCTCCACAATCCGACTTTCCTATGTTAAAAGGTCTGGATATCAAGAAATAAAGGCATCTAGATTACAGAAAGTCCAGTGCATAGTAAAATCAGTGGAAAAATCTCCACCAGCTGCAGCAGGTTTTGGATCTCAGCCATATATTGTAACCTGAGTTTGACATAACTTATGGCATATGCAACATTTTCCAATGTGGTTATCCTACATAAAAAAGGTGGATACCATCATGAAAGTGCTCTGATACAGTCAGCAGGAAAAGAAAAATATAAAAGATGAGGAAGGAGAGATTTCTTAACCAGAAATCTGACGGGATGTGAGCGGGACAAATACAAGATGTTGTCAGAAACAAAAGCTCTGCATAGATGGATTTCATCTGAGGTTGAAAATGTTTTGAATTTGCTTTCCATTGATCTGCAGCAATGGCATTTTCTCATTTTTATAACCTTCTTATAACTAAGGCTGTGTGTANCTTATTTTTATAACCTTCTCATAACTAAGGCTGTGTGCATTTATATATTACCCCATGCTAAAAAAAAAATTAACCAAAAAAGTCTGATGGCATTTAAAAATGTTACATATTCTCCAAACGAAAATGCCTTTTTCAGTTCAAGACTTATGTCCACTAAATGGCTGTTAACCCCGACAAGCCACAAGACAGCTGTTCCCAAGTCAAATAAACACTGCTGTTTGTTAGAAAGCTTGCAGCCAGGACATGTCAGCAGCAGGCAAAACAAAGTCAAAGCCTCCACCCCTATAGTGCATTAAGGCATAAAACAGATGTTGTAATGTCTTATCTTGTGATTGTGTCTGTAGAAAGGTGAGGTCAAGGCAAAAATCCACTCTTAGCTCTACGGGGAAGAACGATGAGGTGCTGTGTAGAGCTGTGTTTGAATTTCGTGCTGTCGCTGGTAGGTGGCTGGACTTCAGGTGATGAGGTGGGCTCAGACAGCAACCAGCGACTGAGGAGGTACCGCTATTCAACTGGGAATGAGCAGTCCTCAGCAGAGAGCTGCACCCTCCTTGAGCAGTGGGTTACCAAGCAAGGATGGACTGTCAGATAACAGCTGTGTAGGGAAAACACCTTTGGGTACTATTTCCTCAGAAAGAGACGCATGGCCTGGAAGAACGGCCGTCAGCTTCAGACTGGATCGGAGCAGCCAACACGAAAGTCTGGGCGCTGCTCAGATCTCAGGGTTGAAGCTGGGTTTACCACCATGGCAACACATGCCTCCTTCTTGTGTTTCAGATGCCATCTTTCCTAGTGTGGTCCAGGGAAGGTTATCCTCTGAAAAATACAGGGCAGATTTCTTTGTTTTGAATTTCCAGAGCACTTCTGTAATACAGAGTTGCAGCTTGAAGTGTTGGTGGCTGGGAAGAGTCCCAGAGCAGATGAGGAAAGCATTAATGAAGGAAGACCATTTGGAGGTACCATGCAGTGGCCTGTCCCAACTGAGTATCGTGGCCGCTGTCCAATAACTGGAAGAAAAATTTCTTAGGTCTCAGGGATGTACCACCACCTTGCCGCAGCCAGAAGAAGCAGCATCTCCCCAGCCTGGGGTGAGTGGTCCATCCACCAACTTCTCCACCCTGCTGTGTGCCCTACCTCGAGTGTTTCAGCTGCCATCAGCCACGTAGTGCCTGTTCTAGCGATGGAGCACCTGAAGAGCTGCTGATAACATACAAATCTGCCTGACACATCGCCTATCCCAGAAGGTCTTATGCAACTGGAAGGTGAGAATTCACTTGAACTTTTGCAAGCAAGGAACTATTAATTATTTCTTATCTTACTGCGCTATAAACAGATGGTAATGAATAAACAGACTCCTAATTTAAACTTCATTAACGTTTTTCCAGCTTGACTTTTAATTTCCATATGTTCACTGCTTCTTCTCCCATCAAACACGCCTTGGCTTTTTCAAGGGAGTCTGACAAAGAACCCCAAACTCCAAATTTGGCTTTTCAAGCCAGCCTCTGCTCTAGGCCTGCGGCACAGTAAAAGCAGTTTACAGGGAATAAACAACACGGGCCATTTCCTACCTGGATTTCTTTGCACGTGACTATGCTGGTGATGAGCTTGCAGGACTCAGCTCTATTGCCCACAACGAGTGTGAAGCATGTACAAGTTAAGCAGATATGAGCAGGCATTGGGAAGGGGATTGGCACTATTTTTTTTTTTTAATGTTTTCCACTTTTCTGACTTTTTGATCGAGGTTTCAAATCCTGCTTGCAAGACAGACAGGTCTAGGTTGCAAATATAAAGTGCAGTGCTGAAGTACCTTAGGTATCAGAAGCAGCTTGACTGTAGCGGCTCCTTGATGGCTATTGGCAATTTTCACCGACACTTAGAAAATCATCTCAGCTATCTCCGCGCTACTGAACTGTGGGGAACAGATAGACTAAATGCTAGTCTGACTCTGTGAGAGGCTGACAGCCTCCAGCTGTGAAGTCCTGAGCTCGTTTCACTTACACTTAACTTCTGCAAGAATTTAGGATCCAAATCAAGCTGAAATTCTTCCCGTTCAGAGAAAAAAAAAAAAGTCCTGAAAAACCATAAAGTGACAGAAGTTCAACAAAGGGAAATGCAAAGCCTTAAACTTGGGAAGCAATAATGCCATGCACCCCTACAGGTTGGAGTACAGCTTTGCAGAGAAGGACCTGGTGGTCCTGGTGGACACTAAGTTGAACACGAGCCAGCAATGTGTCCTTGCCACAAAGAAGGTGAATGGTATCCTGGGCTGAATTAAGGAGGTGTGTTGCTAGTAGGTCGAGGGAAGTGATCCTTCACCTCTGCTCAGCGCTGCTGAGACTCATCTGGGGTGGTGGGTCCAGGTCTGGGCTCCCCACTACACAAGAGACTTGGACATACTGGAGAGAGCCCAGCAAAGGGCTGCAAAGAAGACAAAGTGACTGGAACATCTCACATATGAAGAAAGGCTGAGAGAGCTGGGACTGTTCGGCCTAGAGAAGAGAAAGGACAAGTGGGATCTTATCGATGTGTATAAATACACGATGGCATTCAGGGGAAAGCAAAGAAAGCAGAGGGGCAATGGGCACAAACTGAAAACCAGGAAATTCCATTTAAACGTAAGATTTTTTTCACCTGTTAATATACTTCAACACTAGAACAGGTTGTCTAGAGTGGTTGTGGAGTCTCCTGGAGACTTTGAATATTCCTGGAGATATTCAAAACCCAACTGGACATGGCCTTGAGCAACCTGATTTGGTTGACTGTGCTTTAATCAGGGGTTTGGACTAGATGACATCAAGAGGTCCCTTCCAACCTCAGCGATTTTGTGATACTAAGCCAAGGAACTACGTTAATGCAGAAAACCACACACCATCTGCTCAGGTCATCAGGGTCTGGTGTCAGGAGTCTTCTGTGGTTTAAAGGTCTCCTCTATGTTCTTCAATAGAGATACCCAAACTTCCGTGGCATTAAAGTTATCTCTAAATCTGGGCCAGGATTCCTGTGCTCAAGTGCTGCCCGATATTCCCACCGCTTTCCACAAAAGCTGTTTAGCATATGATGCCATGCTTCCTGCACAGCCACATGGTCTCCAGAGCTGCTCATCCCACCCAACCCCAAGTCACAGTACCTCGTTCAACTGCCATCCCTAAATGACTCTGCTGCTTCTGAAAGAATATCTGATTGCAGAGGGAACTGATTAGCGATAATGGGATAAACAGATAATGAGCTGAGCCAACCGACCTAAACCTGATTGCTTTTCTTGGCTTTTTAACAAAAGAGAGGCGGTTACTTTTTTTTTTAATTTTATTTGAGTGCTTCGGGTTAAGTTGAACTGTCCATAAACTGCAGCCATGCAGAGGGGAAAATCAAAGAACTCCCTCTTTGCTCAGGGATCATTGCACAAAAAAAGCAAGTGGAAGTNACTCCCTCTTTGCTCAGGGATCATTGCACAAAAAAAGCAAGTGGAAGTCAGCACGAAGCAACGCAGCGGTGAGACCTGCCTTGCAGCAAACCTTTAGGGGCTCAGCCACACTTCACACAGAGGGAGATTTGCCACCATCTGTGGGCCTGGAAAGCAAAACCCCCTTCAGCCATCCTCCCCTCCTAACCCTTGGGAGAGCTTCCCTACTGCTGCTAACTGTATTATCAGCTAAGCAGTCACTGTATTGCATACAAATGTCCTGGCTGGAGAAGAATCTGGAGTAAAAGCCTGGTTTTCACTGGGGGTGGGATTGCATTCCTCACTTC
>RSEF01000002.1:2038324-2054870 GCA_003993805.1 Himantopus leucocephalus | reverse complement strand
TGAAACTAGCTGTTCATTGTGCTACCAATTAATTCTTCCTCAGAGAATGCATACAAAATACGAACTTCACAAAAATATTGTTTCATCCTTAGATAAACATTCTGTATCACAGTCATTATCTTTCAGCTTCTACACAGCAAAACTGAAGGGTACAAAACTTTGCATGCTAATTCTTACACACCATTCCCGGCATATTTGGGATGAGTTGCTTCAGATGTCTAAGGATTCCAAAATAACTGTTTGAATAATGCTTTTGGAGATGTAAACCAACTGAGAGTGACCATTCAGGTCGCTGTTCTAGGAGCGCTCATGTGGATCACGTAGCAGTAATCTGCTTGCGTTATTTCCTGTGCTCAAGCTGGCTTGCTCACATGTAATCTATATTCTTTCTAATCTTTATTTTTTACACTTTTTTTATACTGTGTCTAGACACGCAGTGTAATTAACATCAGGTATTTATCTGACATCAGAATATCTGAAGTTTTGCCCAAAACCCATCATTTAGCAGGCATCAGAACTTTCATAAACTACATTAAAGCTGAAGTCAAACTCTTTAGCAGCTGATGAACAAAAAAAAAAAAAAANCAGAAGAACCAGATAATGAATTTATAACAATAAGTTTATTCATCTATGACTGGGAAGGAGGGTCATTTTAAGAGGCTTAAATGTGAAATCAATCTGTTGTTAAACTGAACTATTCTCAACCTGGTTTCATAGCGTTAGGCAGTTTTGTTAGGTCATTAAAAAAAAAAAATTTTAAACCTCCCAACTTCTGTAAATTATTTCTGTTATTGCTGCCTTAAAAACACCATTACGGATTCCCTAATCTTGTAGGATTTATGTCAGGAAATATTTTTTTTTCCTTATTTTCCATTTTGAAACCAGAAACATAGAACCAAAAGAGATGTTAAAGTTACAGTGAGCAATCAAAGATGCCAAAAAGTGCTTTTAGCCTGGGGATTAAATTTGCTATAATGTGAGAGCATATGCCAAAGTTGTATTTATTATACCAAAAAAATGTAAAATCTTCTAAAATTAAGTCATTATGAAAAATGAGTTGTCTCTGATTCTCTTTTCCTTCCAAGACCATGAAATAGTACTAGTCAGTAAAAAGAATCTTCTCTACCTACACTCTAAGGACATTATTCTCCCACAGATTGGGGAATATATCGTTACAGGTCTCAAAACCAACTACGCTGCGCTTTCCAAGCACGTGCTCCAAGGGTGAGGGGAGTCACTTTTCTAGAGAGCAGCTGTTATCCCCAAAATGTGAACCCTCTGAAATCTTAGTTGGGAAATCTTTATGAAAACAATCCCTGCAATCACTTGGCACAGCAGACAGAATTAATGTTTTTCACCGCTCTGTTCCTATCTGGTTTGTCTCCCACGGCCTCGGTTGCTGCACTATCTCAATGTCAATTTACAGCAGAGTAACCAAAGCATGTAAAATATGTCTAGGTAAAGTCAGGTGAAACCCTCTGTTGTGGTTACAGGGGAAGGACGCATGAGCCGCTCAATTACATCTATCAGCTGAGTGCGTGTAGCTGAATGCATTCAGTTTGAAATGCTACTCCTTTCAGCTGCTTTCTCTGTACAGTTGGTGAGGAACACTGATCCCATGAAGCATAACCAGACCAGAATGCCTCATCTGCTCCGGTGCAAGGTCTGATACCGCTTTTTTGTTCAGTTTACATGCTCCCCAACTGCTCTGCAGCAGTGACGGCCTCTGGCAGAAGTGGAGCAACACCTGGAAATTTTCCAACTGTTGGCTGAAGTCTTGCGGGTCAACGCCCAAGGAGCGCTCGTGCTGGTAGTTAATACACTTCAGCTGACAGATGGTAACTCATTACACTGCTGGCACTTGATCGCGGGTTTTGCGTTGCAGCAAAAATATGTGGCGACTGGGGCAGATGGATGCTCTACAGATACAAAACATACACAAACCCCACACATGAGGAGGTGTGGAGTTTGAAATGATGAAGGGCATGAGGCTCTTGAGCGCAGAGATGTTAACTGGGATTACCATGAAGTGTGAAAACTGAAGCAGAATAAATATTTGTGATGAATACTGTGCAGAAATGCTTCCACAAAGGCATAGCCTGAAAAAGAAGCTCTCCCGTGTAAAAGTATTTCTTGTTTTCAGTATTTTCACATTAAAAAAATGCAACGAATATATGCTTCTAATTTTAAGCTCCAATGAAACATGAGCAGGTATCAATGTGACTTGCTCAGGCCACACGTGGTGTGTTAGACCTGAACTTGCACATCTTGGGTACAGCTGAGACCAATTTATACAAATCACGGATGCAGGCAAAAGGGTTTAGCAGAGACGGAAAGAGCAGCTGTCCTTAGCTATTAGTTGATAATCTATGCTACAAACCTTAAGACTTTGCTACAGACAACCTTTGCCTGGGATTGATTCTTATTTTCCTCAAAAAGCTAAGCATAGAACTGCACAACAAGGATGTTGATCGTATTCTAAGGAAAAAAGTCACAGAAATTCCCAGAACCTCTCAGATCACAGTGAGAGACAGCTCTTGAGTGAGCAAGCTCACACCACAGGTAATTAGGAGAAGGAGGAGAGAGAACTGGGAGAGAGGTGTGCTGAGCTATGCATGAAGCGTAGAAGTCAAAGTTTCTATATTGCAGGCTACCGCTGGGAATCAACCTGAAGTCTCCTTGAGCTCAAGTGCAATGACGTCTCTGCTGTGTCTCTACGGCAAATCCAGGCTTTCCTGTTCCAGTTTATGAAACTCCCCAGGGAGGCCAACAGTGGCTGTAGCAGTTAATAAGGAAGTAAACGAACTTGAAGAGATAAGAAGTGTGGCAAAAGGTGCAATTTGGCTGTCACGTGATCTCAGCAGGATTTTTGCCTTTGACCTCAGTAGGAGCAAGAATTATGCTAGGTGATTTATACTGTGTTTGTGGAGCTCTAACATGCCTATACCACAAAGAGATGAGGGAAAAATAAATGATGCTGGTGGAATGTAATGGGAAAAGAAAGATGTGATGAAAGACTGGAAAAAGGGAGATTTTATTATAGCGAATAATTTTATCTTATTAGCTATTTCAAAAGTGATGTTGCTGTGTTGGTTAGTTATTGATCAATCAGATCACCAAAATTAAGCTCACTTCCCTAAAGGAGAGCTTTTCTCACTGCTCAAATAAAATATGTATTTTTTGTTTATTAAGTCCTAGGAATCCTTGAATAGATTAACTGCATGTTGAGTAAAACATAAGTATACTGCAACAAGAAATGTCCTGGGTGCCCAAAAGTATTATTTGCATTAAATTCTAGTTGTTTATTGCAGCAGTTCCATAAAATTATATCTACTGCTGCTCAAAATAAGGCCTTAAAAAAACCACATAAACCAGATCTTCTATTTCTTGATTGCTGATTTTGTTTACTGAGCTTTACTGGAGGTCTAGCTTTGGAGAGGTTTACTTTCTGTTTTTCATTTATAAAGAGGAGACATTAGTGGTTCATGTTGCTGTGTCATTGTTCTCAAAGTCCTTTTCTCTTGCTATAATAGTTATACAGAAAGACCCCTGCAGGTTTCAATGTGGAGCCAATAGGAGGATTGAAAAATGGTACCTGTAAATCTCCGTATGAATAAGACCTGAAACACACTGCAAAAGGAGTCAGCATCCTCTCCTCACTGTCCCCTGTAATATCTTCTGCTGCTTCTCTCTTTGTTCTCTTGCTTTTTCACATGTACACTTTTCAAAGCTGTCTCAAAAGACAATTGCACTTAGGGCTTGATAATGTGATTCTGTATAATTTAATTCCTTTTTTCCCTCTGAATTTCCTTGTTTTTTTCCTTCTTTTTCTTTATTTATCACTCTTTCAGTAGGCTAGATTAAGCTGTAATTTTATTTACAGCCTTATTTATGCCCAGCAATTTCCTTACTTTATTGTCTTTGCCACAAGGATTACAAGGGAGCATTTGCTATTGTTTAATGTCAGCCAATCTGAACATGTCGACAGTTCTTTTTACCTTTAGGCACAGAATTTTCAATATTTACCGCAGCTGCAACAGTTCATTCTTGGGAAACATGGGACGAAAAAGTAATTAATACAAAAAGAAAATGGGAACAATAGCAAGAAGGAACCTGAACACAATGACGTGTCCAAAACAGAGTACCACGGGAGCCAAAATTGGTAGCGTGTGTAAAGAAAGGCATTTAAAATTAGTGTAAAAAAGATTTCCAAGACTTTCATGGCACATGCTGAAGAAATATTCTTTATCCCTGAATTTGTTTCCCCAAATTTTATATCTCTAAAATTTAATCTCAGAATTTTTTTTTAATGACTTTTCTTGAAGACATGATCTCAGTTTCAAATACATTTTCTTAAAAGGAAATGCATTTCATCTAACATTCACAGTTGAGGCTTTCTTTGACTTTCTCTGTGGTCTTTGGGGAGAAACAGGTGTCTTCAGATATTATCATTTAGCTCTCCTCTCATCTCCTCAAGTTAAAAAAAAAAACAAAACCACACCACCACCACCACACCATTTTTAAGTTTGGCCTAGGTTAAAACTTTGAAACTTTGAAACAGCTAGTGTGGGCAAAGTCTCATCATCACAATATCCTAACATGCTTTTTAGAAAGAAATAAGATGATATGAAAGCTGGAGAGGGGCATTGTACAAGGGCATGTAGTGATAGGACAAGGGGTAATGGCTTCAAAATGGAAGAAGGGAGATTTAGATTAGATATTTGGAAGAAATTTTTCACTATGAGGGTGACACTGTCCCAGGTTGCCCCGAGAAGCTGTGGCTGCCCCATCCCTGGAGGTGTTCAAGGCCAGGTTGGACGGGGCTTGGAGCAACCTGGTCTGGTGGGAAGTGTTCCTGCCCATGGCAGGGGGGTTGGAACTAGATGGTCTTTAAGGTCCCTTCCAACCCAAACCATTCTATGATTTTATGATTCTATATGCCATCAGAATGACTCTCAAATCCACCAAAGCAAACAAACAAATGAAAAGAAAGCAACACATAGGACAGAACAGAGCAGGGAGGAAAAGAAAACCTTCCTACCCATTATTTAAAATATGGAAGCATGACTAATTTGGTAAGGCTATCTTTCCTAGGAGGAGGATATGCGATTTAGCCTTTTTAGTGAGAGAACATGTTGTCTATGGAGAAAATAACAACACAGAAAACATAAAATGAACAGTTAGTTGCAGAGCAAGGAGAACCAAAGACAAAATTGAAGCAGGGAATCCAACCATGGTTTTCTCTTTTGTTTCTCATTTTTATTTCTCGTCGCTTTAATGCTGAAGATGGAAGTGCGTTAAAAGGTCAGGTGACAGCAACAAGGGCAAGGACGTGACAAACAGTTTGGCAGAGGGAAAACCAGCTAAGAGAAAACTAGCTGGCCTAAGAAATGAAATTTCTGAGTTCTCTCCTGCATACTTGCAAAATACTTTATAGGCTGTTAATCAAAATATGCGTACATATGATCACACACATGTATGTGCCGGCGATTGCTCGTTTTTCTACAGGTTCACCAAAATTACCATGTCAAACAGTGTGTAAGTGCTTACTACAGTAAAGTTTAAAAGATTTGAAAAATAGGAATTTTAGAAAATTTCATGCTATCTTGTGGTTTAGTCAAAGCCTTTGCTCCCCACGCTGTCACAGAAGCATCCGAGGAATTTTTCAAGACCATTGCAAATTTAGTTGCAAACTTCCCAAGACTATAAAACAAGGATTGGGAACCTAAAATGAAGTCAGTCAATCATTTTATATCTCCTAGAGATATAGTCTGTTCCCCTTAGTCCTATTAATTTCACCTCAATTCAACATCTACCTATTTCTTCAGCAGACGAACGGATCTGTCTCTTTTAACAGTAGATCTACAGCCTTCTGAAGGCATGTGTGAGAGAGGCGCATTTAGATTTTAGAACACAGTCCAGATTTTGATAATTAAATTTTTGTCACACTTGGATTAATAATTCACTTCTGTTGTAATTGGTACAGTCTGCCTTTCATTAAAAACAAATATCATCAGCACATCATTGTTTTGGTATTCCAGCAAAATTGGCTTTGTTGTACACTCCTCTGTATGACAATCTATGAAGTGAACATTTTTATTGGAAAAACACGATCTGTGTTATAAATAAGGACCCAGATCTTGGGAGAAGACCAATTAAATGAAAAAGCTTACAATTTGGATAGAATTGCCTGTATTTTTTTTCTCCTAAAGGCTTCAGTTGGCTTTGGACTTAGATGTGATTATACTACTATCAAGGCCTGGAAATTGAATAGACATCATATGCTGGTAGAATGAACCTGCATTAGCTCATGCAAATAATACAAAATATCATATATTTTTTAGTATGACATTAGAAGAGCGAAAAAAAGATACAGTATTGTTGTTTGCCTCCCATAGCTTTGTAGAGTCACAGCCAGTCCCCAACAATCATGCCAGATTTTTACTGATGTTGCATTCTCTTAATATTTGGTGATTGTTTTAAAAAATGTCTTAGCTGCTGAAAATGAAGGAAGGTCAGCAGATCTTCAGTTTCACGGTTCCCAGTTTACAGCAGAAAAAGGGAAAGAGGATACAAAAGAAAAGAAAAAAAGAAGTCAAACCATTTTTAGCTCTCCTGGATACAAATAAAAGCTTGAAAATGTGATCAGGGAGCAATTTTAAAGAAAAAAAAAATTACGGCAAAAAGGTATGGCTCGTTTATTGTAACAAAGGAAGGCAGGTGGGAGACAGGCTTGCAGTCCTGAACATCGCAAGGTAAATACCAGGAAGGTGAAGACTGCTGCAGCCAGAGGGAGTAATGGCAGAGAAACATATGAACATTGACTGCAGCTTAGAAGAAAATTTCTAGTCGTCAAAACACTAGTTTCCCAAGAAGACTCATCTTGGACCCTCGCAGGTAAAAAGAGTTGTGTAGCTTTGAAGAAGGAAGATATGTGAGACCAATTACGCTGCAAGGTGGGTCCTGATGCTGAACATTGAGATGTCAGTGCCTATGCTCCAGGCTGGTGCTCCTGAGGCAAAATAAAATAATTCCTTTCCCCGCCCCCTCCTTTTTATCTCTGGATACTTAAGTCAGTGCCACAGTTTTTTCCTTTTCTTTTTTTTTTTTTTTAATTGGCATGAATGGATGTTTAGTCATAAGATTAAAGCTGCTTTTACTGTGTTTCTTACCTGAACAAAGAAACTATTCAGATAAGGAAATTCAGAATACTGAACTCTTTCAGTGCTAACCACTTGTGCTTTTAAGGACATATGGTTTCTTTCTCCATCTGTATCTTCTTCTGACTCCAGGAAATGAGGACCATGAAGAGTATAGAGGCAGATCTACTTGGAGGGCCACAGTGACAAGATGAAGGGCAGCATGTGGAAATTGTGATGAAGAAAAAATGTTGATATATTTGGAAAAAAATTTTCACTATGCAGCTAGTTCAGAGGACTATGAAATCACCATCCTTGGAGATATTTGAAAATGAACTGAACATGGCCCTAAACAGCCTGAACTATGTTGGCCTTGCCTTGAGCAGAGTGTTGGACCAGGTCATCTCCAGAGGTCCATTCCACACTGTGTTATTCTATCAATCTATGATTATATGTATAAATGTTACGAACAATTTAAATTCTTAACTGGAATTTAAATGTTATTTGGGCGTCTTTGTGAAACTTACACAAGGGTCTGAAAAAAAAAGGGTATATAAAAAGCTACGCAGTGACTCTCTCACGCTGATGCTACATGGCCACTCTTGAAGACAATGCACCTTACTAATTGCTTTACTTTCTAGTAGTAAGGCAAGGTCACCTGTCAGGCCACACCCGTACAAATACAAGACCAGGGAGACTGTTTCCTCCAGAAAACATTACCAACAAATATTTGTTCAACATTTGTTCAACTAATCTTTGTACCGTGCTGTAAACATCTCAGATCGTGTAGCTTGGAAGTCTGTGACGTAGGCAAATCTCCTTGGAGATCCCGTGTAATTCCTTCCTATCGCATCTGACAGATAAGTTGGTGGGAGCAGAGCAGCTATTTGGGCTAATGGCCCCTAATTTGGCAGAATTCCATGCTGTGAAAAAGAAAATAAAAGAACAACTAGAACATGGTTTTCCTCACAGAAGCAAAAATAATGGTAGCTAGTCTCAATCCAAAAATCTTAAATACTTTTTTTTTTTTTCTAATTTATTTTTCAAACCATTAGGGGGAGAATTTGGTAGTAGTCTAAATGGCAGCATAAGGAATATGGAAGATTGTGTCTGTGTAACCACGCATACAGGTAATTTGCTACTATCAGGAACTATGTTGAGCCACTTCTTCCTAGCTAGTACCAAACTTATGCCACAGAGTCTACAGTTCACCACTTTTGAACAGCAGCAGCCCAAGGAATGGACTGGTAGGGCTTGTTTTAGGCTTAGACTGTAACAAAACCCCAATGAATTAAGCCACTTCCAGTTGATGTACGTGCTACTAAATTTTTCAAAAAAAAACCCCAACCCTGCCTGTTATCTAAAGTAGGCTTATATTTGATAATACCAGATTTATTTCTAATGAAGGTATTTATGCAGCCCTTGAATATGTTAAAGTTTTGGAGATGTTCATAATTTTTGAGATACCTGTCCTCAGGCAAAGAATCTATGTGACTTGTCCCGAATTCCACAGGAAGTCTGAAGCAGTGACTTCAACATCAGATCTTTGAAGGCATCAAAGACACATGTGAGTTTTCCTGCAAAAGCCTATATGGTGTCCAGGTCTCAGTATTGGTTGTCTAATTCAAATGTGGCTTGTGCTTATTTTCAGGAGACCTTATCAATCAGCAGAACTTGCCACGTGTTTAGGCAACAGAGTATGTTTTGTCCACAAGAGGCTGGGATGATCCACATGGTGTGTTCTCCAACCACCGTTGTCTCCTTGGCGTCAATACAAGAAAACAGTGGTTGGTTGTACTAAGTAATTTGGGAGAGTTTTAATTAGAACCATGTGAAAGTTATCCAACACAGTCATTTTGGGTTAAAAGCCATGTGGATTTGCCAAAAGGGAAATTGTTCTAAACAAAGTGTCAAGCCTGGCAAAGTTCCATCATTAAAAAAGTTTCACACTTCTGAAATTCTTCCAATGCACTGCCTGATATTTTCCAACAGGAAAACAAAATCTTTATTTGATTTGAAATTATTTTTTACTCACAGCTATAAAGTTCGAAATGCTTTCAAAGTTGGAAGTTTTGATACTAAAAACTATTAAAAAGAAAATTCTATGACTGGTAGAGAATGAATGATTTTTGGAGCGGGCAGGAGATGCTGGTTGTATATGACATTTAAATTAAGACATTTAAGAGACAAGAAAAACATGGAAATCTGAATCCATGAAGTTATTTTCCCAAAGGGCCCCAAACGTCTCTGTTCTTAATCTCAGGCAATAAATCACATCTGTTTCTGGAAAACATAATGCAGTGGCCAATCTTTCATTACACTCTATTCCCCCTCCTAAGGCACTGAACATCCTTGGTGAGGAATTGTGTCCCTTCCTTTACAAAACCAAGCATGGCCATACAAAAAGAAATACTTTTTAAAGATACTGCATCTTGAAGTCAGGATGGCAAAATGGGCAGTTTGCACGAACTGAACTCTGAAAAGCTGGAGGAACATTTATTCTCTTTGTTTTGTTTTCAGGGGTGAGTATAAGCGATACTTCCCTTCTCTTTCTCCCTATTTCCCTTCCCACTCTGGTTGTTTAAACTATAAGCGTTCAAGGAGAAGATTGTCTCTTACACTCTGCTTCTACGCTAATAAGTCTTTTGCTTCTGTAGGTACCTCATATTATGTTATTAGTAGCAGTGTATCATCATATTATTCCTTTATAACAAAGTTTGATGAAAGATTGTTATTTGGCAGTTACAACTATGAATGAGCTGCATATTAGGATCAAAGCACCCACACATGAAAGTTGTTTTGGAAAAAAAAAACCCTAATAACAACAAAAAATTCATTGAATGGTTTTGAGCAGTCCTCCAAACCACTTCCCAGTAACATGCACTTTCAAGAGATTTTGAACATAATTTTCATGATTTTTTTATATATTTTTTCCTTTTTGCTTCCTTCAATGTCAGATTTTTAATCTCCAAGGTGAACAATAGTCTTTGAACATGACATTTTGTGCTACGACCCCAAGATCTTTCATGTCAATAGGATGCCTCATTTTTTAATTTTCTACTCAGCTCAAGGTCTTTACCTTCACTTTGATCCCAAAGGATCATCACTTTTTAATTTTCTGTTACTGTGTATAGTTGGGACGATGAACATTCTTCATCTCTGAAGATGTGGTACTGGCTACTGACACCCTAGTTAATGATTATTTTCATTGTGTGAGTAATAGTAGCATTGCCTTGTGCTCTAAAAGGTACTACACACTCCTGTAATCACAATGAGATAAAATCTGGAAAATATCTCTCGTTTTTGCATGCTCTTGTTTAAACATTTTGCAATCATTCTAAGAACTGAAAAAAAAGTATCATTTATGATAAAAGCTTTAACAGGATTTACACAGAAAGAGCATAATGCCAAAAAAGGCTCTAAATTTGTTTCAGCGTTTTCTATACTTTTTTATATGCTATTGGAACATGATAGTTTCTCAGTAAATGAAGAAATTAAGAACAAATGGCCCAGAACACAGCAGTTCCACAAAGAGGCTGACATTAGTCCACTTATTGTTTTACAAGACTTAGCAGTTACTGGGTAAAGGCTGCATTTGCAGCTACTCAACATGTACAACTACTGGCTGATGTTTGTGGAGTTTTCAGATGTAGATACTTCTGTGAGTCCTGATGGAGAAAAAAATGTCAGTTGTACACATTTTACCTCTCAAAGAAGATGCAGAGTCATCACCTCACCTAAGCTTTGGCAGTGGGATTCATCTGAAGAACTGAGGAGCTGTACGTTCAGGCTCGTCATCTTGGTCTTTCATTCCAGTCAACAGAGACCTATTTAATGCATCCAGATCATTAAAGGAGAAATTAATCTTCTCCTGAAAGCACATGTTCAAAATAAGTTAGAGAATTGCAGTGGGAAGAGGCAGGTTTTTTCTTCTGATTAACAGCTAGTGTGGCCTCAGTGGTACCTATCACCTGTTTTATATACACTTACATAGGGGCTAAATTTCTCATGAAGGATAAGCGGGAGCAACATCATCTGCTCCCAGGAGAAGGATATGAGGAAAAAAAAAAATAATCTGGACAGTCTTCACCTTTTCTGTTGAAATGGTCCCAAGTTTCCAGCCCTACTCACACAGTATGCAAGATGCATGTTGGAGAAGGAACTGATTCCTGGGGAGATAAACCATATCCAGGTTCCTAACCATAAAGAGAAAGCATCATCCTGCTGCCTAAATAAATCTTGGTGGCCCAACAACATTTGGGATCTTTCTCCCCAAAAGGCACAGCCTCAGCAGAACAGATTGAGGACGGCTCTTCATGTTGAGCAGCTAGTGCTCCAGCCTGACCTCCCCAGGCAGAAGGCCTCCTTAGTACCTCAGGGGTGTTTCTTTTTTGAGAGACTGTCTTCACGTGTAAGTCTTCATTCTCACCTGAGGATGTGTGAAGTCAAGGCTGAGCAATGGAATGAGAAATGGAATGAGAACTCGATTATTTCGTCCAGTTCTGAGCTCCTCAGTAGAAGAGAAAGGTGGACATACTGGAAAAAGTCCAGCATAGGGCCATGAGAGTGATTAAGGGACAGGAGCATCTCTCCTATGAGGAAAGGCTGAGAGCTGAGACTGTTCAGCCTGGAAAAGAGAAGGCCCAGGGGAAAGCTTATTAATTTATTTAAATACCTGAAGAGAGGGTGCAAAGAGGGTTGAGCCAGACTCTTTGCCGTGGTGCCCAGTGAAAGGACCAGAGGCAATGGGCACAAACTGAAATGCAAGAAGTTCTGTCCGAACATCAGGAAACACTTTTTCACTGTGAAGGTGACTGAGCACTGGAACAGGTTGCACAGGGAGGTTGTGGAGACTCACTCCCTGAGATATTCAAAAGCTGTCTGGACACTGTCCTAGGCAACTGGCTCTGGGTGACCCTACTGGAGCAGTGGAGTTGGAATAGATATTCTCCAGAGGTCCCTTCCAACTTCAACCATTCTGTGATTCTGTGAAAAATAGCCTGTTACTCACCTACCGTGCAGAATGGGTAGAAGTCAGAGGAACAAAAAGAACATAAAGTAAGAAGGGGACCCACCGCAGACTTTCTCAACATACAACAGTTGCTAAAGAATAAACAATACACAGTTATTCAGAGGTGAGAATTACACATGCTTATGTAAAGAATGAGAGTTTATAAAGTACGTAACCAGCCTTCACAGCTTGAATTCACTTTCAGCACAAAAGTAATGTCACTTCATCCCTACCACAGGGGCTGACTACGGACCGCATTTGAGTAATGTTTGCAACAGGAAAATGAATTCTTAAAGTTTATCATGAATCTCCAAATTTCAGTCTGTTGCCAGGTTAGGAGTCCTTGTCATTTAACAGCAGTCTCTGGTTTTCAAGAGGAGAGTTTTGTGGAATGATTCGGGCTGACAATTACTTTACTATTGCTTAACTAGTCACTCTTGGTCAGATGAGCTGTAGTAAGAGACTAAGTACAGGCTTGTAGCTGCAAGAAAGACTTAACACTTCTGGTAACCCTTAACAAACTCGTGCATTTATGACTTCTGACAACTCGAATTTGCTACTTTCCATTTGGCAAGGTAACCTTTAAGCTGTTAAAGCCTTTCCAAAGAGCATAACTGTGGTGGAAGAAGGGGATCTGTCCATGCCTACAGCCCCTACCATTTGCCCAACTTACTGAAGTCCAGGATATACTTATCTCCCCATATTATGAATCACAATTGTATAACATTAGCTTCTAAATGCCAAGGGTTGACAAATACAAATAACAAGAGGCTTTTCTATCAAATCTCTGCTTCCTTTCATGTGGGCTGGCTTTTACATAGATTTCTTTTCCTCTTGGTCACAGATCCTCTTCTTTCAGCCTGTCCTCATTGACACAAAAGGAAGATCCTTGATGAAAACCTTAAAGATGCTCTCATGCATATTTACAACGTCTTCTAAAACCTTTGTGTGACACTGAAAAAGGCTGGAGACAGAGTGATCTCTCGGAAACAGAAGAAAAGACAAAATATGTTATCTTGAGGCATGAGGGTACACAGAGAGAAGCGAACAGAAAATTTTGTTTTGATTTTCACTGATAGGTGGCTAAGTCAGAAAACCACCTCAATACTTGACAACATAGATCTTTCTTCTCCTTCAAAAAGAACTTCTCTCACTCATTGTTTCTAGTCTGTTTTCCAGACTACAAATTTTGCACTGAATAGACTATGGTTATTCCCATAATTTTAATCCCATACATTTAATTGTTTTGTACTTTGCAATGATGTAAGGCATACGGGGATGCAGTTTGCAGGGCGGACAAGTACTACTTGGGATTATTTCAACAGTGGTCCCAATGGAGTTCCAAACAAAATGATTAGAAGTAGTAGGATTTTGCGGAACAAACAGGAATAACATAGATGTGTAGGTTTAACTACTGCTCGTGGAAGTAGTTCCCTCTTTTCCAGGTTGCTTTTCCAAAGATAAAATGAACTGTCCTACATACGGACGTCACTGGAGAATTAGTTTACTGTTAGGAATACAGTGGGAGTATCAGATGGCCAATATAGAGGAAACAGAAAAATTCTTATTATTGGGAGAAAAAAGGAATGTTATTACTTGAAAGGTCCAAATTCATTCTTCCAGAAGCTATCAGCAATTTTCATGAGTATCTACAGCTCATCAGGGTCTAATTTTGCTCCAAGTATGTGCAAAGTCTAGCTGTCTAGTTGGCCAGGCTCTCCCATGCTTGCTGTGCTTCATTAACTGTGTGCTGACAGCAGTGATATTACAGCAACGACAGCTTTCCTCCTCTCCCCATTTAACCTGCTCTTCAAGATATTATGGTGACCATAAGAGTGGAGTAGTAGCAGGCAGAAGTTGGTGAAAGTCTTGATAGCAGTTATTCAGACTTTACCGCCCACTTCTCTCCTCTAAAAATACAGTCGGGTGGCCCAAGAAGTATTGTGAATTTCTTTTCACATTAATTCAGAAGGCAAAAAAGAAGAAAAAAAAACCCTGAAACCTACAGAAGTTGAAGTGTTTGTACAAAACAAAGCCATATTCACTTCTCAGTGCAAAAAGGCTTTTCTTTTTGGAATTTAATGTATTTTTATAAAACCACAAAAGACTTGAAAAAATGGAAGATTTTTCTTTCAGTTCAAACAAAACATTTTATTCCGTTTCAAGAGCTTTTTTGCAAGTTTTCAATTGGTTTGAAAATGTGAACACATTTTCTATTCCAAATGGACTGGAAAAAGTTATTTAATCACACAACTCTAGTTTTGGCACACAAATAGACCAATTATTTCCTAGGGATTTGCAGGCTTTTTGGACAGGTAAGTCTTCAAATAGGTCTGAAAAAAAAATAATGCTGTGGGTAGCTGCGGACTTCTATGGGAAATATCCCTATAGTTAAGAAAACACAGGGGTCGTTTCTTTATTTTATATACTCTTAACACAGTGGTTTGTGGGTCATAACCTGTCACAACAGATCTTAATAGTATTCTCACAGGACTAAAACATGCAGCGAATATGATGGGCCTGATCCAGACTTTTCCCCTGGGATACAAGACATGTGAGGCTGCAGTGAACTCTATGGGATCTTATTTAGAGTATTTTAGGAAGTTACAGTCCCCATATGTAAACTGCTGCAGCAGAGTCAGCAAAATAAAAACATGAACACCCTGAATTCAAGTCAGTCCAAAGTCCTGTAGCTTAGCTCCAATCCACTTTTGTCAGCAGATTTAAAACTAATCTCCAGATTTTCAGCTATTTACTGATACAGGAGCAGTAAGCTTTGGTTGCAGTTCCACGTCATAAATGCTTGGGCAAAGGAAGGCAGAGACATCTGGAACAGTTGTTGCCATTTTTGTTTTCAATCCCTGTTCATAACTGTATTGTAAAGCCACACAAAGGATGTAGGAGTCGACCATGAAAGGGACTGATGTCACTTCCAGAACATGAAAGGCAGTGTTTCATGGTGACTTGGGTAGTGATTCAAGACCTCTACAGACCCTTAGCATGTTAGTGAAACTCACTCATTTGCCTAAGTGACTACACAGACTTGACTTTGGGTGTAACAAAACGTGGAGGAGGGAGACTGCCTGGGCGTCACGCTTTCAGTTGGCCCTGGGACCCTCCACACTCAGCGTATAAGCATCTTTAAATCTGAATCTGAAGAGATTTGTGTCCCACGTGGTACAAATGTCACCTAGTGATAGGCTTTGGATTCTTCTATAGAAAGGAACGACTCTTCACTTTGTCTTCTAAAGTGCTGACAGACACCTTGAGATAATTTAGTTACTTATATATATATGACTAGTGGTATTTGTTCTTGGGTATTCAAGACGGATACATGAGGATAGCGAGTATCATACAGGACCTACAGGAGATACACACCCTTTTGGGGAGGAAGTTAGAATTCAGGTAAAATTCACCATTATTTTCAGAATAAAACCTTGTGTCTACATATAAGCAATCCTGTCCCAGGTCTCCACTAGCAATGACGGGACTTTAGACATCTCCAAGACCTATCTTAGCCTATCTTCAGACATCTCAGATATCTGGATCTGAAGGCACCCTAAAGCATTTCTGAAGTGTGACCTTAAATCTCATTTTCAGTTCTTCAGAACATAAAAAAATGCATTGTTTTCAGTGTATCAGCAGTTTCAGTGACAGCTGTGAGGTTTCTTTTTGTCATAAATTATTAAATGCGCTATATACATGAGGATTTGATGTGACGTGCCTTAGATTGTGAATTACATTTAATATTGCCACAATTGTTTTCGCTTCACTCCCTTCTTTGTTTCAACCACCCATCACTTTGTTTAGATGAGCAGTAGCTTTGGGCAAAATTTTCCTGAATGTGTTTTGACCTGGGTCTGGGAATTGCAGTGCCGCTACCTTTCTTGTCTCCATGCATGAGACTGAAAGCAGCACTTAAATGCCATCTAAGGTCTAGCCAAGGACTTCAGAAACAGAGTCACACACTGATTTATGTGAATTTCATTTACAGCAGCATAGAAATGATATGGGCTAGAACAGAAGGAAGCAGTTACCCAGAAAAACTTCAGACTTATTCTTTGATCTTGCAATTGCTCAAACACTATTTGTCCTGCAGAGCAATACTTCAGAAATGTGATAAAAGAGTATTTTAATAGGAAGAAGATAAAGGAATTTATTACAAATAGGTCATTTTGCCCTTCCAAACTCCAACCTCCAACCTGACACACATATTTCTGATGGTGAATGGCAGTTGTCTGCCTTCACAGGTAGAAGATACTGGGTGTCAAAATCCTTTTTACAGAAGTAGGAAGACACAAAGCAGGAACAAATGACCGTGAGTAAAAAAAAAAAACCAAAAAAACCCCACAAAACCCAAAGACCTGTCACTCCACCAAGTAATTGTACCTGAAGA
>RSEF01000002.1:2023447-2037324 GCA_003993805.1 Himantopus leucocephalus | reverse complement strand
CTCTCTCAGCCTGTCCTCACAGCAGAGGTGTTCCAGCCCTCTGTTCATCTTTGTGGCTTCCTCTGGACCTGCTACAACAGGTCCACGTCATTCTTGTGTTGAGGACTCCAGAGCTGGACACAGTACTCCACGTGGGGTTTCACCAGAGTGGAAAATGGAAGTGACATGCAAGTATTACTTCACCTACAACCTGTAAGCAGTTACAAAAAGCCCAGGATAGCTGCTCCTAGTACGTTTTTGGTATGTACTTTTGCGCACAAAACTCTTCCTTAGGTATATTCTCTGAGATTACAGGGGAAGGGGCAGCTGTGGGCTCCTGAGCAGCACTTACAAGCAGCCTCTTTACAGCCCTGAATTATGGCTTAGGTTGTTCTGCAAGTACACACCCCCCACCCCACCCCACCCCAAAATCGAGTGATTGTGAACAGCATGAAAATGTCAAAATCACCTAGTTTAAGCAAATCAGAATCTCTTTCCTGCGGAACAAGTGGTATGTTTCACCAGGGCTATTCATAAGCCAGAATTTTCAGCTTTCAGCATCTACCTGCGTTTCAATTTGAGTCTCTAAAAGAACACAATGAACATGATTTGGGTTTGTTTTGTGTGGTCTACAAAAGAGCATAAAAAAAGCTGATGAAAGGAAAAAATTTTGCTCCAGCTTACATGAAACAAACAAATGAACAAAAGGGAATAAGAAAGTAACAAAAAGCAAAATCAAGTATGTATTGAGTCTGAATTTGGAGCAAAAATTTGACAGAGTTAGGAATAACTAAAATTTGAAAGTTATAATGGAAATTCTTCAAATTTCTATAAGGGTCAATCTGCCTTGAATGGAGTGTGAGTTTATTAAGCAATAAATTGGGTGAAATGTAGCTCTATGGGGAAAATCTGCAATGTTTTCAGAATTATAATACTACACAAANTAATGGAAATTCTTCAAATTTCTATAAGGGCCAATCTGCCTTGGATGGACTGTGAGTTCATTAAGCAATAAATTGGGTGAAATGTAGCTCTGTGGGGAAAATCTGCAATGTTTTCAGAATTATAATACTACACAAACCAGATTAGCTTTTTTGATCTTTTTTTTCTTCCTTTCCGTTTTGTTCAGAATATGTTCTTAATTTCAATCTATTGGAAATTTTCTAATGATCTTCAGTAGGTTTTGGAGGAATTCTAGGAAGGTTACACAACTCCATTCAGGGACTTGTATATTTTCGAAATCTTCTGTTCATTTAAATCTCCAGTTTTAGAGAGGATTCTGCTCCCACATTGCACAAGTGGTTCAGTAAGATTAAATTCTGCTATGTTAAAGCAAAAACATGGTAGCAGTCTCATTACATTTCATCCTCATCGTGTTTAAAAAATAGCTCGAGGAAAAAAAATGAATGAAAATTGGATTAAGACAGCGCATGTCCTAAAGAGAGAGAATATTAGAGGTGTAACCACAGTAATTGTTCATGTATGCAGCCATCCTTGTTAGAGAACCTCAGGTAGAATAAATCAGCACAGTTCTTAGCGATTTCAGCTATTTCGGATAACGTCTAGAGGGTGTAGCATGGGGTAGGTCCTACCTGGGTAACAGGAGTGAATGACTCCATGTATATAACCTGTGATCCTCTACAAAAAGAGTCCCAAATTGCAGCTCCCAGTGCAGTTTTGCTATGTAACAAATTCACGCTTGCAAGGTAATTTTTGCAAGGTGGCATGGTAACATTATTAATTCCCTGTCTTTATCTTGGTAATCCAGGAACAAGTTGTCCTCATTGTGAATGTTGATGTGAGGATGTATCAAGGGTGCTTATAGAGGATTCTCCAAGTAAGTGAAACTACTTAGTAAAGTACATGGTACTTGAAAGACTCTCTGTGCCTCACAGCACATGGAAACAGGGCAGTGCTCCTGGGGAAACTGAGTTGGAGGACAAAAGTCTTTGTATCTTTTATGAAATGCTGATTTTTCTTAGGGAGAGCTTGAAAACAAATTGAGGATTGCAAGAAAAGGGCCAGAAGTGCTGATGCAAAACTCATGTCGTAGAAGAGGAGTAAATCTGTTTAAATTACTGACATGCTCTTGTTCCTTTATATCACTCAGATATACTGGAAAAAATATCCTTAAAACTTAGAAATAAGTACTAGCATACAACTGATAGGACATATTGCAGGAATTTGTTGCGGTTTGTTATAGTGCTCCCTCCGAGTTTCTTTTTCTGTAGCTGTAAATGGAAAATATGTCTGGTAGGGAAACACATAGTTGAAGCACCTAAATATGCTAAGGCTTTTCTAGATAAATTCCTAAAATGACTGAGCTTCAACCAGTCTGCTCTACTTCTCATTGAAATGTTCCTTGAGTGTTCTCATGGTCAGTTCCTGCATCTCTTCCTGAGGGTGGTGATCTTCTAAGCCTTCAACTATATCCCCATCCCTTTTTTTTATATTTTATATAACTAAAATGTGTACTGTACTGCTGAACTGTTGCACCCAAAAAACTCTCTTTGGATTTGGATGGAAGTCACCACAAGTGCATACAGTTGGGATTTATTTTTGCTTTCTCAGCATTTTTCAATTTCATATTTGTGTCCTCCTTACATAGTGAGTAGGCAGAGACATTTTGCCTTGCTTAAACTGCCTCATTCCTAATGTCAGAAAACATTTTGAGGGCAGCAGTCAGAGCACATTCAGAGACTCAGGAGGGTGAGGATAGCAAATGTCACCTTTTGAGGTCTACGTGCCAGCTTGTTCCAGACAAACAGCTGCCTGACAGCCCTGAAACAAGGGATACAGGTGGGTACAAATTACATCTCCGAGGACTAAGATGCACAAAATAATTCGGTGTCCATATTTTGTGTCTAGACTGCTGCTTGTTTAGATGGGTAAAACAGTTGGCTTGTTCAGATGGGTAAAACTGTTGGCTGTCAATGAAGGGAATCTGTTCCTAGGTTCCTGCTCGGAGGCAGATTCTTTTTTGTACTGACAAACAAATAATTTTATCCCTTTGCTTTCTTTGAACTACCTCCTGATTATTTCATGGGGGTATTTTGAAGCTCCTTCACTTGGTTCTGTGTAGTCATCAACTGCAATTCACCATGACTTCACTTCAGGGAATCATTGGCCTTTTGTTTCCAAAGCACTCTAGGAAACTTGCTCACAATGTTTCAAAATACTAAATAAATAATGAATCCCCATCGAAATCATTACAAAACTGATCATCCAGTGAATCATTCTGCTTTTATGTGAGAGCGCTCATGTTGAAAAATGTGTCATAGCAGTATTTATTGTGACCTCCGCAAAAGTAATTCAAGCCAAAAACTTCAGAAAATTCATAAGAAACAAATGAAATTAAGTAGGTTTATGTTAATTATGACCATGATATTACAGTAATAGTATTGATAGCTGTTTTTATTTAAAATGTTATATATATTATGGAAAACCCCAATCTTTACCTTGGTTAGCTCTACAAAATTATTTTGGAGACATAATATGGAACAGCAAAGAAAGAAATGGTTTCACAGTCAGGGAGAGATGAATAGAGATAAGAATTTCTTGCTCTGTCAGTAACATTCCTCTTTTCTCCTTCCCTTTGCTGTCAAGGATCCAAATATAATTGGGACAATCCAGGGAGACTAAAGTCTGGCTTCCTCAGTGCATACAGGGATCCATGTGTTTATATTGTTTACGGTGCTGCAAGACAGTTTTCTTGCATTTCTGGAGCTCAGAACTGACTCTTCAGTGTTTCATTTCCTAGTTTTACCAACAGTCAGATGGTGTGATGGACCTGAACGGAGTATCAAATCAACATTTATTCAAAACTCTGCACTATGAGAATCATCTTAGAGCATTGTTAAGCAAACCTCAATTAAAAGTGTGTCCATCACAAATTGCTGAGGCCAAAAGAATTGTTGGAGTTGGCGTGGGACAGAATAAGCAACCTAATTTTACTTACACGTCACCTTTGTTTCACTGGAACATCACCTAATACACATCAGTCATGATCAGTGAATAGGAACATTGAGGTCTGCAGTGCTCACAAGACAGATATCTCTTGGAACAAGTAGATTTTTGACTCTCAGCAGCAGGAATCAATTATCTATAAAACAAATAGTGAGTCCAGATTAATGTGACTTTTGGGCTGTACTTTAACCAATAGTTAGTTGATCTAATCACAGAAGCTGGAGATTTTCATTTTCTCCTGCATCGACAAGGATGGCACCTGATGTTCACTAGTGCGTGTGATGCCACCATGTCAGAGAGGTTTTGCTGGCCTCCACCAAGAGTTTGTGTTTTCCATGCCTGCATTTTCAATCACTCAAAGGGAAAATATTTGTTATACTGCCACTGTTGGAAGAGCTGCACTAATTTATACTACCTAAGGAGCTAGCCTTGAATCTGCTGCTTTTATTCTGCTGCACTAGTGTTTTACTTGAAAGTGACTCAGTGTGAATGGAGTGATGGATTTTACTCACAAGGCCATGTATAACACCTGGGGAAAGATACTTTTAGTCAGTAAGTGTCATGCTTCAACTGCTAAGTAATTCTCTGCTTACTTTGTGTACTGGTCATAGATTTCTGGGAAACCTCGATTAGCTTCCAACCTCTGTTAGGTAGGTTTGAAGAACAACTGCAGGATTTTCAAGGAAAATGGCTGTAGCTCACTGAGTTTCAGAATGGCTTGGTTGCCTCTGAATTGCTCTCAAAACATTAACCTCAGTGATAACATCATTGCAAATGTATGGTACTGGAGAGCTGGGTATATGCTGTGATCCTTGTGTTACAGTAAGCCTTCATCAAGGCTATCTTTCATAATCTCTCTTCTTTCTACTGACAGCGGGACATGCATGCATCACAGATAAGAAGAGTCTTGGGTCTTTTTTGATTTTTACCTCCTAGGCACCTGCTTCTTATTTTTACTGTAGTTACACAGATGGAAGAAAACAATGCAATTATTTTGTCACAAGCTCATTAGGACCAACGCACCATTACCTCTGAAGAGCTGTGTAGGGACAACCAACTTTCGCCTGTAATACTTCTGCTGATTTAATCAGGATCTTTGTTTTGTGCTTCTCAGTTTATTGTCTGCCACGTAATAGTCCTTCAGAAATATGGGAGGAACTTGTTCTCAAAGTCCTATACTAGACACGACTGGCAATGACAGAAATGCTTGGAAGTTCTCTTCCCCCTAACTTTGTTTCCACCCTTGCCTCCAGGTTTATTCGTTTTAGAGGAATAGCTTCTCCGTAAGGAGTAGCATGAATACAAAGAAAGACAACGAGGTAAAGACTTTTCATAGCTCAAGCTGAAGTTACAGTTAATGAGGATCCTAAGAAATAAGCAGAAGATATTTTTTTCTGGGTCTTTGTGTTTACCGTTGTAGAGAAAACTGATAACCTCAGAAACATCTGGGTTAGCAGACCCTCTGGTGAGAGACACCAAAGCCATGTTTTTTGTTTCCAGAAGATGGATTTCTTTTCTATAGCAAATGCCTATATTCATTGTCTACTACATGAGGTGTTAGCTCTTGTGTATCTGTGACGTGGCACTGGTACAACATGGTCCTAACTCCTCCAAGTTAAATCAAAGCAGATATGGTTTTTCACTCTTTTTTTAGACAGATATCAGAACTACTCTGTGTTAGGTGATACTTGCACCGTCATCCAGATGTTCATATCCCATCTCTGTCATGGGATACTGGGCCAGTTCTAGTCACTAGTTATGTTCCTTATTTCCCAGCAAGACCTAAACCAGGTTTCAGTGACCACAGTAGTGCAAACACTAAAGCCCTAGATGGACGTCACAGACCACAGCTACTCAAGGTCATGGTTTGCCATACCAGGCCAACTAGTCACTAGTTAAAGGCCTGATACCAGTTTCTTCAAACACACCTCAAGCTAATATAATTCAAATTTATAGCATTATTTTTTTCTGTGGAGTTCCTAAAAGTCTTAAAAACATATTTTGGGTATATAAGTTATTTAAATTGCCTTAATATGTGAAAGCTAACTGACCTGTTTGTGCACTATCAATGACAATAAAAAGAGATCACACTTCTGATCATTTGCTGTAGTCTTTCCTCTTTATACTGTAAAATATATATTGCCCATTAATATTTCTGTGTTTTATTTTATATGAAATTCAGTAACAATTGGAAGCCATAAATATATCAACGTAATCTAAGCATTCAACTCAACAGATCAATGATCAATTCTTCATGTATTATTATTGACAAATACTTTTAAGGACTGAAAGCTTTGATCTTTTTGAATTCATGCAGATCTATGAAACTCAAGCCAACCTATTACATCAAATCTTTCAACGAGAAATGTTAGTTCCACTTTGAAGTGGTCTCTAGGTAGGATTTTTTTTTTTGACATATAGATTTTTATGGTTAAAATCACAGAAAATCACTAGCATTAGAATCAGTGTTCATATTTACTGTACAAAGTGGAACAAAAACCTAAAGGTTTTATTCCAAAACATAGTGAAAAGACCTCTGTAAAAGCACTCCATTCTTCCGGGCCTCATAATAGATTTGAATCCTGCTCAGTAAGAATTTTTCTCTTAGATGTCTCCAAAAAGTTAGCAATGTGAAGAAGGAACTAAGACCTCTGTCTATCATTATGTCTTGTGTGGGCTCTTCTGTTTCTTTTCTGTCTCTCTTTCTTTTGTATTCCCTGGAAGGGTTAAGTTTCCAAAAGAAGCGTTTGTCTTTTTTTTCTTTGTTCGTCTCATATTTAGCACAAAAGGCTCATCTGTACTTCAGCGGTGACACCTTTCATCACAATAANTTTCTTTGTTCGTCTCATATTTAGCACAAAAGGCTCATCTGTACTTCAGCGGTGACACCTTTCATCACAATAAGCTTTGGAAAAATTCCCTAGAGGCAAGTGCAATTAGAGCAAAAGAGGAATACAATGACTTGGAACACATTGTTTTCAATTGGCAGGAAAAGGATGCTGTGATGAAATTGTGAGACCCATCAGCTATGGCAGTAGCAGCGAAGTGAGCGAAGAGGCAGTATGACTTCCCAAAGAATATATCCCACTTGGCATCCAGAAGTGCATTGGTTTTTCTTAGGTCATTTCACATTCACATATCCTCTGCACAGGCCCAGTACTCAGTCACATTAAAATAGCATTGCATGCCTACCTTTTAACAACAGAATTCTACCCCGCTTCACACCCAAATCAAGTCTATTGACATTGACTGTCACAAAGTACCTGAACGCTACTCACTATACTGAAAAGAGTGAGAAGCAGCACTAGTATGGATCTCAGAGGCTGCAGGAAGGGTTTTGAAAATTATGATCCCAAGCCCTGTTAGAGTACTGTGACCATCCTGAGGACCAAAAGGAAAGATGGAGTTCCTAAAAGATCTGTTCTGTGTGTAGCATTTTAAAGAAGTTACCAACGGATGTGCTGGGAGATGAGAAAAGGAAGGAAAACTGCTACTCACTCTCTTGTTTTCTCTTCTGTTTTCAGAACTTTTTGATGGCCTTGAAAAGAGCCAAATCCTCTCCGATCCTGGGCCCACCCTAAGAGCTGCCCAGGCAGTAAGTCTTGATGGTTGGATGGATGTGGAAGCTGTCACACCTGAGTGGCTGCTCCAGGAGGACAAGTCTAGGACTTTGTCCTTTGCTTGTTAATAGATTTTGGATTCAGTTCTTCCTATGATTCTCTTTAACTGAACACTTCAGAAGCATGCATTGAAAGATCTAGCAGAGATGAGTACCCAAATGGCAGCTCATAGCTAATCGTAAACACATGGCAGCTGTGTAGGATGCAGGAAAAAAAGCAGATGAGTCACTTTCTTGAGGAGGATCTTTTTGATATTTGGTGTTGCTTTATCATCTAGAAAGTGTGGCTACTTTTGAAAACACAGATGAGATCATGCGCTTCTCCCTCATTAAGCCTGTTATACTGCTGACTCTCCTGCTCTGGTCTTGATTACATTTCTGTTTATAAGCTGTGCCAGTAGCTGGTAGCCATTGCCTACCAGAGAGAGCAGCCTAACAAGCCTTGGTGTATCCATGCACCTGTCCCAGCCAACAATCCCAAGTGGTTTCAAAATACCTATTAAGAATCTTGTCTCCCATACAGCAAAAACTTGATTTATTAAACTTGCACTTGTTTGAGTTTGAGTAATGTTTGTCCATTGAGACACTCCTAAAGTGGGTGCCATTCTTGTGATCTTACCTTGCAAAGCAATTTCAGAAAGGAGGAGACAGGCAGTTCTGCAACCAGAGAAACAACACGGTACTTGAGCCTTTGTTTAAGCAGTCTGGACAGTGAAAGACCATTGAAACATGAGAAGGGAAAGGAGTAAAAATTTTTAAAGTGCCCTTCTTCATTTTATATTTTTTCATTGGGGATAAACATACATGAAAAATGCTGGGAACTATAGAACTTTCAACATCCCACAGGGACTTCTACCTGTCCTTTGAACTAAACAACATTTAATTACCCCATTTCAAGTTGTCCTTTTCTGTAGAGCAGGAAACAGAGCTCCTGGGTGACACTGGAAGTGAAGACCTTTGTTGAGCACACCCACAGTGAAGGATAAAGGGCTTAAAAACATCAGGGTAAATGAATAACAAAGAGGATAATCACAGGCAAGCAGCTGAAATATTTAATTGCGTGCTGAACTTCCATTTATTTAGAGAGAATGTAGATATGTCTCACTGAACTTTGAGCAAATTGCCATGGTGTCTTTCTAATGCCCATTGGGCCTGAGTTCAGCAACATGATGGATAGTTCAATTTACTGAGTAAGCAAAGAGCTCTCCTCGAATGTTAGACACTAATCTTCTGATTGGACTCAATTGCCAGGGAGACCTGCCCTATGAAGTTTACTAATAAGAATTGATCCAGCTATTGATAAGGATTTAGAAAGTTCATGCACAGGATATTAGCAAAGTATTGAATTTAACTCCTCCCCAGCTACTGTTACAGAAAAAGTGTAAGGCTGTTTCATACCTGTTGAAAAATTAATAAATATCATCTTTATATCAAGGGACATGTGTAATGTCATTAAGGTTAGGGCACACCTTCTTCATGTTTACAAGTTATCATGAAAATTTGAGGTGTGGGAGAAGAATAAAAAGTACATGCCATCAATGTGCATGTCGAGTCACACATTCAACCCCATTATCCCTCTGAAGGTTTTAAAATTGAAGTTTTGAAAATTTTGAAAAAAGGAATATCTTGAAGGTGCAACACTTAAAGGGCTAGGAGAAGACAGCAGATTGAACCCAGCTGTCATCTTTCAGTGTTATCATCATTTAAATTACTGTAGGTGGGCCTGGTGCCCTCAGTGCCATAATGAGTTTTTTCTTGTATTGGACCTCACATGTACAGAAAGCTCAAGACCCTTCCTTAGTGAGCTCCTGCAAGAAGAGAAATCCATCAACAGGCTTTCCTTGGCACTGTGGCAAGTGGGACACAAGTTTTAGCATTTGCCTCTTTATACCAAGAGATGTAATGGGGCAAATTGTGGACAGATCTATTGTTCTCAGCAGCCTCCCAAAGGGGCCTGCAGGGAGCTAGAATATTTTCTTTGTACCTTTAAATCCCTTATTTGCAAGCAAAATGTCCTAGTTTCCCAAAAGCTTGAACAATTTCACGTCTCCTCTGGGTGCTCAGTCTGTGGAAACACCTCTGGATTTGTCAGAAGCTGGTTTGCGGAGTGTGAGTCAGTATTCCCTTTGCCTGACAGTTCACTAAAACTATATGTACTGAAAAACCCTTTTACTCCTAATATCAAAAATTCAGTACAAGTCAATAGAAATAGTGGGTTTTTACAGGTAATTACCTGTGTGTTGACTTATGCTACCAGCTCCTCCTGGAAGCAAGTCTATCATGCTCTAATAATAAAGCTCGTCTTAAGAATCTAGGGAATTTAATCAGTAGTCTTTTTGGACAGTGGCAAAAAGCACTGCTAATAATTAATTAAGGAGATAATATTAGTCGACCTATTTAGAATCTATCATCGCCACTTTTATAATCTTTTTCCTGGCAATACTCAAGCATTGAAGGTGCCACAGGGCAAATAAACTAGCCTGTTACAGCAGCAGTCCTTATGAGAAGGATATTAACACACAAGTTGTTTATGACTGCTGGACTGGTAATTGTCAGCCAGGAGCATCCTGCTTTGTTCCTGTGTCTGACAGACATCCTCTTGTTGCTGTATACTGAAATAATTCTGGCTCTCAGCACCACTCAGTACAAACAGGAGTTGAAAGAAGAGGATTTAGAGAAGCAATTAGTGCAATAGAAAGAGATTGGAGAAAGCCATGGTGTTTCTTACAATCCTTAACAAAATTTACTCATAAGGTCTGAGTTAGTCTAAAGAATGTTCCAGGCTGAGATCCTTTCAATTTCTTCACCTCATTCCTGCCTGCACCCCATACATAACTCATCTACTCCTTCAGAAGGGCAGGTCCTGATAGCTTTAGCATGTTATATTGATCTCAGTGCCATGGATATGAGCTATTATTTTACACAGTATTACCAAGTAATTGTCATAAAATGATTGGCTATGTGCAAACTCTTCACTTTGCATCAAATGCTGTAACTTAACAGAAGGTGAGGGTTGGGCAGATGTGGCCGCCAATGCCTGGGGAGATGAGACCATTTTTTAGTATATGATTCAGATCATAGATTAAGATGCTGAAATTTTGGTGTTGACATGTGTGACAGATGCCTAATCCCTACTGTAATCTAGCCAATAGATGTCTCCAGATGAGCAGATGTATAATCTCCCATTATAGTCTACTGAAAGCTAGTCAGGGCAGTTAGTGGAGCCCAGAGCCTAATTTAGCTCATCCTGAGCAGATTCCTAGAGCTTGATTGAGTTGCCTGAAGATAAACATTTGGTGACATTTGGGGAGCGTGAAACTATTTCGCTTTGCCTCCAGCTGCTGCAGAAGAAAGGGGGCCCTTAAATCTGGTGTCACCTATGCCAACTTTGTGCAGATGTCTTGGGTATCCTAGAGATTTCAGATGGTACTAAAAATCTATGCCCGGTAATTGAATCCCATCCCTGTGTTTTGTCAACACAATAGGTCTCTATGCTGCATTGCCTAGATCTTTACTGAACATACAACCTTTAACACTCAACTCACATGAAAATATCTATATCAAACATACCTTTGCCTGGAACTGAAATAGAGACAAGATATCTTGCAGCCTAGGAGAACTCAGTAGCACTTTCCATTTCTCATTTGCTTATTACCCCAAAAACAGTTGGAGAAGGGGAACTGAAGATAGAGACACAAGAAAAAACAAAGCACCTGTCTTTTGTAGAAAATCAAGACAATTCAGATGTCAGGCTAGTATTACAGAATTAAGAGCTTCCTTAATTAGTCTTACATTAGAAAGCAATAATGAGCATCTGTGTGCAGGTGAGTACTAGTCACTTCATTAAAAATCTCTTAAATTAGATTTACTTATTTACCATTTCTCTAAATCCAGAAGTATTTTGAAGCTGTGAGTTGGCCTTCATATCCCTAAATTGCAAGCTGAGAAACCGACACACAGACCTATAGCAAGATTTGCTAAATCTGGTGGAGTGCTGCAGAAACACAGCCAACACTTATATTCCAGAATTCCTTGATACTCGCCCCACATAAAGTGAGTCTGACATTCTGGACCCAACTGAAACAAAGCTAGTCAGATCATCCAAAAGATGTCAAGGGATGTACACTAGTTTCTGTAGGAGGTTCACTGTCTTCCACTGTGCAATTCCATCTGTAGTGCACTTGCCTTCCTCTTTTCACTGGCTCACTGACTTCCATCACCCTTTCATAGCTAAGAAACCTCATCTAAAGATCTCCAGGGGTGGGAAGTGGGGCAGTAGCTGCAATACTCCCCATCTTTATGCTAGATTATTGTTCATATTTGGATAGTGCCAATAGCTCCAGTCAAAAGCTCAGGTCTCCCTTGGGTTAAAAGAGGGTAACGATGCTGGGAATGTTAAGGAACTTAAAAGCAAAATATTGATGAACACACTGGGTGGCAACTGACCAAGCCTCCAAAATTTCTCTGCATTGTGAGAAGGAAAGGGACTCCAGAAATCATGGTTTAAGAAAATATCAACATGTAACCAACTGCTGTTTGTCGTGTGAATCACTAGACTTTCAGAGCATGATGACTTCTGTCCTTATCATTATACAAGGGACCTGTAAAGGCCAGTGTTCTGGAGGGGTCACAGCAAACAACATTTACTTTGGCAAGTATTAAATTGGATACACTGAGATGAAAAAATAATCAATTAAGGCTAAAAAGTCATATCAGTCAATGCAATACAATGAAATGACACTGAAGAATGTGCCTCATCATCACTGAGATTTATGGATAGAAATAGATTTTCCCCTAAAACTCAAATTACAACAGGAACTGATATACAGAGGAATAATCAGAACATGCAAGATAATACCAAGTTATACTAAATAAAATTAATAGATTAAAAGGCCTTTTTTTTGTTTGGTTTGGTTCGTTTTTTTTTTTTGTTTGTTTGTTTGTTTGCCATAGTACAGTTCAAGACACTTTTCTGAGGGTTCGTTCTGCAGCAAACCCAAGAGACCAGGTTACCAGGGTCAGCTTGGTTTCTCTGTGTTTATGGTCCCTGACACCTGTAAAACTTTGCAGGTGCCTAAATAAGAAGTTCAACCCCGGTTGTGTTCTGCATTCTTTCATAGCAATAGGGATGAGGTGTTGCTTCTGTAGAGTCCCATTCCCTTTACTTATCAGAGTGAAAAACTGGTCAGAGGAGAAAAGATCTTCCTGGCTTTCTCGATAAGTCCATGAAGGTTCCTTAACATAGAAGGTAAAAAATGGAATAACAGTTTGCAGACATTTGCTTATTGGCTCTTAAGTCTCTACCAAAACAGAACTGTAAAATTAACGGTTTGGGATAAAGGTTCTTTCACATGGCGGTCAGTGTTTCTAAGATAAACTTACTTGCAGTGCTTGAGCTAGTTGCATCAAAATCTGTCATGTGTCCCCATAAGCAGGAGTGATATCATCGAGCAGACGTACCCTAAAGCCATTGTTACCTGAACACTTTACACCAGAAAGAGTCCCCAGCTCTGTCCCTGTCAACAAATGTCTTTGCAGGTAGATTTGTTTTTATATGACTTGGATCAAGGAACTGATCAAGTTAAAAAATCAACCCACCAAAAAAGGCAACACGAAGAAGTTATTTTCAGCTGGATCGGTGCCCTAATCTGGAGCACAGCTCAGTTGCACACAGCATCAGCACAAAGGGAGGTCAAGGCACAGAACGTGGCTGAGATCAGGAGGTGATAAGTTTGGTCCTCCTGCCCAAAGGTGGCATCTATGGGAAAGTAGTCGGTATAATGTTGTACTAAATAGAATTGCTACAGCAGTGAGTGAGAAATGTTCTGAGAGCTTTGCTGGGGTTTGTAACAAAGCATGTTTCAAGCTGCCTATGTTTATCTAAGAAAGCTATTGCATGGGAGTTTCCCACAAACTGGCTGTATTACATATGGTGACTGACACAAAGCATCCCAGTTTTCTAGGTTCCCTAATTCCAGACATGAAAGACTGGTAAGCACTGTGCAGAACCCTTTCATCCTGTCTAATTTCAATGGGACTAGACATGGATGGGGACTAATGGTAAATGCTGGACGGCATCCCAGGATAGGCAAATTCACTGAAGGCACTGTGAGCAGGAAATATTTTTTATTTTTATTTTAAATTTTATTACTTCAAGAAATAGAAGCTTTGTGTTTGAATTCTGTCCTAACAATCATTGCAGATTTACAGACGCTGTACAGAGTATAACTTGTCTAGCCATAAATTTCATTTTAGATAGCCTGGACATAGCAGGTCATATCATGAGATGTCCAAGTTTTGAATGGCAATTCAT
>RSEF01000002.1:1991354-2001564 GCA_003993805.1 Himantopus leucocephalus | reverse complement strand
TTTTTTTTTTTTTTTTCTGGCAGCAAACTGTCCTCTCTTTCACCCAGCTGCGGTAAAATATTCTTGAGTTGCATCACGTGAGCTCTGCCATCTTCGATAGCTGCCAGGTTACTGATTGTTCAATGTCAGGGTATGGACCCCTGCCCAGAAACTGAGAGAAAAACATCGTCTGCTTCCAAAAGAAGTACATTCCCACTTTGAGAAGACATACAAAAGAAGACATTTTTTGGCTTTCGTAAGCTAACTCAAGTCAGGTCAGGAACTGGCAGAGATAGCGAAAACGAACCGCACCTGTGTTGGAAAAGGATGTTGACAATGTGCTGCCCAAAGGACTTGAGATCTAACAAGACAAAAGAGGATTGTGTGCAGCGTACCTCTGTGGAAAAGTGCAATCAAACACCCTACACTGAGCACAGATAGTTGTTAGCTTCTCAGCTGGGTTTTGCACAGGGTTAAGCCACCCCAGGGCCGTGGCTAGAAGGTGAAGCCAAAACTCTGAAGGATATTCATATTGTCTACCTTTGGACAACCAGTAGGGACCTCTTGTTAATTAAAGAGGCATTATAGGCCCATCCAGGAGACAGTCCACAGAACGTGAGGCGTTTTTTTTGCTCTAAATCAATATCATAAAGTGCTTGGTCTTTCCAGAAACAATGCAGGGAGTCCAGGCTTCTGCCCTGAATCAACGGCAATGGTGACCTCATCTTGTGTCACTCATGAGTAATCTCTTTTCCAGGGCTTCCCTTGGAAAGTGGTGTTCAGAGAAAGGAAGTGTTTCCTACACTGGGGAGCTGGGAGTGCCATTTTCTGTGAGGATTGCTTATGAATTTTTGCAAATGATAGTGAAAGAATGAAGACAGCAGGAACTGCAGCCTGGTAACCGTCTCTTAGCTGAGGGACATGGTCACCAGGACATAGACTTAGGCTCGTTCCTGGCTACTCTCTTCAGACCCTTGATTTGCTCATGGCTGCTCACACAGCAGCACACAACAGAACTGGGAAGTGCACTAATCTATCGCTGTCCCTTGGACAGCATCCCAGCTTCCACTCCTCAGACGTGTATTCGAATCCCACATACCAAGGTTGGCTTCTTGCTGAGGTCTAACCCATAGGCTAGGACATAAAAAATAGAATGCTCAAGACAGATGAAACTCCTCCGTGGGGTCTGGAATGCCTTGGATGCTAGATCAGTTTGGGTGAGCATTCATTGAACTGTCCTGAATTTAGGGTCTTTAGATCCTCTGCTATAGTGTTTGAGGCATCCCAGCAGATTGCTGAATGCTTTCTTCTGTCTATGTGCAAATGGCGATATTTCAGAGCTTTTTATCTTACTCCAGCTGTGGCATTAATCAGAAGAAAGAGAAAAAAACATGTCTGAAGAAAAGTCAGTCTTTCTGCCCTTACGTCCAGTTTTCAATACTATCTTTTGCAGCAGAGAGGCAAGAGAAGAAAGGTGAAAGACTAGTTTTTTTAACATGAGCAAAGCAACTAATTTGCTCTTACTGTTGTTCTCAGAGGTGGATTAATTTTTATTTTTTTTTTAAATTCATTTAAAAAGACACAGTTCATCATGAGGCAGAAACCTGGACTGGAGTGTTTCAGCCCACAATGGTTAGTCTTACAAAGCTATAACCTATGAAATCTGTGCCTATATGAACAGAAGTATTAGGTGGTTGTAATCATGAACTCTGTGACCAGCCCCACCTATGATAAAACAATAATACAAATAATAAAAAAAAAAATTGTCCTCTTCAGCTCCACTAAGAGTTAATCCTCAAGACTGTTCCAAAACGTTTCAAAATACTGAACTAAAAATAGCACAGTTCTTGTAAGTTGTTCTAACTGCTGGAAAAGATAAGGCTGTAAGACAAGGGGCAAGTTTCCCGCAAATGCAAAGACTCACACATGTACAGCTGTTTCTTTGAATTAAAAAAAAAAAAAAAAGAAAAAAGAAAACCACTGCCACAGTGCTGTTTGCTTGGTTGGCTTATGTTGACAGTGACTGTTTGGATTAAGCCCTATGGGTTCCAAGTTGAACAAAAGCAATGTTTATCACAGTGTTAATAAAAATATTTTTTAAAAAGGCTTCCTTTTCGTCACTTCACTTTCAAAAATGTTTTCTTGGGTCTTAGCTAAAGAAACCTGCCAGCAGGTACTACGCTGTTTCTTTTCCAAAGTGTTATCTCCTTTCCATTAAGGAATAATAGGAGGGCTGCACAGACTGCTTGACTGTTGGAGCTCTTGGGTTTTGCAGCTGGCATTTTCTTCTACATTTTCAGCAGTTATTTTCCACGTAAGGAAGAAATCTGTTATTTTACTCACAGAAAGCAAACAAGCAGGCAAACAAAAAGAAATGCAATTAAAAACCTAGAAAGACAAACAAAACAAACGCCAAAGGCATTAGTAGAGTCATAAAGCAAAAAGAGTGAAGAAGTTTAAAACAATAAAAGTTATACTCTCACAGCAGATGGCTCTTTGGCTGCAACAGAAGAAGATGAAATAATGAAGGTGAAATTCACCACATCTAACTTAAACTGTCCAATCTTTAACATCAGCCATGAGAGACAACCTGTGCATTTCCAGCACCCATCTATGTTGCAACAATTCCCTTTTAGGAAATGCTCATACTTCCACAGTGAGCATAGGGTCAGCCCAAACACTTGAGCATACAATAAAAAACTAATCACCAGGTAGCTAAGGTGAACTAAATTTTGGTGTGAATAAAACCATACCAATGACATATGATATCTTTTACATTTCTTTCAATAATCAAAATATGTGGACCCTAGGGCACCCCAGGTGTTATCGGACAGTTTGTATGATGTTGGATAAAAGACTTGCCTCACCGTTTTGGCTGGTTTTTAAAGGCTGTCCCCTAGTGCTGGACTACGTATGAACCTTGTTTTCTCTGTCTGTGTCTCTCTTACTACGCAGCAGCTTAAAAGCTGTTCCCAATGGAAAGAGAAGTCTTCTTAGCAGAACTTTTCATGGGGAGCCAATGTCAAGGCTTCTTCCAGCTTTTTCTCTAACAGCTCCAGTGCCAGCCAAGGTTTGTCGAACAGCTCTCTCCTACCAGAGAGCTGGCCTTGAGCACAACCAGTAGTTCTCTTAGGATGGGGGTAGTGTGCTCTAGGCGCTGGCTCAGGTATTGCTCTGGGCCCTAAGGTGAAGTGACACAGGAATGGTGCCATCAATGTGCCTCCAATACTTTTGCCCATCCTCCTCCACAACAGCCTCTTGGGAATGGTCGCTGCTACATGCTCGGTCCCCAGCCTGGCCCATACTTTGTCTGGGACCTGTGCTAGTTGTGACAGGTCAAAGCATTGGTGAGACAGGAGATTGCTCAAAGCCACATGATTTCCTCCTCTTGTCTGCATCGTTAAACACACAGGAATGAACTTCCAGTGGTCTCACTCATTGTGTTGCACTTGGACAGGGCAGGGTGAGGAAGGAACAGGCTGTAGCATTGAGATTGAACTATTTTGTCTTTTTTGGTGTTTTTTACCTGACACTGCACCTTGATCTGTCAGGAGAGATATAATTTATGTGTCAGCAGGGTTCAAGGTCACGTTAAAATATTTGTTAGTATTTTAGATAAAGTTTTGTTACATTTCTCTTGCCAGCCAGATGTCGCAATTTGGAAATATTTTTTCAGAGTTTTCATGGTTGAAAATACTAAAGCAGCAGCAATTATGTCTTAAATAAGTGGTGCTAACAGTTAAAGGCTCATCCAAATACAACAATTATAATAGCAAGCCCTGTCTTCAAGACCAAACAGCCTAAAATAAGGTCTAAAGATGATAGGTAGTCTCAAAGATTGTAATAACAATGGTCTAAGGAGTCTTTATACCATTGTCAGTTCTGAGTATCGTGATAAGTGCACATGGCAAGAATAAGAAATATCTAGGAAAAGATGGTAAATATAAGAAGTCAGGGAAAAAATAATCTACTTCCTCAGTTCCCATCAAAGGAGGTAGATGGGTTTATGCCAGAGAACTCAAAAACATTCCCAGGGATGTCTATCTGTGATACCACACTTTGACTCTGAAGACAAGGAGCAGCATAATAAACATGACTTCAAAATCCATAATGCTGACATAGGGAGCTCAGTCACAAGAATCGATCCTATTGATTTTAGTGTATGCAGGAAAGGAAGGGCTGGAAATGGTGGTCAATGCCTTTGTAGTGTGTCATTCAGGGTCAAGGTCTCACTCTTTAGCCTAAGGCTATGTTTCTATACCGACTGAGTGGAAATGTGTTGAAACATTATTTTGTTCAGTCTTCACCTGGACTGCTGAACATGCATAAAAGCATGTCAGTCAAAATGACTGATGGCTCAACTCAGGTGCCAAGAGACTTCTTCTCCTGACAAGCAAGGTAGTGACACTTGAGATGAGGTCTCAGTTTAGCAGCACAAATGATTTTGTGTCTCTGTGCTGTGAGCATATTTATACAGCAGCAAAAGTCTCTGTATGAGACTTTTGAGACTGTATGAGAATAATCATTCAACCTGCTCTGCCAGTCTCACAGGTGTCCACCACTCTGCAAAAAGGCTTCTGCTTACTAAAACTTTTATTTTGCTTTGTAGGAGATCAGTAAGGCTTTTGGCAGTGGTGGGAGATACTAAAACCAAAGATGTTGAAACTGGTTCTTTATGCTCAGACTCTTGGTATATATTTTCCTTGCCATAAGACAAAATGAGTGTTAAAATGCTCAGCAAGGGATTTTACCTACAGGATAAGTTGACTGGAGTTGAGTGTCTAGATGGAGGTGTCTACATGTTAACCAACTGTTTAAGCACTCGGTATACCACCTGACAGTAAACATTCTGCTTTGGCGTCCCACACAAAGGTGTCTAATGTCATTTGAAATATCTTACAGGTAGGTGTCCATCCTGGCCCTCAACTGTGTCTTTCAAGGAACAAAGGTCTTTCAAAGGTCTGGTCTCATATCTGCCAGCCCCTTGCGGATACCTTTAACAGTCTTGTCTCAATTGGTTCTACATGCACTTGTTTGAGGAAAGTACTTAAACCCTAAACCTACATTGATTAATGGCAGTTTAGACAGTTCATGTGTGGGGGCTACAAAAAGATGTCATATTCTGTGACTTGAACTCCAGCTATCTCTTACACTAAATCCACAGGGATTGCGAAGTATGCGAACAATGTTGCTTTTTTTTTTTTAAAGAATTGGAGGAAGGATTGGAGTCACTGCATGGGTATGAAAAATTGGTACAGAGCCCATGTACTCGGATTAAAATGCTTCCTGGAACATCAGATTCACTGGATCTGCCTGCACATACAAACCACAATCCCTTACTGTTTTGTGCACAAATATATTTGAGCTCTGATACACTCCAGGCAGGATACCATCACTTCAAACACACAACTTCTAACTGTTCCACCCAGCGTTCCTTGACAAGATCTCTTATCTTCTAGATTCCTCAGGCAATCCCTCCCTCCCAGACAATTTTTAATCTGTCCTCTTTCTATCCTCCTGTGTAGGAGTTTTCATTCAGAATTTGAATTTCCAGATGAAGTTCCACAAACTTTGATCTATTAATCTAAATGTTTTGTGATTTGATTTTATTTTTTTACTTTACACACAGTTGTGAGAGTTTGATATATCGGTTTTAATGAAAGTCAAGATAGTGTTGCCACAAAAAATATGAAAATTCAATTAATGGCTACAAAGGGAGAGCCAGCAAGAGTGAGAAACAAGGCCTGAATGAAAAAAAATGGAAAAGCAGTTAATACTGCTATGAGCAATAAAAGATTGCAGAGTTGTTGGAAGAACGCATTCTGATTATTTAATATTTGGATTAATGAACTTAATGAACTGACTTCTTTATATTTTTGTTAGTACTAGGGCAGACATTAGTGTTTTTACTTCCTTTGGTTCTCGATTGCAGGACAAAGAAGGCAGGAGCAGTTAGGACATGCCCTGGAAGATTTTTGATTTGACCAATCTAATGTTAAATCTAAGGCAACACTCAAGTGAAAAAATTAACTTCTTAGTTTGGGCTCCTTCTTTTCCTGATACATCCGAAATCTTTCTGTGGCACTTTCAACCAGAAAACACACCTCTTGTTGCCAGTATCGGCTCTGTGCTTGATGAGTCTTCACCCAGCTTTTGGCTTTCAGTTAAACTTTCCATATAGAACCTTAGAAAACTCCTAGAAAATACATTGACCTTTACAGAATGCTAAGCTAAATAACTTTCTCCTGCCAAACATATTTCCACAACTGCAATGAAAAAAAGTCATACCGACTCTTCCTAGTGCTTATTACTCTCATGTTAATTTTCAGTTTTGTCCAGAAAAACAGCAGTCGTCCAAAGACCCTGTGAAGATATCTATTGCAAAAGGGATATTGACTCACCACACTTTGAGTCTTTCCATTGAGAAGTAGAGAATTATCCCTTGGAAGTTAGCTTTGAGTAGTGGTCCTCAACAGTTGAAGAGTGGCTGCCAAGAACAAGTTATTTTGCTGATACATCTTTACATCTTAATGACGTAGTACCCATTTTGCCAGGGTTGAAACCCATGACTTCACAAGTTCACAAGAAAGACAAGACAGTTGAGAAGATATTGAGTTTATAGTGCACAAACTTAGAAAGGTTAATTGTTTCTGGCCCTGGAGACAAAATGAAAAAAGGTCATTTTGTGAGAAAAAGTTCTGCCACGCTTCGCCGGAAAACCAAACACAATATACATGCTTTCTATGCACTAGTAAGAAACCAAGTTTGTAGGAAAAGGTAATCAGTAGTGACCCTAAAATATTCCTGAAGACCAGTCCTCAGGGACCAGGATGCATAACAGACGTTTCACCACACTCTGGGAAATCTGCCAGTTGGCCAGGAAAGGAGCCTGTGAGATGCAAGGACGAAGTCAGGTGCCTCATCCCTCCACAGCTTTTCTGTGCATTCAATCATGGATATGACTGATGAAGGAGAGGAGGAACAGGGCCAAAATGGAAGGGGATGAGAGTGCTAGCGCTCGCAAGAAGAAGCATCAGTGTCTGTAATATGTTTAGTGTATTTTTCTTTTAAAGTACTGTTTTCCACCTGGAGTAGAAAGAGTCTGAGAAGTTCCTGATCCTAAATAGAATTTGGGCACACTTGAATCTGAGAAGGTGTCAAGTGAATGAAGTATAGGAGGACTGTGATCAAAAGAAAGACAGGAATTCACCTCCCCATGTAGTCCAAGCTAATCACCTTTAGCTCTCTCTAAATTCAGTGGGGTTTCTGAGGCTTTCAGTTTTTGTAAAACTTTGCTATCTCATGTTATTCTTGTAGTTTCTAGTGGTGGTTTTGTCTCCTCCCTGGTAGCAGATACTATGCCAGTTTAAGTCTACTTGTTACAAAGTTCTCCTATAACTTTTTCCATGCACTAGACACAGCAGTGTGTTTGCTTCTTCCATAAATTGTTTATAGAGTCATCACAGGTGAAATTAGAGAAAGACATTGAAATGTCTTGTCCAGTCCTTTGGATAACAAAGGCAAGGAAATTCCACAAATTACTCTTCTATTTGGCCAGCTGGTATGAGTGTAGCTACAACATAATTTCTACAGTCATAAAATTTCAAGTGAAGGCATAAGTCTCCAAAGCAAACAAAATCCACCACTTGGTAATTCCTTTAAGTGGTTAAGTAGTCTTTCTATTGTCTCATTTTCAATTTTAATTCTATATGGGTTTTTCTATCAGGATAAGATTACAAGTAAAATAACCAGAATATCCAGTAATCATTGTTCCAGTATTTTATAAACTGTTGATGTTTTCAGTAGTTATCGTATAAACTGTGGATAGTGGATGACAACACATCATGTCAGGAGGTCTAGAAAATATTGCAAAACAGATTTCCTGTAGGACGGTGGAAATATACTGGCTTTAAGATTTGCAATGAGTTTTGCATGAATGTATTAGCCCAACAGAAGGAAATCATACAAAAGCCAGGTGGTTAGTACAAATGATCTGTCTAGGTTGTTTGAATAGAGAAGAGAGTGAGGCATCTCTAGAAGGTGATTTTTGCCTGTTCTGGATGCCTGCGTTAGGAGGAGTTAAATTTCTGTCTGAAATTGTTAGTAATGCTCTATTGATTGTACAGGGAATTTAGAAAAACAGATCTGAATAAATACTTGGCTTTTACATATGGGAGTCAGGGGATGGGTCTTTGGGTATGAGAACAAAAATTCCTGATGGGTGTCAGTAAGGGTAATTTACGATATTTGGAGAACTCCAGGACTCAGCACTTCAATCTGGCAAACTATTCAGTTCTGTTTCTGTTCAGCATATTTTTTTAATTCTCAAAGAGGAGGTACAGTCAGTCATGCAGATATTTCTTTTTTTCTAGTACCCCTCTTATCTACAAATACCACATGCAGTGGTAAAACACTTCAGCTTATTTTTATTTGCCATGAGTAGAAAGAAGACCAGGTAAATGACTTCGGAACTGGATGTGTCCAACTGTTACTGGATAAGGGGCTTGCCTCGTGGAAATACCAATCCATATTCAGCATATCTTTAGCAATCCAGGTGCCGTATCAAATGCCTTCCTCATCTTGGAAACAAAATATTGCGAGTGAGATGATGAACTATCTCAAGCTGGGCTTGCTTGTTGTTAGGATAGGATCACTGTAGTGTCAGTGGCGATTTCTGTTGGTGTATTGCTGGGCTTCGATCATCAAAATACCATATGCTCTCAGGGATGGATTTGATAAGACTAATTTAATTCATGTGCGTACTCCTGAATGGCTTCTGTCAGCGTTTTCTGCCTGACAAAAGGATGGTAGAGAGACAAACTCCCATAATTTAGGGCATGTTTGTAGGGTCTTCCCTTTGTGTGGAGGAGAGCTGTTTATGCTGATGCTCATCAATTGCTATTTGCCGACAAAAAACACACTGCTGGGACACGTACAAGTCCTTGCTTGCACCCCAAGTGTAAGCAGTGATGCCACAGTGACTCTGAAAATGCCGCCTGTGTTTGGAAATCTGAGGACCGGAGAAAACTTGAAGTAGGATTTGATGGTGGTTGGCTGTTTCTGTTGACTACATAGGAAACTTCTTGCTCAGTTATAAACTTTTCCCTTAATATTTCAAATAATGTCAAGACCCACCAAATCACACACCTTTCTGGTTTCAGATTTTGTTAGAACCATTATTTTATGCTGCTTCTCTTTGAAACGTCGTATGATGGAATTACTTTAAAATATCAAAAACGACATTTCAGCAAAAAAATTAAACTTTTTTTTGAGAAAATAACTTTTTTGGTCATGTGATGTACTTTTGCTTTAAAGTATAAATGAAGTGATTCTCAGTGGCTGAAAACAAGTGACTGAGGTATAAAATAAATAAAAAAAAGAGGAAGGAATTTTTTTCAACAAAATACAGAAAACTTCCATCTCTGATTATGACAAGAGCTTAGATCTGAGTCTCTCTGTGTATTTCTGGTTTTAATGGCAATAAACAGGTAATCTAAGAGATCAGTATGAAACCTAATGAGATACCTGCCCAGTCTGGGGCAGGATGCTTGAATGTCCTCGTTCTGAAAATACCCCACGATGTTAATGGGGGTGAGGGCACACAAGGTCACAAACACTTTTTTCTTAAACCAGAATTAATTCATGCTACACCAGTTATACCTGCACTGGAGTTTCACAGTTTTCTTTTTGGCTGCATTGAAATCTGAAACACCTCCTGTGTGAATTCAGTTGAATGTCAAGTGTTGCAGAGTAACTTGTGACCTTCCTCAGATTTGTGCAGCTATTAAAACTCATATTAAAAAAAAACCCAAAACTACTTTTCCTCCCCAGCATTAAGACAGGAGTCGCCAAACCAATGAGGCATAACGTTCTGATCAGTCTTAAAGCAACACAGAACCGGAACAGCTTCACAGTTCGTAATCAATGGCATATACTGTCACAAGAGAAGGTATACGTACCTAGAGGATTATTTCCCTATATCTTCACACAATATTGCTTTTGTTCAGGTGAAATACACATAGCTGTCAAGACACTTAACTGGTCAAATATTATTCTCTAAATCCCCATGAACTCCTCTCTCATGAGACTGCACTTGGAATATTGCATCCAGCTTGGGAGTCCTCAGCGCAAGAAGGACATGGACCTGTTGGAACAGGTCCAGAGAAGGCCACAAAAATGATCAGAGGACTGAAGCACCTCTGCTATGAAGACAGGCTGAGAGAGTTGGGGT
>RSEF01000002.1:1952298-1972676 GCA_003993805.1 Himantopus leucocephalus | reverse complement strand
CCTTTCCTTTCCTTTCCTTTCCTTTCCTTTCCTTTCCTTTTTTAATTTTCAGCTTTTTCCTTGCTTTGAAGAACATTGAATCTTGTGAGTCACAGGCACTGACCTTACTTTTGTGCTATTTCTCCTATACTCTGCTGGGAGCACTGGAAAGATACTAAGCTCAATTTATCCACATAAGTTTCTACTTTCCACTGACGTCTCCAGCAGCTGTGCAGAAATGAACCCTTAAACACGATTTCCTCAAAGACAACGTGGATTCTGGAGTCCTTGAACTAAAGCACATTCTTTTGTGTTTGGGCTGAGTTTCTCATGGTTTCCCACACAGGTGAGGCAGAGGAGACTGAGGAAGCAGAGGTCTCGGTCAGACCCAGTGAGAGCGTTAGCAATCGAGAAGGGAAATGCAGCTCCCTTTTTCTTTCTGTGTAGTATGAACAGCCCAGTTGTGACTGTCATGTCTTTTACCATAAACTGTCCTGGCCGAATTCTTAAAGGTATGAGGGTTTTATAGCTACACTGGTCATGAATCTGAATTTTGTGGTGATTCTGTTAGGGAGGCCAAAATACAATAAGAGGAAGGATAAAAGCAGAGTATAAAGTTATTTAAATGGCTAATTAATTCTTAGTCGGGGGAGAAGGGGCTCACTTCCCAGCAGAAATGTTGGTTAATGTCACTGGGGGTAGCAGATTGCTGGGGTTTTGCTGTTTGTGATGCTCCTGTCCAGCTCTCCTGCTGTGTATGAACTGTGCAGATGTCCTGGGCTTGTACAGCGGACCAGACCCATTCAGCGTACAGTTTTATTAGAAATTTATTAGGTGTGGTATTGTAGCTCATCTTCAGCTTATTATCAGCAGAATATCTGTGGCTTCTTTGTGAAAGCTATACCATTTGCAAGGACATTCAGCGCTGTATTCTAACAGCTCTGGGTTAGGTCCTGTCTCCTTAAAATTGTGTTTATAATGAGTAATGAACATAAATTACAGCTCATGACAAGGAAGAGAAACAGCTTCCTCTGAAGGACTTCAGAGTAGATGGCTTAGACTGCTTTTTTCTTGCACTTACCTTCTTGTCCTGATTTTGAAAAGAAATTGAAGCAAAATCAAGTGGAAAAAACATAGTAAATAAATAATGCTTTGCCTTTATATAGCTTTTTCTATACAACAGTTTCACGGAGTCCTTGTGATAGTGCTATTTCAGGCATTTTTCACTTTATGTAACTTCGCAGTCCTACCGTTGTCTTTGAAATTGATTGCTTTTGACCTCCAAATAATCTACTAACGGTATACACCGCAGATCCTCAACTGTTGCTTCCAGTGAGATTTAGTGTTTACTTGTGGTCCAGTTTTAAATCTGTAACGGAAAAGGTGGAGTCCTGCTTCCTCCAGGTGAGTATCCAGCTGACAGACCCACGTTAATAACAGAAAAACATTGGAATGGTAGAATTCCACCCCCCCCACCTCCCCCTATTATTTTCCTCCCACATCATCAATTATATTTGTGTGAAATATCCTGTGTGACGTGAAGGAAGAGAAACTAAATCCATAACTTCTTGCATATACAGGTTGCTACTTCTTCCTTAGGGCTTAGATTCATAACATAGGTGTCGAAATTAGCCGTCCAATTTATCTAGTCACCCCTGCCCCCCTTTAATGTTGAAGGAGAGAATAAGGCACCTCCAGGGTGTAATTTATATTACCCTAAAAGGGGCATCCAAGGGAGGTTGAGTGGGAGACCTCCCAGAGGTGACTAGTTCTCTCCTTTAGGGTCATTAGCTCTGGTTCAGGTGACAAAATTCAGTGAGATAAACCTGACCGGTTTTTCACCTCAGATGTTCTACTAACTGTAATTAATACCTTAAGAATATATGCACTGCGACTGTAGCTGCAAACTCTTGTGGTTTGGGAGGTTACCTTTGCTATGGTAATGTGCTGTGTCTATTGCATCCATAAAATGAAACATTCTTAAGCTTAATTCTATGGAAAATTCTGAATAAAAATTTTAAGTTTTAGACATAAAGATATTTCTCAGTCCAAATCTGATCCAAAAGGTGGCATTTTCCTGTTTCTCATTAGTGAAATCTTAAAACAAGCATTCATATTAACCTAAATATTTTTCTTTGATAATCTCAGTGTTGTACTTCAACTTCTTTTTTTTTTTTTCAAATAAAATAGCTCAGTTTAGTTCTAAATATAAAGCTGACCGTAAGTAGTCTAGAAATCTTGAAAGTGCTTGCTTAAGGAGAGATTTGCTTTTACTGCTTCATTTTTTTAACATTATGGGGTTTTTTTTACATGCCTTAGGAAAGAACATAGTGTTCATCTGAAACCAGGATAGTCTGTGCCTGATTAAATCAAGGTATTTAAATAGTACTTCTTATTATACTGCAAAATATTGCATGCATTTACTCATTTGTTATTATTATTCTTCCAAGCTGAGATAATCTACTGTACTTACTGATGATGCACTATAAATCATTCTGCTCTACATCCTAGTACGTCAAAAGAAAACATAGTGGCTGATAATAAAACAGTATCCATTTAACTAAAGGACATTTTTACTGATGTTCTTCCTAAAAACTATATTGTAAATATATTATTATAATGGTAATCTGTCCGGAAATAAACAAACCTCATTTGACTCAAAAAGGTCATCTCAAGAGACATTTCAAGACATTTTTTTGCACTTATAAGCCCATGAACGATCATTGTACTCACATTGTCTAAACACTGGCTGCACCCAAACTGAAGCATTTCATGTAGTAACTCCTGGGGTGGGTAGAATTAGTCTTCTCTGTCATGTGAAAACAAGTACAACTGAGAAATGCAGCACAAAAACATTCATGAGCTGGCATAGACTAATTAGGAAATCAATTATAAGTAACATGATAGATGGAGGCAAAAATGAAACATCTGTATGACACACCGGAAAAGATTGGTCTGATCATATTCACACATGGACAGAAGGGTGCACACCGATGGACATATGTTTATTTATTTGTTTATTGTACTAATGCTAAACTAGCAAACTAAATAGTGCTAGGTTTTAGGGTTGGGCTTTAGGCTTAGGCTTGAGCATGGCCATATGATAGCCAATACCATTACTTTTGTATCCCTCTTCCTGAGACGGCTCTGTCCCGTAGAAACCAGCTTATTCCCAGACTACACCCAGTCATGATCTAAGGAGCAGAACAGTCCTGGAGCTGCTCCCAGCAGGCAGGATGGATGATGTGACCACATTCATTTGGGGGGAAGAACTGAATTCAGTCGTCGATATGTGAGCCATGATATGTTATTCATTTTCAAGCTATTTTGTTATTTACTTCTGTAGTTATAACGTATGGATCCTTCTCTCACATCCAGTTGCGAGTGATTTGGTGTGTTATTGCAAGGTCAGTGTCATGGTGCCGCTAACTAAATCTCACAAAATTTTAGTCACACTATTCCTGCCCCTTCCTCTCAATGTATTCACTTCAGTTCAAGCTGTGGGGTGTTTGGAATTTATAACTTTGCAGGAGTTCTGGATATTTGTTATGTCCCCAGGCTGTCCAAGAGGGACGTGTTCCAGACGCCTGGCTCGGTCATGATACATGGACTAAAGATGGGGATTTGTATGACAGTGAAGGGTGGAACAGCTTATTTGCTGCAGGCATATGATACCACAAACAGAAGCGCAAAAAAAAATATAATCTCTCACACTGTCCACAGCCATGCTCTGTTGCTTTTGCCAGCATCATGAAGAGCATCTCTCATAATTTGTAAAATAACTGTGGCAGAATGAAGTAGTTGGCAACGACAGTATGAGCGGCTTTGCATTTGTGATTTTGTGTTTCTCAGTGGAAGCCAGCTCTTCCTCAAAAGCTCTCCCCNTTAGAGAGATGCTCCCTATCCATCGTTTTGTCTTTTAAACACCTACAAATGTGTTCGCCATCCCCCAGACGTTTTCCCCAGGGCAGCAACTGCTCTGATCATCCCCATAGCTACATCCCTGGCTGCAAGGTGCAAGTTAGGGGAAGAAAAGTCACATTTGCTCACACACTTTAAAGTTTTGAACAGCTCTTACCGCTGTGGGAACCATCCAAGAAACCATACGTTTAGCTTGTCTGACCTGCTTACCATGAACTGCATCAGTCTCCCTCGTTTCTTTGGTATACGTTATGTGTATGGAGTTAGACTACAACACTGAAATTTTTTATGAATGCTTTTTCAATTCCTTGCAGCCAGGATTCAAACTAGCCCTCTCTGCCTTTGCTGCATGTAAAACCGCATTTCTTTTCCTTCTCTGGATAGAGAAGATAAAGTGACTCAAAACTGGGCAGTGTTTGTTGGGGCTAGCAAAAAGTATTGCAGAGATGCTAGCTCAGAAACATGGAGAAATATATGGATTTGATTGCTTTTCTTGTCTTTTAGTCATAGTTTTAATGAAGAGAAGATAGACACCTAGGAACAGTCATGGTTCATTACTCCAACACTGGATTTAAGAGTGTTGGCATTGTCCATTGTGCAGCCCACTCATAACCTTGAGTTGTAGTTGACTGCTCAATCCCTTTCCTCCCCCACTTGTCTTTCCCTTTTCAGCCCCATTCCACTCCATGCCTTGAGAGGTGTGTGGGCAAAGAGAGGGAGAAAGAGGAGAAATGGTGAGAACGGAGTCGGAGAAAGGCTGCAAGACGAGGAGGTGCAGGTGGTGTGCTTGGAATTAAAAAAAAAAGGTGAAAGAAAAAAGCTTGAATGAAACCAAATCCATCATAGTGATGTTAGATCATCTCCATGTGTGGCTCGTCTAGCCAGAGGGTGAGAAATGATACTGCAGTGTCATATTAAAGTAAAGTTCTCTGAAAGTACTATGAGAGCTAATGAAATTAAATAGCATTAAAGCTTGAAACAGCAGTGATGAGGGACGACAAACATCTTCATCTGGGCTTGGTAGAGCTGTAGAGATGGATGGAATTTAGAAGTTTTTGAGGTGAGGAAAAGCAAATGGATTTGGCAAGTGTCCTTGTGAAATGGCAGATTAATGGAGGAGAGGTTGATCTTGGCAGAGTGTGTGACAAAGTCAAGGACAAAACCAGGAGGGCTTAGACAAGATTATGTTTAACTGTGACAGTCATCCTAAACCATGAAGGAGTTGAGCTTGTCTCTGTTAGGCAAATTTTGAATCCTGGTAAACCCCTGTGCATTCTTCAAGCAGCTTGAAAACTAGCGTAACTAAACCCATATTGGATTGCAAATCGATGCAAGGTTATTTCAGTTAAACCACGGAATTCAGAGGTGAAACACTAATGTGTTAGCAAAATGAGTCAGAAGCAAGAGAAGACATATTTTACATTTAAAAGCCCCCCATAGATGGGCATATTGCAAGTGCCAAATCAGCCTCATAAAACCGTTGCTAGGAAGGTGAAGACTGATTTCTCTGCTGTTCAGGTAGGGAGGCTGGAGCACAGAGAAAGCAAATAATTCTGTAAGAAAACACTGGCAGAAATCAGAAAGCCTAGCTGAACTATTTGCTCTCGCCACTACACCCATACTCAAGAGTCAACTGAGATTGTAAAATATCCCTGGTTTTATTTTTACTTCGAACATTGCCATGTGTACAAAATGCCTTTTTTTGTTGTTGTTGTGGATGGGTTGAAAGGGACAAGAAGAAATTGTTAGCATGTTTAGTGATATGTTCTTCAGGACCGTTAAGTATCTGCTTTTTCTCTCTCAAATGTATTATCTATTCAATGAGCTTAATTATATGGTAGCATATCAAATATTATTCGGATGCATTATGTCTCTGTGGCTCCCTTGAGAAGGTCAAGATGTTAATGGGGAACAATAACAGTAAATGGAGAACATTGACTCTGTTTCTTCTCAGCTGGAAAGTTGTGCATAATTGCTTTTCTCAAATGGGATCGGAATTTGAAAACTCTGCCAAAAGCCCAAGCTTAAAGGTAAATATTGGTGCCAGAGTACAAATAAGGATAATACGTTTTAGTTTTATAGCACCTTTCATCCAAGTCTTTCAGAACATCTCATAGATATTGATCAAGAGTTTCTAAGATATTTTTTATAGCTGAAGCGTGTTGGTACAAATTTCCCATCATAATGTAAGTGATGAAAAGCAGCTAGAACGGAAAGAATGCTTTCTGCATTTTGTTTCAATACTGCTAAAAAAGAGAAATAAAAAACCCCCAGTTTAATTAAATATTTTTTGAAACAATATGCTCTTTTCTGTTTATGTATGTGTTTAAGGGGATATTTGGTTAGAGATACCTAAAGAAAGGGTTCCCGGAATTAGAATGAACAATTTTTATGTGATTGCTTTGAAATAAAATTGTTGTGGTTTGACTCCTATTAATTGAAAGTTTATTTTACAGACCCTTGGAATAGCAGAAGATTAAATGATGCTGAAATCAGATATGCTGAAGGTCATTCATATTCTTTCCCCATCCTGATTCCAGCTGTTACTCAGCCCTGTGGCCAAAAGTTTATTCCCTTTCCACTGCTTGTGAAAATTGTTCCTTAACCAGTTTTATTCAAATTGATGCCATTAGCATTAACGTTTTCCATAAGATGTCTTTTCCAACCTGATTCCTTTTGACTGTGGAGGTCTGAACACAGATATACAAATAGTTACGCTGATGGGTGTGTAGGTACTCTCCGGAGTAAACTACAAATAGAATGTAAGTATGTTTGCAATTCAGTCAACCAAAACCAACCAGAAATTTAGAAGATGACTCAATGGCTTTTGTATATCCGCATAATTAGCTATACATTTATATTTTGTTGTATGAGCTCAGTAGGCAAGGGTTTTTTTCCAAGTTTTCAGAAACAGAAGCCAGATTTAAGGAGAGCACTATAGAAGCCAAGAGAGCTTTAAAGCAGAAAGATTTCTTTCCACTGCAAATCTTAAAACACAACAAAATGCAGGAAGGTAGAAAGAAATCTTTATTATCTAGGAATGTAATATAGATAGTGTTATTACTCCTAGAACTGGAAGGAGAGTTCCAATACATCTTTGAGAATTAAGGCATTTTCTTGATGTATTTCAATTGAATTCTTGGAAAACAAGTTATCTATGGGAATCATATGCAAATGAAACTTGAAAAGGTGTCCTTTTTTTCCCCCCAACAACAGTTTTTAGAAAGCTTTAAAAGTGACACAGGTGTTGTTAAAAAAACTAAGATATAATTATCTGAGATTTGGAGAGTTACTAATGATTCTCAGAGAGAATGAGAAGCAATTCGGTTGTGCTGTGTTAATGTGTTAAGTGATTTATAAGGGGAGCAGTAATGAATTTTGTCACTTCTAAACAAAACAAAGCACTTGTAAAAAACATTGATCAGGTTTTTTTTTTTTTTTTTTTTTGTCTCCAGGACTTAGATGGATGAAGATTGCAATATCAGCAAGTTCAAGTAAGTTAAATTAACACTGTAAGTTGCAAACTCTTCTCAAAGATGTTTCTCTGACTCCTACATAAACTAGCAATCTTCCTTTTTGCTTCATTATGTATTTTAAGTTTGATCCCCCCTCTGCCCTAAAGGCAAGAGCAAATACAAATAAAGCAGAGGAAACTAGAAATTACTAATATTAATACCATCTAGCTCAAGGTGACAACTAGATGCTAATTTTGTTTTGTTCCTTCTTTGTAAAAAAGAACAGCATGCATCTGCTAAGAGGCAAATAGAAATCTATAGTTACAAGCCCTGCAATCTAAAACAAAGTATTCTGCAGTCATTTCTCTGTTACCTGTAGGTTGGTTATCCAGTTGGTAGCTTAATCTGACAAACACCTGCCCAGGAAATTCTGTAGTGCTTCTCTCAGTGTAACTCATTATTTATTTATTGTTAATGTTTCTTTACCATACAAAGTAGTTTGAATAATGGAAGCAACAGTAATTTTAGTTAATGTGGTATTCTTGACAAAAAAAGGTAGAATGAATTCTGGGTATTGCAGCAATAAGCAATAAACAAATACTATTCTGAGACAGGGAAGTGAAATTAATTTAGAAAATTAAACACATTAGTATGAAAAATATATCTATTACTTTGCCTACTAAGGACAGTGAAACAATGACATTTGCATACTCATCTTTCCTTTTTCAGTTAAGCAGAGTCAAAATATACTAGACCAATATCCTACTCTTTATCTCTTGGTCTCAGAGAGAAAGTAAGTTCTTTGGTTGCTACGAGAATCAGGGGAAAACCAGGCTTGACTTTACCAGGAAAAGTGTTCAGGTGTCTGGGAAGTCTGTGAGGTCAAAAAAGCAAAGAATTTATCTGCAGGTTGCAGTTGAATATAATCAAGGATGTATGGACACCTAGGCATTTATTTGATTAAATAATCACCTCGCCTCCACCTCCCTATGAACTGGATGGCAATACCCAACTGACTGCTCTGGGACATTGGTGGGCACAGAAGAGAAATCACTCCAAGGAGCATGGTAACATGGAAACGATGTAGAGTATCACACACTAGGTCTTGATCCTGTGCCACGGCCCAGTTTGAATAGCTTAGGAACTATTCCATTTCCTAAGAATTTCAGAGTTTTATCCAAGTAAACAGTCCAATAACATTTTTCTAGAAAACTGAGTGTAGTCCAATGTAAAAGTGAACAAACTGCGATAATTTCTCTAGCTGTCAAAAGGCACTTGACAGAATTAGCCGGAATTAGAGTACCCATCTCCAATTCTGAGTAAATGGGGCTTTAGTTCTCATTTTGCTTTCATAATTGGATCAAGACATGGTGATATTGTCTGGATGCCTCAGTTATAGAAACAAATTAGTTCCCCTTCACAGTCTCTTAAGACGGCAGTCTTACCAAAGCTTCCTGCCGTTCCCCAGTTCTTTCCATTTATTTACTGAGGCTCTGCAATTATAACAAGGCAAACGCGACTTGCTGAATAGCAAGAATATAAATGGCGAATGAAAACCATGAAGAGCTGCCCTTAGGCACATATATAATAATTCTGCTGCACACGCTTATTTATATTTCATCAGGTTGAAGCATCAGAGCTCTACCAGGACATAAGCAAATGGGGTTCAGCCTGAAACTAGTGCCGCTGCCATGAGGTGACAGTTCCAGAGCCTCAGCTGGTAGAGAGCATTGACCTCTGGAGATGACTAAATCTGCTCAGGCTCCTCCCCGGGGAGATCACAAGCTCCAGATTGACAGAAGTGCTCAGGAATTCATCTCTGAACAAGGCTGGAAGAGGCCTCAGACTTGATGAAGGTTGATTGATACAAAGGAAGTGATTGAAACATGGATCAGAGGTGGTAATGAGTAGTTCAGTGCTTCGCAGTTGGCTCAAATCCAGATGCAGCAGAGTGACCGCCAGCTCTTCAGGAGCATACAAAGGATAAGGGAGTTTTAACCAACTGTCCCACCATGAGCTTCTCTACATCTTTAATCCAGACTTGCCATATCAGATGGGAATGGTCTTTATGGAGACATCCTTCCCTCAACAGATCCATCTTACCTTACCCAAGTTTTCAACTCTTTTCCTAAGGTTTCTTTTTCTCTTTTTCTTTCATATTCCTGTGCTCATTTCTCTTACCTCAAAATCCCAAGCATAATGTATTCTCTTCTAGCAGCTCCAGCATTTTTTCCTCTCTCTCCCTTCATCCCCACTGCTGTCTCAGTTCACTCCACTAAGCTTGTCTTGGAATGTTTCCATGCAAATCCATTTCCCCTGCATCCCATCCCCTATTTTTTTCCACTTTTCTGGGATTCACATACAATAAACACCAAAAAGTTATACAAAGCTTTAAAAATTCCCATCAACAGATCTAGCAGCACTATACTCTACCCTGAACTGATAATAAGAAATAGGTATTGTGACATACAAAGGCATGAAATAAACTTTCTACTCAGGAGCTTTAATTAGAAGCTCGCTATGCTCATCTTGTTTTCCTGAAATGCATTTTAATTTATGGCCACAAGGTTTACCACCCATGATGAAACAGGTATATCGCACCACAAGATTTCCTTATGACTTCTTGTATCCTTCACCATCTTTTTTTTATCCAAAAGAACACAAGTTTTTGTTTCTTTGCTTTCTTGTTCGTCTGATTTGTTCATTTGCCTTTAAGGACAGGAATAAATAATACTCTTTGCACTGGGAAGGTACTATCTTTTCCAGGCAGCCTCTTGAGTATCCATATTTTTCAGATATGAAAATAATTTCTTTGTATAGTTAATAAAAAAAAGGAAATAAGAGGTCAAGAGCCAAGCTTCTATGGATGTTTTAACATACTGTTTCTTTATTGGCTTTATTTGCAGAGAGAGAACAAAATTACAATGATTGATTTTTTAATACAATTTGGTTATACTGTTGTAAGATTGATGACTCTTGACACTCAAAATCCTTGAAAAATCCCTAAAAAAAATAAATGCTGGAAGGGGACCCTCTTCTATTAAAGTAAAACAAATTTTTATTGATGACTTCACAAATCCAGAATTTCAGCATGTGTTATAAGTGCTCTTCAAACAAACTTGATGATGCACTTCAAACCTTGACTTCTACAGAAAGAAAGGAGAACCGATGTCTTGTCCCTGTTTCCTCCATGACTGCAGAGTTTCTTATGGTGATGTGTTTTCCTTAGCATNAATTACAATGATTGATTTTTTAATACAATTTGGTTATACTGTTGGCAGATTGATGACTCTTGACACTCAAAATCCTTGAAAAAGCCCTCAAAAAAAATAAATGCTGGAAGGGGACCCTCTTCTATTAAAGGAAAACAAATTTTTACTGATGACTTCACAAATCCAGAATTTCAGCGTGTGTTATAAGTGCTCTTCAAACAAACTTGATAATGCACTTCAAACCTTGACTTCTACAGAAAGACAGGAGAACTGATGTCTTGTTCCTGTTTCCTCCATGACTGCAGTTTCTTATGGTGATGTGTTTTCCTTAGCACTTGTCTTCCCTCAAAATCTGAAGAGTCCAGTCCCAGAAATCCCAGCAAAGTTTTTCTTTTCTTCCTCAACTACCTTCCACAATCCTTTTCAATTCATTCTTATGATAGTAAGTTCTGCAGTGCTGTTGACGCTGTGTGTGGGAGTCCCATCCAATATTCACCTGCAGAGATACAGTTTTAGCTCCTTTGTTCACTTCTGAACTTACTATATTTTAATCTCAAGAAATTGCTTGAATGTTTGTGCTTGGAATTCTGATTTATGAGGCTGGCCTTCAGTTTTCTGAAAATATCTAAATTCACCTGTACTGGGGTTTTCACTGGGAAGGGGAAAGAAAGGGTAGCTTGTTCCCTACCAGTCTTAATTCCTTAACATCTCTGTTGGGAGAGACAAAAACAGAGGTTAACTACAATCGTAATGGGGTTAAATTAACATGGACTCTTGCATTTCATAGGTCTTTCCCCAGTGTGTCCTTGAAGAGGTCCCCACTGACCTCATGGCTTCTTTTCACAGAATTCACCAAACTAAATCTTGGCTATGGAAATACATTATTCACAATGTTAGGTCAGATTTGAATTACTTCCTAGAACTTAATTCCTTACCAGTTCCCAGGAAGGGACAGTCATTTAAAGGAACATTCCTTTTCCACACAACTGCTAGGACTTTCCTTTCAAAAATCCAGCATCTCCAGTACAGCCCCAAAGGCATTTCCTGAGACTGTTCAGTGCTCTGAATTTCCAGGAAAGTCAGTAAACAGGAAAGTTGTGTATGAGTTGCTAATAAATCTTGAGTTCTGCACTTCTGTGCATTGTAAATAAAATCAAAGAGAAATAAGGATCCTCTTGTCATGACTTAATATAGAACGCTGTCACACTGCAGTAAATCATTTATACGTGCAGTGATTAGAACTGTGATTTAGAATCAGTTCAGACATCTACCGTAAATAATAAGGCTTTTCAGTGGTTATTATGTCAGCATACATCCTGCAGCCTTCCCATTCAATTACCTTTTCAAGATTGTTTTTAGGGGGCCTACAGGAAATTACGTGAATCAGTTGACACTCTCTTTTTGCCTTGCTTCCTTGTGGGTCTGAGTCACAGGCTCATCTACACCGCACACAGGCTCCTGGGCTCCCTGCCTGAACAAGCCAGTAGGTTCCCTTCAGGAAAACATCCAGAAGCTGTGGGCAAGATAAACCTGACTCCAGACAATTGGCTCCAAATAGTTATGGATGTGAACCATGTCGAATTTTGCTTCCCTTCATCTGAAGCAGTCCTTCAACACTATCTCAGTAAGATTTGTACGTTCAAAAACTTCTTCTGCCGCCCACAAATGTGTCTGCCGCGAATCAAGGAATGAAATATGCACTCATTGCCATGCTGTAAAAACAGCTTTGGTGAATTACAACACTATGCTCTGACATGGAGGAAACACCTGCAAAAAAAACCCAGTAATTCCATTTCAGTGCCTTTCCAAACCATCCCTATCCCTTCCTCTCCCCACCTTTGTTCCTCCCCTAAACATCTGATAGTGTCTTGCACAATCCCAGAATGGTCTTTTCCTGAATCCCATAACAAGCCCCATAACCAGCCCCCAGTAGCTCCCTCGCAGTCTGTGGGGTGCTCCAGGGAGCCTCTTGGATGACTCATGGTGATGGGTGTCACTCTGAACCACGGGCTGACCTTTATCCAACAGTCCTGGTACTGGACAGGGCAGGGGGTCCCTTGGCTCTGGCTGGGTGATTGATGCTCCTCTGCGGCCGTTTGCCTCTGTGTTCCTCTGTGATCATGGGGATGAGCCTTTCATGACACAACCTAAGAGCATGAGATCTGGTAGGAATATCAGACTTGAAGGGACCCCATCAACAGCTTGTCAGTCACAAACAAGCAAGCAGAAATACATTTAACCATTTCTTCAGCACACATACAAATCCAAAGTCAACAAATTCCTCAGTCTGCTACCATACACTTCAAAACTTTTGTGTAGAAAACCAAAACTGACAAATACAATTTGTCTGAGACTGATTCACTACTTTGTGGCAGCTATACTAATAAAACAAACTTGATATATTTACCCTGGAAGATGTAATCATGGAACTAAGAAACCTATGTCTATCTGATTGCAAGCTGTGTTTTTTAGAGACATTTTTCTCTTTGTTCTTCATCAACTGTTGAAAAAGTGCAGGTAGAACTGCCTTTTTTTNTTTTTTTTTTTTTTTTTTTTAATTGATGCATTCTGGAATGGAAACTGTTTAAAAATTCATATTAAATAAGCAAGAGTTTCAACTGCCAAAGTGGTAGGAGGAGAAAAGGAAGGGTAGGTGTTGAAAAAGAATAACAGAAGAAACATTTTTAGATATCTACTTTTTTTAATAAATCAATTTAAATTCTAAAAAGAAAGCAAAAAATGGCTTTTCAGGGCTTAAATAGCATAAAACTCTCTACTTGGAATGCTGTACTTTATGAGTGCTTATACATCCATCCAACACTGCATGACTCGCCCTTGTCATTTGTGACAGCCTGAGTACATGAGCTGGCCCCTGGCTCCGCTATGGTGCGACGCAGGCTGTCACTCAGGGTCATCATGGACTACCTGACTCTCTTCTTCCCAAAACTGAAGAGAGCTTGACTTTTTGCCTTAAACAAGGAAAAAAAAAAAACAAACCAAACAAAAAAAACCTGAACAAGAGCAGATAAAACAGGAGTAAAAAGAGGCATAAATTTTTTTTCAAATAGAAATTTCTACACTTTGTTCAGCTCTACAAAAAGTCCCTTCTTTTTTTAGGATCTAAAAGAAAGCAAGTATCTCCAAGAAACAAAGATAAGACTGTGGGGTAGCCACATGTATTTTCAGGTTAAAATGTCTTCAGCCTGTCTTCTATCACAGTTGCTTTTAGTGCTTGTTAGGGATGTGGCAGCGTCTCTGTGGCTTCTAAAAATAACGACTACTCCAGCAGTAATGGAATGAAATGCCATGTAATCCATTTTTGTCTGTTTTTTAAAGTGCTCTGTACGTAGCACTCTTAAGTCATAGTTGAGTTTTTACATACAAACTAGGTGGAAACAGAAACCTCTTTTCTTTGGAATTTCTATGAGCAAAATGGTTTTTTGAACAAGAAAAAGAAGACTATTTTAGACTTTAAGTACAAAAAAAAAAATGTAACACTTTCATCCAGAACTATTGCAATGTTCAAACCATTATTTATATTAAGACATAAGATGATATACGATGTGTATAAAATGTATACAGTGTATAAGTTTATATTAAAAAAAAAAAAAAGAACCAAAAGGCAACAGTTAAAATGAAACATAAATATTTTGACATTGTAGAAACAGCTGATCCAAAATTATTGCCTTTACCTTTTTCTCCTTGCATTTCACTTTTTGTCAAGCCTGTGTGTCTCCATGAAATTTGGATTTGATTCAAATCTTCTCTTTTGATGAAAAGTGTTTTCCTGGATGCTTTCCAGCACCCCCTTTCGATGGAAAAAATAAGGATTGTCCATTAGTTGAGTATTTATATATTCAGGTCCGTATCTGCAGAAAGTTTGTCCTGGTCCCTGGTCAGGGATCCCAGTGTCCTTTATGTCCCTCTCACCATCTGCTCTCTTCTCTCACGTAACATACTGCCCTGTAGATGGTCTGTACAGCAGATCATAATTTTTCAGACTAAGCTAGAAAATCATAGATTCTGAGCTTTTCTTATACTTCCCCCAAATCCTTATGAATTTTCTGAGTCATGGATGAAATATTTTTTAATAACAACAAAAATGACTAAAAAAGTAACAGAAAGTGTTTTGTCCCTGAAAATGGATAACCCTGTCTTTACAAGGGGTGTCTCTTTCTTTCCTTTGTCCACACAGGGAGAGTAGGTGATTTGAAATCATCAAGGTATGTAATTTTCACTGAAGTAAGATGAAATAAATTTAATCCTTACAGTTCAGTTTCTAGGTATTTCCTCTGCTGCAAGGATGCTAATTTCAATATCGGTTGTGGGGGTTTTTTTGGTTGTGGAGGAATTTTTTTTTTGTTTGTTGGTTTGGGGGTTTTTAAGNTTTTTTTTTTTTTTTTTTTTTTTTTTTTTTAAGGTGAGGGGCAATTTTTCTTCACTTAGGAAGATTCATCTTTTTCTGGAATGTGAAACTTCATGAACCAATATATTGCATGAGAAACGATGTGGTGGTGTTGACAGACAGCCAAAGGGAATGCAGAGAAGGGTACTTTACTTCTTAACTTTCCAGTTTTATGTTGGATTGTTGAAGTTACCAGTATGATTTATTTTGGTATTTCCTGTATGTTTCCCATGCTGAAAGAGTATATTGTGAGCTATTGAGAGCAAAGGAAAGAAAGTGAATGGCTTTCATTCTATACCAAATGGTGAAATCCACTTTCAGCGGATGGGAAAAAACACCCTGATTTGATCTGAAGAACATAAGTGACAAAGAAGACCGCGTCTGCTGAGCTTTCTAAGAGTTCTTTAAAAATTTTCTAGTCTGCTTCTTTATATGTTTTTCCCTAGAATATCTCTTTCTGGCATTCTTTTTATGATGGCCTGAGAAATGATAGTGGTTATGTCAGCAGCCATGGCTCTGCCCCTGAAGAACAAGGACATGAGGTGACATGTGCCTATCCCTACTTGAGGTGTCTGCAGGGGTGATGTTGAGGACTGGAGATCATGCTCTGATCCAGATTATGTCAGATTTTAAAACATTGTTAGATGAATCACTCTCACGTCAATGTACCTGCATAGCACCTTAAAACCGGTGCCCTCATTGACACAACAAAATATTCAGGGCAAGGTGTTGACAGAGATTCAATTGCCTCTAAAAGGCCTTGTTCTTTCTTCTTTATTTTTTTTTTTCTTCAGGAAAATGGCATGTTTCAATTTGCAGGCAAAATTATGTTGGAGAGAAGTGACATCTATTATTTTGTGTCCTCTGCAACTCAGTTTGACTCTGACCCATGTAGAGTGTCCCTGTAACACCTATGTTCTTTAAAATATGGCTTATCCTTGCCCGGTCCAATGGCATCAAATGGTAAAACATATGAAATGTTCTTACTTCTGCTTTCTTGTGGGCATGCCAGGGATTTAATTTATCAAGAGTTATAAATTAGCTAGTAGAAGCATATGCTGATTTTTTTTCAAGAAAATTGGGAGTGAAGAGTGAGGTGAAACCTACTCAAAAATAACACAAAATATAACAGCAACAAAAATCCTAAAAACCAAAACCCCAAATCAATAAGGTTCTCTAAACTTCATAGAAATATGATGTTGCAAATGTAGACTTGCCTGAGGCAAAAACATGAACATATTCCACTGGTTTTAGAATTTAACTGATTTCTCTGAAGAAAATCCTTAGAATGAAAGGATTATGCAAGGCTGTATTTATGTAGGTTACATGACCCAGGCTTGCTATAGACTTTGCTTACTTTTAAGTATGAATTCCTGAAATCAAATTTGTGGATGACAGAAAATTGAGGGGGTGCAGTCAAGATGATTAAGGACAAGGCTCTCCTTCAAAGGGTTATGGACAAGCTATAGGAATTGATTGACAGGAACCTCCTGAAGTTCAAAACGACAAAATGCATTCAAAAATGCATACATTAAAACAGGAGAAGTTCCAACGGGGTATAGGAAGAAACTTTTCCCCCATGAGGACAGTCAAGAAGGGGACCAGGTTGCTCAGAGAGGTTTCTGCAGTCTCCAGCCTTGAACGTTTTCAGGACTGGACTGGATAAAACCCTGAGCAGCCTGGTCTGACCTTGTAGCTGATACCTTGAGCAGTAGGTTGGGCTAGAGACTTACAGAATGTAAGTCCCATGAGTTATTTTATGACTCTAAATACTGACATTCATACAATTCTTAATGGTGGAATGACAAAATTTTAAGTGTGTATAATCCAAAAGTCATCTGTATGAAACCTATAATTTAGCAGCAATGTGGTTTGTGTATCTATAACTGCATTCATATATATCAGCACAAACATACACACATATAATAAATGTAAAATTTATTCACATACATATAGATATGTATATACACACAGACACAGATGTACATATATGTGAATATACTGACCTAATTTTCCTTGGCAACCAACATTTTTTTCCTCAAAGCTTGACTTCTCTCTTCCAACAGCTCTCTATTTCTGATTTGCCCCATCTCGCTATTAGTTTTGTAGATAATCATCCGAGTGTGCTGTATCTATAAAGATGAGTGCTATATAAAGGCTTTTATTCAAATGAGGCTGCTTTTAAATGATTGTGACTTATCTGAAGGGGAAGATAACCCCCTTGGAAAAGGGTAGGCCCTCACTGTTGTCTCCAGGAAAAAAATTTCAAATAGAAAGTACTGACTACACACATACCCTATAGGCATCTTTTTATCCTTTGAACTCCGTTTTGTGCAATCCACACATCTTTCTGTATGTCATCTGCCCATTGAGCTGGTATTCTGCAAAACCTGGGTCCCCACAAGACCCCAGAGTATCACAGTCTCTGGCGTGCCTCAATGGGGCTGGGACTTATCATCCTTCTATTCAGGGGCAGAAAAGACCCAGGTCTTCAAGATCATTTCTGCATCTAATTCCTCTTGGCTTTAATATATTCCAACTGGAAGCAAGTGTTTACACACCTTTCATGGGCTGGAACTAAGTGATCTGCTAGAAATCAGAGTCAATATGTATGAAGGTAAAGGAACAATCTTTGATCCTCCCCACAGCAACTAGATTATCCCTTTTCTGTTTCTTACCTGAGTCTTAAGAGCATCCTGATCCAGTCCATTCTACATAACATCAGACTCACTTTTGATCCTACCATTTGCTTCAAGCTCTTTTAATCTTTGAAGAAAATTGTTCCCGTCTGCAAATTGAATGGATCATCACCGAATTGAAATCTATGGAGGGACACAAATTGCTGGTGCACTAACTCCCCCTCCCACTGCCTTTATTATTTAATAAAACGTTTAAAAAGCAACCTAAACTCACAAGAAATTACAAGCCTCCTCAGTGCATGGAGCAGAAGGAGCTATTCTGTTTATAGGGTAGTTTTTTTACCAGAACGGTTACTTCTGTATGAGCGTGTGTGTGCTTTTCAAAGCGCAGAGACACACCTCTTTATTTTATTCTTCATTCTTGAAGGAGTTTCACCTTCAGCATGACCTTTCATATTTTCTCTCCCGTGATTCAAATAAAAGCAGAGCACTGTTCCTAGCAGCGCATAATGCACCAACATTGCATAGAGCTAGAAGGTATTGCACAAGACTGGGATGGAGACTGTCAAATAATGGTTCTCCTTGTTTTCAGATGTTTTCTTTATAGAGTCTGAGCCAGCATTTGACACCTTTGGCAAACTGAGTGACAACTTATTCCTTGAGTGACCCCACAGAAATCAAGGGAACTCTTTGTAGAAGAGGTTCTGCTCCAAGAGAGCAGAGGCAAAGCTGTCTTGATCTGGGAAACTGTACAAGAGCGTATCCTACAGGACAGGATTTGGGTGGAGAGATGGCTTAAGAAGTTCATGCTAGATTGAGGGATAGATCCTTTATCTGCCACTGTTTGAGAATAGCTTTCTTCTTTGACAGTTTTGGTGTATTCTCATTTAGTGCCTTTAGCTGTGTCTGTGAAATGCTATATCTGATGGGTGTTCATCCATATGTAGAGTTGATGCCATTCCCCTCGTACGCAAACCCAAGAGATAGGAACCATTTTTGAGTTCCTCAGCTTTAGGCATTGCCTCTGCAAAGAAAGACAAATTGTCTAATCTGGCTCTGCCTCACGCTACCCACATGCAAAATGGGCACTGGAATATTAATTTCTTAGGAGTGTGTGAGGGCCTGATTCAAATTGGGAAAAAAATCCGTCACAGAGTTAAAAAAAGGTGCTGAACACCAAGATATTATTTATAATGACAAAAGGGATGCTTCCCACATTCTCTGCTTTATCTCTTCGTACATTATATGGTAAACTCACTTGAATCATGACCTTCATTTGCAGTGTAGCCATAAAAATGTGTGAGCGAGAGTTGTGGGAAATGACCCTCCGAATAAGACCGTGCTTCTGAATGTCCTTGGTCTGACACAGTGCAACAGAGGATGATGCATTTTAAGTTTTAAATCAGGTTTTTAAGGTTGAAGAGGGGAATGTAAGAAAAACAGGATGTGTGTGTGCGTGTGTCTGCTCTTGTAATAGGCTGCAGCAGCCTCAAAGTAAAGTGGCATCTCGATCTCCAGAGTTCATAGTAAATTCAGATGTTTAATATATGGAAAACAAATGTTTGACAACTTCAAACTCCATGAATCAAAGCAAGAATGAATATTGTTTTACAGTGATATTTTTAGTCTAAACTAAAATAGCTGAAAGTCAGTGCTGGTAGCAGAACATTTTCTTGCAAAAGTGACTGATATAGTAGGGATCGTTACTGTCTTTAATGAAAATAGACACTCCCATGCAACTCCCTCATCTCCCATCAAGATTCCTCTTGAAATTACTATATATTTATTCTTTATAAATAGCCAGCAGTCTTTATAGTTCATTCTTGGCCTGATCATCAGTAGGTTTGACCTTGACTTTGAAGGAAGCAGGATTTAGTGCTATCAAATTTTATAATTTTCCTTCTCAGTTCTCTCCACACGAAAGTTTATTTAGCTTTTCCTTCCTATTTTTCTTCAATCATCCATGCAGTGCCTTGTTTTGTTTTGTTTTATTTTATTTTATTTTATTTTATTTTATTTTATTTTATTTTATTTTATTTTATTTCTGTAGCGGTCTCCAATATTTTCAGTGTCTTCTTTCATTTAATATATGCTCTTTGTCAGTGTTTGCTCCACAGATGAATACTTTACATTTATCTGAATTAGATCCCATATCTACCTATGGCATTGATCTTGTATTTAATTTATTCCTGTTTTTCTTCATCTGGCTATTCCTAATTTCTGAAGCTTTCATCTATTAGCTTGAAATATACAATTTTCAATACTGTAGTCATAGTTATTTATAAAAATATCAAAAACCTGCAGACAGAGAACAGATCTTTCCATAAATCAGTGACCCAGATTTGCTCTGAGCTGTTTTCAGATGGAGTACATTTACTGTGACAACCCTTAATTTATATTGGGAAAGATGAAAATGTAACAAGAAGTGGTATTGGAAGAATTTATAATATTTAAGCCTCTTTTCCCTTGTGTTTAGAAGAGCGTTCCACCCAGAACCAAAAAGAAAACCGATTCGTAGGACCACAAAAAAAAAATTCCTCTATTGAAATTGTGAGCTAGAAACAAAATAAGGACTTCTAATTAAAAAAAATTAAATCATTTTAAAATCATTTTTTAAATCACTGCTTCACACTTGACAATTTTGGAAGGTCTAGATTCATCACCTCAAGATCCCTTTCTCCACTAAAGCTTATTATTTTCCTCTTTTTTTCTTCCCTTAGTGTATCTTGGCTGCCAAGATTTTCCCTGGAATATGTCCTCTCCAAGA
>RSEF01000002.1:1930201-1944669 GCA_003993805.1 Himantopus leucocephalus | reverse complement strand
CTATCCAAAACCAAGCCCTGGTTCCTCGCACTGCCCCGCTGCTGGCACTTGGGTGTAAGAGCCTTCAAAGCCTACAGACCTGCTCCAGTTTCTGGATGCCATTGCATGCATGCACAAATACTATAGATTCCTCCAGTAGCTGGCCTTAGACACTCAGTCTATTGTCTGGCCCTGGATCCCCTGGTCTCCTTACACCCAGACACACACATGCAGGTAGACTCAGATGACCCTCCAACCCCATGGTGTCTCCAGTAGATGACTTGGATGCTCTCATCCCTCCAGCAGCCAACTCACCAGCCTTGTGCCTCTCCAGTATTTGACCCAGACTTCTGCCCATCACAATACCTGGCTCCCAAGCCATGTATCACCCTCACCAGCTAGTTGGGCTTGATATTCAGTGGTGCTCACATACAGAAACACATCCACCCAACACTCACGTATTCTGGTCTCTCCAGCTGCTGGATTGTTCCTCCTCCCAGCCACCTCAATCCCTCCCTTTGCCTGCCTCTGGTCCTTCCCCTAATCATTTCATATTAAGTTTTGTACCATCCCAGAATGCTTTTCCCCTACATCCCTTCCTGAGCCCCAAAGCAGTAAACCCCCTTTCAGTCTGTACAGGGATCCAGGGCCCTCTCCCATTAACTTGTGATGGGCCTTGCCCCTAGCCCATGGGTCCAAGACTCTCCTGGGACAACCCTGGGAGCAACTGAGGTTCATTTCTCTGATCAGGTTTACGGGGGTTCTCTTGCATTTGTGGAAATAANGTTCCTCGCACTGCCCCGCTGCTTTTTGATTTTCTTAACCAAACCAAGCCTACTTTGCAGAAAATCCTTCAGCTGTCAGCAGGCAATGCTGCCACATTGAAAAGGCTCCTTCACCACTGCTAAGGTGTAGCATGATGAGGACAACGTCCCCACAGGCGAGGAAGGCTCTGCCTTAAAAGTAGCATGAGCATGACCTAAATCTGTCTGTCTCAGAGCGAGGAGAGACTTGAGCTTTTATCTTTCCCATTCTTAATCATTTCTGCTAGCCATTAGGCTGTAAGCACATATGCTAGCCTGAGAGCATTTTAAAATAAAACAGCCATAAATTAGTTTGCAGGCAGTCCAGTTCTGAAAGATATGTTTTAGATATGCTTTACGCATAGCAAGAGGATTGGGCTATTGCTGCAGGCGAGGCACAGGGACACGTAGCTTTGGAACCCCCTTGTACACAGGCAGGAGTGGTGCAGGCACTGGGAGGTTCACCTGGAAGCAGAGTTCTGGATACACAGGACATTTTAGAGTCAATCCAGGTGTCTGGTAGGTTTGGATCGGCCCAGTGTGATAAGCGGAGTTCCTTTTGGATTACTGCCTTGGTGACTTCTCTTTTGCTATGAGACACCACTAATTTTTGCATAAACATTAGAAAGGTGACATTCTTTAATGATGTTTAAGAAGTGTCATGCCTGAGAAGACTCTCCAGAAAAACTACTGACATTTTCTCACTGTCCATGCAAGCAGGGCAAGAGAAAAATAAAAGTGCATTGTCTACTGGTGAAAGGGATTACGGCAATAACAAAAATTACAGCTGGGAATTGGGAAGTGGAATTAACAGAGCAGGATTGCAGCAGTTGTCCTAACAGCAACAATTCATATACAGCAAGGTGACTTGGAAGCTTCTGTCCTTTTGACGGGGGGGGGGATTAAAGCATCCAGTGCAATGGTAACTGAAGAAGTAGGGATTTGTGCCTTTACTGGGAGTTTAAGAGCATGTCTGGTTGCGGTGATTTAATAACATACATTTTTCCCAACTCCTCTATTAGGGCATTTTTACTTGCTCACCATGCATGCTTTTGTTTCACTAGCTAAGGTGAAACAATATTGGGGTCTCAATGAGGAAAAGTGATTCATAATGTATGTGTGTGAAATTAAGCACTGAAAAAACCCCCAACTTTCAGAGTAATATTTACCAATTAGCTGAATTCATCTGGTTTGTTCTTGTGGCTTAAGACTCCATTTCAGAAACCGAGGGACAGTGGAGGTCAGATGTACTCTCAGTGCAATGCCACACCGTATGTGCATACCTGGGAAGCCCAGCTGATGGCAACCACCATCCTACGAGGTGCTGAAGCTTCACAACTGCCTTGTAGCAGCGTATCCTGAACCAGCCAAACTCCAGGGTACGTAATCATCCTTTTGGGACCACTCAAAGAGACACAATCTGCTGGCAGCCCTTATTGGCATCTATGACTTGGATGGAGCTTGCCTGACAAAAGATTAGAAGGGTATCAAGGCTGAAGAAGCCCAAACACAATTTCTTATCTTGCTCTATTTGATCTCCCAATACTTATTATTCTCTTCAAAAATTTTCAGTCAATCAGGTATCTGTATTATCTTAGAGTAGATGCCAAAAATGGGAGAGTGAGGTTGAAAGGTTAATGCCAAGGAAGCCAAAACATGCAGTTTCAGTTCCTCAGGTCAGTGACATTTTTAATAAATTATTGTAGATTGCAGAAAGTACAAAAATCTGAATAAAAGTAATTGTAGCAGATAAAGACTATGCAGAAATGTTGCAGTCCTTCAGTGCCGTGAGCACACAGTAAATAGCTTGCAGTCATTTTTATCTTGAAGAAATACAGAATTAATTCCCGATGATCTATTTCTCCAAGTAAAATAATTCGCATGAAAGTAGGTTACATTGATTACTGCATGTTAAAATGATTTAATTAAAATTTTTATGGGTTTTCAGTTTGATTTTAGTGTCACAACATCATAAATCAGGCACAACTCCATTAACACTGATAGATTGGCACTGGTTTAAATTGGCATGATGAAGGGGGACAGAAACATAAAGGCTCAGAGGAAAAATAGTCATGTCTGTAGACTCTGTATTGGTTTGTACCAGTAGGGAACTACAATTCTAGTTTGGAAATATGACCAAATATGGAATAAGATAGTACCCCAGGGAAAGGGTTACATTCTGTCCATCTGGAGATGCAAAAAAAAAAAATCTACATTTTGGGTTGGTTTTTTTTCCTGACTGTAGAAATAAAAAGAATTTGGGTCAGTTACATGCAAAATTAAACACTCGTCTAGGCACAGTTCATCAGACCAGGAATCTTCATCTGAACCAGTTGCTTTAACCTGTGCTCTGCATAATGTTGAATTACTCACTCTAGCCAATTTATAGTATCTCCACAGAATCAAACTGATGTTGTGGGATCAAGGGCTAAAAGTTTAATTCTAGTTTTTTAAACCTTTAATCAGCCTACTAAACCCAACATTTACTAAAGTAACAGTCTGTCTGTAATAATTCTTGCTCGACAATGAAGTGCCAACAAACTATTTTAAAATAGCATTGCTCCGAGGCCATCGCTAAGCCCCTCCCCATCCTCACAGACCAGTACTACTGACTTACTCCCCTTCTTTCTGCACACAGCCCTTGCTGGCTCCTAGTGAGTTCCCACCCATGCTTCTTCCTCCATCCCCTATTCTCCAATTTTTGGGGGCCAAGTTTCAGCAGTTTTGGGGGTCAAGTGTTACATCCAAGGCAGTTTTGCAGATCAGGAATAAAAAGGAGAAGCTAAGTTTTCCTGTGACCTTGTGCCGGAGGCTGACTCAACAGTGGATCTAATATGTAGACCTATTACATGGAGCAGGTAGCCATCTCCAAGGCTGATGCCTAAAGGCAAAACAAATCCTAAGAGCTACAAGTGGGGAGCTTCCAAAGAGAGGTGAATGAGACGAGTGGGGAGAAAAGCAATGGCCATAACTAAAATGTGTTTGTCTACATGCTCAGCATTTTGAAAGGTATTTTTATTAAAATAAGCTAATCGTTACACAATTACAACAACATTTAGAAGTTCAGAGCAGTTATCACCATCTACGCATGCATGTGCTGACAAGTTACTCATGCCCTGTAAGGCATGGAGATGTAAAGGTTAGATTTTAAGTTTATAAAAAAATTGAATGAAAACGTGCGTTTGAGGGAGAAGCTTTTTCAAGATAAGTAGAAGGACAGGAAAAAGTGGTTGAAGAGTTTCCTGTGACCTGAGAGATGGTTTAATTCTTCCATTCCCTGAAATATTATAGTTATCAAAGTTTCTGACTTTAGAGTAGCTGTTAGAACCACAGAGAGAGGTCCATCTAAGAGGTCTTGAGCAGAAAAGGGAAATGGCATGAAATACAGGTAAGTGGAATCAAGGAGCAATGTGAGACATGGCCAACAAGAACAGCTGGAGGAGTGTGAAAGGCTTATGGAAACAAATATCACCAACAGATCTGTACAACTTAAGTTCTTACCATTCAGCAGGTTATAAAATCCTAAACTGTGAGCTCAGGTTGCTGCAAGGAGTAGAAAATAATCTTCTGAATTCAGAGTGCGAGGGTTAGAACCTGTGTGGGGAACCAATCCCTGCTGCTGCTTTACTAACAGAAAGGTCACATATGGGACGACCAGACAAGGACAGTGTCTTTTGCTATGGCAGAGCCTGCCTTGGCAACTGCAGAAGGAAGCCGAAAACACAACCCGGTTGTGTTTTGATAGGTCAGTAGGAGTTCTGCAGTGGGAAGCCTGGCAGCAGCCCAAGAGTTAATATAATCCCTCCAGGTCCTTGCTGGAGTGACAAGTCTATAATGAATGCTCTAGCCAGCGGTGAAAGGGATAATAGTGCGTAGGCTGATAAAGTAAGAGCTCTGCAAGGATTAAATTGGCTACACAGCTTCATTCCCACATCCCATAAGTGAGGGTGTTTCATTGTTTAGAAAATGATGCTGTCTTTTCCCTGACAGCACTGACTCTAGCAATCTGGCTGTAATGCGAAGCAATTTCCAAGTTTGTTTCTATCATGGGGCAGCTGGGAGAAATCAGGAGGTAGCTTATCCCTAATGGACTTTTTTTTTCCTCCACATTGATCGTACACCAGAATGGAAATGGTTCATTTGACACACTACGAGCATATGGCCAAAGGAGCCAAGAGTCCTGACGTCCTCTCTAATGTGTTTTTAAGTGACTTTTCCCTCAAATGGGCAGGTGAGTTGAATAGCTATGGAGCAAACCTTCAATTCCTAAGAAAAATGACCACTAGTTGGGATTCCCAGGTATGTGGTGTATTATTGCCTCAGACTCTGAGGACTTCTGGGAGATGGAGTTGATTATATCTTACAGCCATTTGGCCACGTTGGCTTAGGCAGAGCTGTGGACCCCATTCTATTTCCTTTTTGCTCTGGGCAGTATGACGGCAACGGTTATAGTCAGCTGTCTGTAAGGATGAGCATGAGGAGGTAAATGCATAACTCTGGCCTTTTTTGCTCCAGTATGCATATATATGTGCAACGTGTGAAAACTGATGGTTCCTGGGCCTATTCATTATGACACATCCGATATGATTGGCAAAAATTCTGACAATATAGATCATTACATACAATTACAGAACAGATATACTTTATAAGCAGTCGTGTTAAATTTTTGACCAAGTTTCCTGAAACCTCTGTTTTATTTTTGATGTCAACAACAAAGCAAAAACCATATCAGATAGTGCCATGCATCTTTTCTTAAAGATTACTGTCATCATAACTTCTGGGAAAACTTTCCAGTAGTCAGAAACATGTCATACTTAAGTTTCTAATATCCAGTACTCACTTAAGAGGAGAAACTGGAAACATATATTGCCACATCTTATTCTGATCAGGAAAATCGGGCTGTAAGCTTGATAAGGAATAACAAGTGTCTTGGACACTCTGGCCCCTTGTCTTTGTTCTAAAACACTGAATTATTGGTAATCAGGCTTGTTTGGATCATCCAAAAAGTCTACTTGCTACTGATTAAATTACTTACAGGGTTTAAATTTGAGGTTTCAGTTAGTTAATTGGTCAGTCATTGCCCGAGGTTTAGGAAAGCAACAGTTTCAAAGGTGCTTAAGGAATAAACAAATTTTTGTCTCACCATCTATCATATTTGTAGGAATTAATTTGGCTTTTCAAGGAAGCAGACATGTCTTCTGTGACAAATTTTTCTAAGGCAGGTTAAGTGGATGAAATACATGACGGAGAAGAGACCACATGGGAATGGTTTTATTTCTTTAAATATGTAAAATACCACTATGAATAAAGGCAGAAAAACTTCTGTTAAACAAACATTCCAGGTATAAATGAAGCTTGGTTGCCTCAGTGGTGCTCAGAAAACATTGGTTTAAGCAGTAACTGATGTAGGAACAAATCAATTAACACTAGACCAGACTCAGTCATCATGTCATTTTGCAAAGAGAAGTAAGAATAGAATGGGGATATGCTCATCTGTACTTACTAAAGGTCTAGGTCTAAGTTTCCTGCAGAGCAAATATCAGCTAAACAAATATCAACAGTTATAACTTGGTGTTTCTATCAGTCATTCAGACTTCCTGGGAGCTTTCCATAGGTGAAGTAGAGTAAGATGTTGCAAAGTAGTCCAAAAGAAAGCTTCAGGCATGATAGTAGGAACTGATCAACTCAGATGAGTGTATTTACTCTTCACAAATATTAGTTATTTCTGTACCATAAACCAATAAGCTTGAAGCTCTCTAATAGCCCATAGTCTGAGTCACTTCCAAGACTGAAGTAAAATAAAAGTCTTCAGTGGATCAACTACGGGATTTTCTTTTGCCTGCCGTTCCCAAATACATACCAGCGCTAATGCACAGATAAATACTCAGAATATCTGTGCTGGGAACTTAATAGAAGTGATTACTGAGCAAGACAACTAGGGTTCCCCCCACCCCCTTCACAGACATCTCTTTTGGTAAAGGAAGAATTATATGGAACTATTTCTATGCCAAAAAATGTTTTTATAAAAATAGTTTGAGATGCAGGCAAGATTTTTCTCTTCAAAAGCTCACCTTCAGGAATAGCCTACAGCCTCGTAATCCTAGCCTCCAACTGAGGCAAAACTAGAGTCAAATTCTGAGTGAAACAATTTAAAATTTCGTTCCCTGAATTCAGTGGCGATTGAACCAACATGGCTATGAACATTGAAACAGTAACATCTTTCTTTCCCACATATTCTACTTTTCAATAGAGATGAAGAATTAAAAGGTAAAAACATTTGACTAAACACAAATGCTTATGCAGATATGAAGTTAATCTTTGACCCTGAGCTCTCTTCATTGGAGATCTAATCAACACCATCAGTGAAGCCTATGGCACAACTCACTTTACTGTATGCATCTGAAAAGGCATGATGAATCACTCTGGAAACACTCATTTCTTTCTGCTGACTGTCAGTTTCCCAGGGGGAACAGCTGAGTTATCAACTGCAGATGTCTGAAGTTAAATGAGATGAATCTTACCCACAATGTTTAAATTTCAATTTACTTTATCAGAGAGCTCTCCTCACTAGATCTATGCATGATGAGCATTCATATAGCACATCACAGTCTCCAACTACCATGTCCTAAAATGCCTAGAACTTGAAGAAGAATAAAGTTGCCAGCAGAAATTAAGCAGTTCATGAGCACTTGCTGAGAATTACTGAGGACAACATGTCTTAAGGAAAACTGAGAACCTTCATTCTGACTCTACTTAGAGTAAGCTTGGAGAAAAGCAGCTCATACCTGGAATTAGTTTTCACTAATATGGAACCTAGGAAGCAAACAGGGAGTTTGAATACCTCACTCATACCTGGAATTAGCTTGCACTGATATGGAACCTAGGAAGCAAACAGGGGGTTACCATGAGCCAGTTCCCGATACAGATTTGTAACCTTATAGTCCATTTGAGGACACCTGCATGCTCTATGGTGGAGATAATCATACAGTTTTTCTTGAAGTGGCCCCTTCAAGTCATATGCAGTTTGCTGTCTCATAATAGTGACTACATTATTTGAATCTTGGACTTGTAATCTACAAAGAGGATTGTCAAATAAATTAGTATAATTAAATTATTTCTCAGTAGGGACCAGCTTTCTATGAATGCAGACTGGTGGCAATTATTGGACAACCCATATTTGTTTACCTACTCTGTAATAAAAATGACCATGAGAAAAAAGCCCTTGTTACCAACTTAATTTTCAAGTTCCATCTTTCTGTTAATCAGGCTGTCAACTGTGTCAGATATCTTGATTAAGTTTTTTTGTCTTTAAGTTGCACTTGCACTTTCCAACTTGTGTAATGTCCCCAGGCCAGACTTAACAGGCAGGAGCAGAAGGACATGAGCTCGTCTGCTTACACTTCCGAGCTGGTCAGACATGAATCAGCTCTATTCTGGAAGCTGGAAACCTACAACATCACAGACCAGTAGCTAGCTTAATGTACTTTCCTGATCATGAAGTGTCACTAGCTTGGGCATAGCAGCAAACCACTGAAGTCCAAAAGGTAAAGTGGATTGTTTCCTAGGAGTAGACGCAGTGTCAGTAAAATACTCAGGACCCCATTACCAGCTTTGCTTATGGGAAGGCAAAACGAGGTGACTGTCATTGCTGGGGCAGTCTATCAGGGCAGATGGAGCGGCAATCAGTCCCAACAGCCAGCCGCTACTGGCAGCTGCCCCAACATCAATACAGTGTTTGAACACTCACCACCTCAGCTGAGCTAAGCAAGGTGCCACATTCAGTCTTTGCAGACTGGTTACCAAGACAAGACATAAACCACCTGTGTTGGACAGCACATTTCCTGCTTAGATCTTTCTTGGTTCCACCATTGTCAAAAAATCTGCTTCAAGAAGAATGACTTCTTTATTCCTTGTTTGCAATAATAACTTGTGTTTCAGGACTCCAACAGATCTCTATGAACAAGCAACAGGAGAGACTATATGCATCTCTACTTACAAGTTTTAGTGAATAATCCAGCCTGGATAACTTGCCTTTATGGGTGCCCTCAGAGATCAGAATTGTGTACACGTATATGATTAAAGACACACGTTCTTCTGGCTTAATTAAACCTTTCCAACCATTTATCCTGTTCTACGCTGGCATGGAGACCTTTATGAAACTCTTGGGTATATTTGTTATCAAACTGGTATCCTTGTTAAAGTAACAAAGGAACTGAAGCANACGGTGGCATGGAGACCTTTATGAAACTCTTGGGTATATTTGTTATAAAACTGGTATCCTTGTTAAAGTAACAGAGGAACTGAAGTGGTCTTTGTGTTGAAAGGCTTTCCTGATGAAGGAGGTCATATAAAAACAGAAGGAAAACGGTGAGTCAGGCTTACCGTGTTGGTAATATGTCAAGTGTCACAGGACAAACTACTGTGAGCTGAGAAAAATTGATATGAAACTCCTCAAGTCCTGCACTACTACTTTAAGGACAGAAGTTCCACAGAAACAGGGCCAAGAAATTTTGCTTTTTAGAAGCATCTGGCTTTTTGTCCAATTGACTGAATTTGAGATGAATGTGAGATTCAGAGTTTTCTCACAGATTTGTCATGCTGTATCATTCCAAATATTAATTATAAGCAGGAACACTACATTTTCTTTTTCCTTTGGGCCAAGGAGGGGAAGTTCTACATACAAAATAACTGTAACATTTGTTTAGATTAGGAACCAGTGTATGTAACCAAACCAAAAAATCAAAGCAGAGTTGTTCTTTTATACCTTTAGTGTTTCAAGGAACATTCAGTGCCATCACATAGTCACAAAGTAAGTGAGAAGGCAAACAGAAGAGATCAGATAGAGATAAAAAAACAGTATGATAGGAAGTATCATGAGAAGTTGCAGAACTATCATACCTTGTGGTTAGAAAAAAATATGCTGAGAAATTGATTGATACAACATTGGATTTTGGATTCAATGTTTTGGCACTTAGCAGGAATTTCAAAGCAAGAAACCTAGGAAATTTTAAACAGTTGGTGAACATCTGAAAACACAAGAATAATGCAATTACCTTTAAGATCTTACATGTGGAATTAACTAACAGCAGCAGTGTAAGGTTGAATCCAACAACAGTACATTTTACAAGAACTCTTCCTTTCATGGGATTTGTTGACGAATTACCTTCACTTTGGTGGTCAGGGATACAGTGTTGTTTATGTTTTATAACAACGATATTGGAGATCAAGAAAGAATCAAATATTTAAACCTGTCTCTAAACTGAATGCACAGTCCCAGAGACTCCTTTTGACAAAAGTAGGTGTCCTTACTTTTTTCAAATCCAAACTAAGGGATTTTTTGAATGAAGCAGCTAACCTGTTATCTTTATAGAAACACCTTCCTAAAAGTCTACGGCTTCAATTCCAAACAGAAGGCAGCAACAGAGACAGTCATCCTTTTTACTTCCCAAGTAGCACTGAGAAACAAACTTTTTGGGTACAATTTGTGTCATCCAACTAACAGCAGATCCTCAGTAGGGAGTCAGACACACCACTTTGGCATCTCTGCTGGGTCCCTTTCAACTATCATGTATGAGCTATAAAGCTTTGTGTGTGTGGCTTCTCTCATCCTCATGTAGAAGTCTAAAATAGGTCACACAAAGCATGGCCTAAAAGTGCCCATTTCCCTCCATTGACTATGAAGTCAACATGACTAGCCTTGATGGAGAGACCTGTGAATGTCTAAAGGCAGGAGAAAGGAATCCTGCCCCTTAAACACCTCAGTCCTAAAATATCTTATCTTTCCTTGATATCTGTTGATGCAGTGTTGAGCTACAGTATTTTAGACTATGTGGCTCAGTCCGTACTGTATCTAAAATGGGGCAAGGACTGTTCTGCTTCAAGATGCTGGCACAGCATGGCTCACAGCTGGGCACATGGCCTCATCCAAACTGCTTCTTGAAAATAACCAATGGCTTGTGCTAATTAATGTGAACAAATCTAGGAATTGCTTCCAATGCATGGCCAAAACCATGCCAGAAATCATAATAACAATTCAGCTTCATGGATAATCAAACCTGCCAGTGCTTGGGCTCTTTGCTGGCCCCAGATAATTTGCTAGGCAGAAATTGTGGCATCTTATTTAAAAACTTGGATGTTTCTGATCCTACACCCAATAAAAAACAAAGGAAGCTCAATTAAATCAAAAGGCACTGACTCAAGCTCTGTGCTTTTATGTTGGAATACTATCAGTTACAGAATTCCAGACTGGAAATCACAAAAGCCTGGGCAGGAGGGAAGAAAAACAAAGCAAAAGAACCATGGTGGAAAATGGATATCGTAGCTTTCTGAATCTTTATTTATTCCAGCCACCTGAACAGTCATAGGTGTTAAAAGGCACGTTTATTTAATTACCAGATTGCTTAATGAAAAAAAAATACAATGGTTCCAACCTGCAATTAAACACTGCTCTTTCTCCAGAAAGGACGACTTTCTAAGGAAAGTGCTGCCTGAATGTAACCATTTCATCCATCATTGCAAATGACAACTCCTAGTCACATGTCAAAAAAAAAAAAGACAGGATGGATCCAGGCTCAGCATGTTCTGTAACAACATAATTGACATAACCCCGAAGGAAAAGTATTTGTCAGACACTGTCAGCTCCAGCAGCTGCATAGTCTCAATTTTCTCAAAATTATAAGGTTGGTTTTAAGTACTTTTTGTAACAGAGTGAAAAAAGTAACATGTAGAAAATAAAGTTTCTTATCAGGAATAAAAGATCCAATCAAACCTCCACTATTAACCCAACAATCATGATGATTTGCAGGACGCAGCTAAGCTTCACTTGAACTTCATGGTGCAAACTTGCAGGAAGTTTTTCTTACAACAGAAGTTTGCAGCCTAAAGACACCAGTCAAGGAAAGATTGTAAATAAGAAGTGTACTGATCACTGTCTGGTCAACAATAAACAGCTTTAAATAGTTAGTAACTACTGTTTCAGTGAGGCAGTTAGATGTAGCTGGTAGACCCTGATTTGTTTTATCAAGGGACTGAGCAGCCATGGTTGCATCACAGCACAGAGTGTTTTGATATCCGCATCTCAAAATAGAAACAGTAATGAAGGCTTTCCTCTGAGCCATGCTTCTCATTCTCTTCATTGGTGCTTTCTGCAAAATTACACCTTAGGAGAGCAAGTCAAGACAGTTGCCTTTTTTAATTTAAATAGCTTGTTTATTCAGCAGAGGGAATCCAATTACTATGTTTCAGGTGTTCTGATAGTTTTCTTAGGTTTTATGGAACAAAAATTGAAGTTTCAGAAGTTGAGATAAAAAGGTCAACACCACTACCAGTATGGACTGTTTTAATTATTGTGGATATCTGTTTAATATTTGTCTCACTTTTTTTCGTAGGGCAGGATTCAGGATGTCACCTAACAGATAAAGGTTAAACCAGTTGTCTAGAATCAAGGAAGGGAGACATTCACCTACTTTTTTAATGAGCCTTCTTACCTGGGATCAATCACCCTTCAAGTTCTCCATCAAAACTGGGAGAAGCCTCTATAAGTACCTTACAAACCTAGATTCTAAATGAATAAGCTCTTGGAGCAAAAGCTACTTTTTCCCTTGATCCTGACACAACATTAAGTTCCACAGAAGTTCAACTTAATTACTGTTTTTTAAGAGATGCTCTTGTATTTCTGTCCCTATGGCCCCACCAATTGCAAGGGAGATTAATGGTCTTCAAAAGCCTGTGATATCAACTTGTCAACAGAGCTCCTACAGAAAAGAATGGCTTTTGTCTTCTGTGTGGAGGAGGTTAGAAAACCTACAAGTTGAAGAGCAAAAATGACTGGAATAGTCCCTGTTCCCAAACCGCATCGCTTCTTTGCATGAGAACCCAGACCTGGATGCACAAGGACAGCAGTGAAACTTTCTCCAGCCCATGCAACATTCTAAAGAAGAAAATGAGTAGTTGCGACCAGGAAAACTCCTCCTGATGACATGAACTGGAAACTAGGAGAGCTTGATATGTTTCTCTATATTCTCCGTTTCTGGAGTGGGACAGTTATACCATGCCAGCGCAATGTCTAAAATTCCTCACCCAGGGCAATTTAGTAGGTACATGTGAGTAGAGGCAGGGACAGTAGTTAGTCTGAAAGTTCAGATTCAGTTGCTTGTAAGAGAATTACCAACATTATTCTGTGCAAGTCACTTGGGAGCAGGTTCTTAAGAGAATGTACAGTACTTCCTCACACAGTATTATAAGACCTGAATAGTGAAAATGCTTAAATCTCATTTCCCAAACACACTTTATTTTTTTAAAAAAAACCAAACAAACAGGATTTAAGGCCCTGTTTCCAATAAATACCATGTAAATATTTCACAACTGTATCTTTCCTAAGCCTACTTACCTTTAAGAATCTTCTTAATTGGACTGTGGTCCCTAAATAAGTGAATAGCTGAGTCAGAGAAACACAGTAGATTGAACGCCGCTTAAAATAAATTAATAAATCCGGGCTCTATCTTATGGGTTTCAGCCAACTATAAAAGAGAGACTATATTATGTCCCTATCTCTTAGGAGAGCTGTCAAGATAAAAAAAGACTGAAATGTTCAGATCTTTCAATAATGGGGTCATCTCAGTGTCAGAATTTGATAAGAACTGACAATTTTGATAAACTATACAAAGACTGTATGAATATTCCAGGATATCCCTACAGATCCATTTAAGCAATACAAATATTTTCTTAGTGTTACTCTCAGCAAATAGAAAAATCAACCTTGCAAGATCAAACAGAGTTTAGATTACTTGGATAAACACCAATATCAGTAGCAATATTAAAATGAAAGACAAAACAGAAAGGAAAAAGGACATGCAACTTCTCCTTTGTAACATTAAAAAGTTTATGAAAGGAATAAACAACTAAATCTTGTTTAAGAAGTCAGGCCTGGAGATCTGACAACTTACATTTCCTTACTTTTTGCAAAGCAAAGCGGATCTGAAACAGAAGTAACACATTTCAGGCCTAAGAGATACTGAGACAAGTGCAGTTGTGCAACCTAACTATGCTAACTAGTTGCTTCAGAAGAAAAAGTGTTTGACACTTGTGGGGGTGTAGTAATATAAGAAACTCTTGAGGCTGTTCGCTCCAGTGGAGGGAGCAGGGAATGGCATAGCGATAGCAATAAACTAAGTCCTGCAAGAACAAGAACTGCACTCAGACTTCTAAGCCTTTTGTACTGTCAAGTTCATTCAATTCATCTTCACCGACAGCAGCCTCCCCTGGGACAGTCAGTACATTCACTTACAGTGCCAAAGAGATCCAACAATATATAAATATTTCTGTCAAGTTCCAGAAGACAAAAAAAAAAAGAAAAAAACACTGTACTGCAGTAATGGCAGTAGTGGTACCAGCTGTATTTAAAAGCCTCGGTTTATAAGCTAGACTGAAACCCAAAAATTCCTTACTGAAGTGGTAATGAAAACAAGTAACATCTTTCCCAAGAACTTCTTTAGACCGTATCAGCTTCTACATGCCTCAACCAACACCCAAAAGGGCAACATACACGTTAAGTTATACAGGAAATACAAAGGTCAGAGTACATCTTTTAGACCAACAATTATTACAAACCACACTCAGAAACCTGTAATAATACACTACCACTTCTCAAACACCACTAAATCCACTTAGTGAACACTCATAAATCTT
>RSEF01000002.1:1894680-1913771 GCA_003993805.1 Himantopus leucocephalus | reverse complement strand
TTTCCATGAAATTGAACCCAAATTAGGAAACAGAAGGTTTCTTACAAAGGCAAGTCCCACTGTAATGGGGAATGACTTGTTGCATCTGTTAGAAATTAAGGGTTTTGTCGGATTGTTTGCAAGAACCTCTCAGCTGATTTTTTGACAGTAGATGCTTTATTAAGAAAACTGACATGTAATGCTCCTTCATTTCTTCATCCCTCAGAGAACCTCAGGACAGGGGCGGAACATATGTCAAGAATGACTTTGCAATTCAGATGCCTTAAGCAGCTGCTTAGAGCACGCTTGGAGTCAGCCACTCCATTATTCAGTCTTCTACAGAAATCTTCAGGTGACATTAACAGCCTGTATTTATTTTGAAGATAATGTGAAGGGCAGACACCTGCATGATTGTTCTGAACTGTTTATGGGAGAAGCCCAAAAATACATCCTGATCAACACCCAAATTAGAAACCTGGGAACAATTATCTTTTTTCCTCCACACGCAGTCACCTCGGGGCCAATGTGCATTTTCCCTATATTGAGGCTGTGTCCCATTACTATTTATTAGCTGTACTGGAGAAACACCTTGAAACTCCAGACTGAAGTCACTTGTGTTAAGTACTGTATAACCATAAATTAAGAAGCAGTTCTTTTCCCAAAGAATAAATTGTCTAAAAATTAAATGTTCTGAGAAAAAAAAGTGTGAAGATGAAAGGCCGTAAGGGAATTAAGTCTTTTCCTCAAGGTGACCCAACAGGTGAAAAGCAAAGCCAGGGACAGAACTCAGGTGTCTCCATTCCTGAGACAGTTCTACACCTCTATCTAATACAATATTTACCAGTTTGCATTCTTGTGGGTCAAATAACTTGAAATTTTCATGGCTTCTGTGTATAATTCATAAAATAAAATAAAATAAAATAGTATTTTTCTTTTCTTCTGTAGCATCTGAAGAAACAGTCCTCACACCAAAATGAAAAAAAAAACCCAACAAAACACCTGTCTCAGGCATATTTCCTGAAGTTAAATAACATCAGATAAATAATTTATTAATAAATACTTTAATTAATAATGCTAATAAATAAAATAAAAATAAACAATGAAATAGCATTTAATTTATAGTATTATGGTCTCCCTGTATTTCAGGAGAATAATTGAGAATTTTGAAAAACATGGTAGAAGAATAAGTTACTCATATTTGTATGTAATTGCATGACTAACTGATATATAATGAGAACTATTTATCAATATATAGATATATACAGATAATATATATAACAAAATTAAATGTATGCAAAGATATATAGAGGGAAAAGAGATAAAAATCAACATCAAACTTAGTGCTTTCTCTTTTTTCTCTTGCAAAGATCAGAATTTTTTACAAGTTTCATTTTAGAAGACAAAATGTAAAAGGATTTTTTTTAATTCCATTTTTTCCCCCTCTTGTTTTGCAAACAAGAGGGAAGGGGAGCCTGCTCCGCCATGGACTTACAGTTGCAATTTTAACTTGAAATGTGTAGCAACAGGCTTTGTTTGGGTTCGGCTGGTGGCACTTTTCATAAGCCCACCGAATGTTTTCAATCAGATAATGTCATTGCTACACTAACAAGGACTAAAAGAGGCATGAAATGGTGTTTGGGGATTTAAAGATATTATCAGTGCTGTTGTTTTTCAGTTTCATTATTTTACTATCAAATCCGGGCAATTCTCAAATGTAAACAATGCTACAAAAACCTAACATTCATAAAGCATTTTACAAGCGGAAATAAAAATGATAATTACCATCCTCTGTTAGTTTTGTTAAAATGATCTGAATTTGCGCCTGTATTTTCAATGCTGTATACAAATTTGTAATGAGGCTATGATATTTAATCAATCACTAGAGCAGCACAGATGTCAGGACATAAAAACTCAGGGGTTTGAGTTATGTCCCAGAAGCCTTTAAACCAATTTGCGCTTTATTGGTGAAAGAGAAAAATCAAGACTTACTTCACTGGGTTGGTGAGTTACAATAGTGTTGAACTGATTTGAAGTAAAATATAATCAGGTACATAAAATCAACCAAGCAGAACAAAGAGCCAACCTCTGGCTAAACTTACTCCTATTATATCCAGTCCATTAAAAATGGAATAACAATGCTATAATAAGGTTAGAAAAAATACGATCATCAGGGTAAGGAAAATATTGACTCTTCTTAAGTGTTCTTTTCCTGGTTGGAAAGAAAGCAATTTAGAGATATTATAATTGTTAAAATTTACTAATGCAGCCCTGAAAGTTTCATAGTGTAACAATAACCACTTTTTAAACTGTAAAAAATTGATGTACATTATATTTGCTTTTCCAGTAGAGACAGTAAATCAGAAAAACAGACTTTATCGCAGAATAAAACAAAAAATCAAGCGGAAGCTTAATCAGGCAGGCATGCCAAGAGCACACTGGTCATATTCCTTCTAGGCTGCCCTCATATTTCTGAAGAAAGAAACCACAAAAATGTTACACGTGGCACAGGAAGGTTTTATACAATCCTGTGACTGCATGGATGAACAGAGCCCACATTCCACTTGCTATTCACGTCAGATCGATATTTAGGGAAAAAAAGGTTTCTGTCATCACATTAGGCAACCAAGACCATGTTAGTCAGAAGAGGTTGAATGTAAAACTAGTCACTGAGACACCATGCACTGAGACACCTTTTTCGGAAGGCTGAATTTAACAGAACTAAAGCTACATGATAATCTATCTTTTTCTTTTTTTTTAGTATGTCCTCTAAAGAAACCTGCATAAGGCTAGTTAAGGAGAATATGGCTTTTAAAAAATGTTTCTTCTTCTTCTTCCTTTTCTCCTTCTTCTTCTTCTTGTTCTTCATTTTTTAAATGTAGCTTAGCTGGAAAAACTAGGATTACTCTGGAAATTGATCAAGTATTTCGTATAAAGTTAAGGTTTTTCTCTTGTCCAGTAATATAGAAATATAGAAAATTAAATACAAAATAAGAAATATGAATGTAGAACACAGCTAGAATATAGAATTTATATATAAATAAAAAATAATATAGGACAACTGTGTATGTTTAGGAAGAGAACTCTGGTATACAGAACAGAAGAGAAAGACAGAAAAAGAAAAAATATGGAGTAAGAAAATTCTAGGAAATCTTTCTAACTAAAGCTATATTTAAGATACCATTCAGCTGTTTTACATTCAAAACTTAAAAATTTGATGTTGGAGTCTGAGCTAGTCACCCACACAACTTTAATAGTGACTGGAGAACAGACAAAGCATTTAGATAGATGAAATCCATCCCAAATGTCCATGTTTCAGCTCAGAAAAGCTCAGCTGTGCTTTTCTGAATTTAGGAAGGAGAAAGATGGCATCACTGGCTTCAGATCCTGCAGGATTGTACCTGAGAACTAGCTTAAAACATTTGTTTGTTAATCTCCATTGTTTTAAAACCATCCAAAATGCTGACATGCAGCAGAAATCAATTGCCAATTGCCAAAACTCTCACAGAGGTTTATAAAGAGAAATTACAATTCCTTAATTCACTCACTGCTGCACTTTAATTCCTTAGATCTGACCCATCAACGTCTGCTCATCATAAAGACATCCCACCAAAAGCAGCATGACTCTCGTCTTCTCTTTGTGCAAAGAAAGGAGTACAGAAATGTGTCTAAACACTTATTTTCAGCAGGCAGCTCTGTTGGCCCATGGTTTTGCAGAGCAGGGAAAGTGTTGGCATTTTGAATAGAAACCCTTTGCAGGTGTGGGAGGGCCACCACATAGTCCTCAGGAAGTTGTCACTCCAATGAACATGGTTAAAGTACCTTCCTCTGGCTACAAAGCCAGGAGTTGAGGACTCCCTGGAGTAAAGTCCCAAATGACTCGTGCATGGATGAGTGTTTTCTGGGCAAGTAAAAGGTCAATGACTCTGGTGCAGCCCATGTAATTTCCTTGAGTGCTGCTGATTATAGGAACTGCCATATTTTAATTGCTGTCCAGGGCTGATAGTGGCCTTTTCTGGTTTTTTTTATATATACTGTCAAAGAGTCATACTGCCCTTCCACTGGATCCTGGGTAAAATGATCTCTCTTGGTGTATACGCGGTTTTGCTGGTGCGTGAGAGGACTGGGAAGGAAGGGAGGGAGCCGTCACTGCCTTTCTGTGCTGGTGGGAAATGTAAATTCAAGGAAGGAGTCATCTGCCCGCACCTCAGTATCTCCCTAGGATTCCTTTGTCATCAGAGGTGAATATTAAGTCCCTCCAGAGCATGCCACATAATCTGATACTCATCCTGGCAGGAGATAAATTGCCTGTTGGGGACAATTACTTACTCCTAACTCCTGTTTCCTTGGATTGATTAAGGCCCCTAAGGTGACAGCCTCTGTTTTCGACATCTAATATTTAGGCCTCTAATGATGACACAGATGAATCTCACCTTGGATCTAAGCCAACAGTTTCCCTTTCTTCTTCACAGTGATGGTAGCAACCTTCCTCAGCAGAAAACAGCCTACCTCAAGCCTATCTTGTAAGTGCAGAAGTTTTCAGTGACCTTTTTTTTGTGACATCTTCCCTGGATTAAACATCACTGCATATTTATTTATTTTTTGCTTCCTTTCTGGGCGTTGAGGATAACCTTAAAGGTTGCACTCAAGTCCCTATTTATGTGTCACACGTGCTGGCAGACAGCTGCATGGATGCAGGCAGCCCATAGGTAGCTTGTGAGATAGACACAGTATGTGCGGAAAAATTCTCCAAAAACCTCTGTCAGACCAGTATGGATACATATGCAAGGTTGACATCCACAAAGTGGACTTCCCCCTCTTAGCTGATCTTAGCCTCTCTGTGCAGTCCATACCAACGCAGTCATTGAGTTGGGGAGTGTGGTTACCCTAAAGCAGATTAAGTAAAGCATGGTCCAGAATTAACTTTTTCCTTTACATACTGGGAAAGAAGGACAATTGTCCCATTGCAGACAATTGTCCCATTGCAGACAGTTGCTGTCTACAGTCACATTAGGTAACAGTCCCTTACCTTGATAGCCTTCACCCTACAAATATCCCTGATGACTAAATGAAAGCTGTACTTCTTGGAAACTGGCAAATGGCCGTAACATATTAAGACATCTATACCTTAAAAGAAAAGACCATCAGTTAAAACAATTCAAATTCTTGTGCTTACAGACATTTGAGAAGGCTGCAATGAATCCAGAAAACATTGTAACTTGGTTTGTTGATTCACTCTGGTCTGCAATCCTGACAAACCACTAACAAACACTTTATACCCTGTACGTATGCTACTGAGAAATTGGGGAACTTTTAGTACCTTCACTGGGCTTTGAATTGGCAACTTAAATTGCTAGGCTGTAACTCTCATCCTCTAAATGTTTAGTCTGGTCCGAATACTCTGTCTGCCTTCCCTAAATTTTGGCTGGAAGCTAATCATTTTAATTGAAAACATACTTACAGGCTTTAATTATTTACTCTGAATCCCCAAAGAAAAAGACAATTTAATCTGGAAGAGTCTATGTGGGCACTTAGCATGTCCAGGAAAATTGATAAAACTTCATGAGCAAGAAGTGTCCTGCAGATAATTGGGCGGTTTTATGGATTATTTTTTCTTTTAATACCTCTGTAAAATGTACAAATAGTGGATTGCTTTATTTTGCTTTAATTTGGCTGTCGGTATTCAAACAGGAAAACTTTTAGATTTGGTCACTTAATTCAATATTGGCAAAGACAGTGGTAAAAGAGTTGTATCCTCTCTTGGGTGTGAAATTAGTCAAGAGTTCAATTTTTCACCAGCTGGACATGACTTTCTATAAATTTTATGTAAAACTTCTGACTGGAAAATGAAATTTCTCTCCCAAGACAAATGCTGACTATACTACATTTCTTTATCTGCTAATTAGTTTTTTAATTGTTATTTACTTTTCTAAAATGGATATTCTCCTACAAGAAAATGCTTAGCATTGTTAATCCCCATTGACTAACAGAATTTTTTTCACTCTTTTTCTTTAAAAAAAGCTATTCACGGTGTATTTTTTGTTTGTAATATTTCATAAGATGCTGCTAGTAATCATCAGTACACTTCTACCCTCATTCAGAATGGCATAGACAGCCAACTCTAGGCATTGACTCCTCCTGGATGTCTATTTGTGGAAGGATGAATGGTTCTCCACTGATTAGAGAGATAATTGTTGGAGGATTAAGGTTAGATGACAGGAAATGCCTACAGCCAGTGCCCACAGATCAGAGAAGCCAGTTAAAATCAGTGTTTTCCACAGAAAACGTGATAGCACATGATGCTACAGTAAAGATTTCAAAGCAGCCTATTCGTATTTTATTAATCTCAAGAGGTTCCCAAAACAGTCATTTTTGGAACTGGAATTACTTCCACATGGTATCTGTCTGAAAGACAGTCAACTTTCTTTTTTTATCTGGAGCAAAATCCCTTCAAACCCTCTGAAGTTGAGGATAAGTGACAAACAAATAAAAGTTTGCCATTTTCATGTTAAAAACAAACAAACCAAAAAATCAGAACACTTTTTCCTTCACTTCTTCAAGTATAACGGATCTTCTGGACTTAGAGATTTATAAGCACCTGAGACCGCAGCACATTGCTCTGCTTTTGAGCTAGGGTACTGATGTGAAGGGGAAGGCCATGCAGTAACAATATCACTTATTAAGAGACTGTATTGAAGGTACCACACTGGTATCAGCCCTCTTTGGAATTTTGGATAAGTAATTGAATCTGTGCTTCATGCCACTTAACTCTAACCATCTACAAGTTGGTATTGGAGATCTCCCTCCCAGAAGAAAAGTATGGCAGCCTGAAGAGATGAAGCATCTCATCTGATGGAGATGACTCATGTCCTCCCTCCTGACTAGAGGAGTATCTCAGACTGCTTATCAACTGGTGGCCAGAGTTATCTGAGATAAATCTCACCCTATGAGCAGGAGCGGGGCAAGTGCTGAGCTGGCCTCGCCTGTGCTTAATTGAAGCTTGGGGAAAGTAGGGGGCAGAGAACAGGTGCATCAGGACACAAACCTCCTTGGACATAGGAGCAATCCATGGCATTCACATATGTCCCTTCCTTGTGGGGAAGAGCCTACATGTAGGCACAGCCATCTCCTGAAGTGTGCAACCACAAATGAGACAGAAATGTGAACCTCTACAAGGATTTATGGCTAATATACATCAGGCTGCTAAAAAGATAATAAATAAATAATAATAAAGGTGGAATAAGCAACCCCAAAGCAGCAGATTGCACTACGTGTTCCAAAAAAAGAGCATTCAAAAAAACCCAGATCTTCAAAGTTCTCCACTGCCTTTATTTCTTCCCTTCTCCCTCTCTTTTTCGTGGGTCTTCCTGGCAAAAAGAAGCACTAACGGTACCCTTTTCAAAGCCTCCAGTTATTTTATATAGTTTTCAATTTACTCTGGCACCTTGCTTAGGTGGTTGTAATCTTCCTCTAAAAGTTATTTTATATATGAGTAGGGAGAAACTCATTATTAGATCTGTACAGGGAAATGGGCAGGTGTTTTGTCCCTGTTCTTTTTGGACAGAGCTTAATTCTTACCTACTCTTATTTTTGTCAGGCACACAACCAGTTGCAAGTTATTTCTTTCTGAGAGATACCATATGTTGAAGTACAGTTGTTCTCCACATTGACAGACTACTGACATCCCTTTGTGCTCTCATAAATCCACAGAGCTTCATGCAGTATTAGTATTGCCCAGGTCAGCACACTTCATCTTTCTACCCTATTATTTGTGTGAAACCTAGCTTTTTCTCTTCAGTTTTTTCCCCATTAGACTATTGCACTTAGGGATTGGCAGAACAGAGGTTTTGTTGATTCTTTCTCCAGGGAAAGACGCTCTTTTTATTTATTTGTTTATTATATATTTATTTACTTGTTTATTTTCCCTGGGGCTCAGCTTGGGATTTGGTAATGTTGTATGTGTTTAAAACAAATAAATGAACAGAAAAAGGAATCCCTGAGAAAGACGTTCAAATAACCAGTTTCTTTGACTGATGCCACCATTTCTCGATTGCCCCGACTCAGTTCTCACTTTGAAAGATTTCATATGGCAGCCTTTCCATTTGACATGTTTGGGGTTCGTTAAATGATGAGCCTCAGTAAAGGAAAGATGTCAGCAGACCTAAAACTGCATCTCCTATTCTCATGGCAAATGAAGGGAAGAACTGGAAAATATTTGGAAATGTATCACTTTCCTCCCTTCAGTTCATGTTTCTTTCTCTTGTGTTTCCCAAATATAACAAGTGACCTGGATGTATCCGTACGCTGTAGATAGACTCAGGCAGCAGTTTAAAGAATGTGCAGGTCTATTATACAGAATTTGTTTCAAAGGGATCAACAGGGCTATTACCACAAGTTTAAAGGACATGAAAGGGGAATCTGAGAAAAATATAACTGAGTTAAGTAACAGCATTAATCACTGCATGTGCAGGTAGGAGACAAGAGTTTCCACATTTTAGCTCTGGAGACAAGCGTTTCTACACATTAGGTCTGGCACATATGATCTACGCCACTTGTCCAGCTGGGATGGTGTGATTGTACACGTAGGGATGGGAACCCACCTACAGTGGTCATTGCTTCTAGCCCTGGTGGCATCACATAGACCAGTGCCCTTTCTGGGTGTGAGCTCAAGAAGCTTCACTGAGTCTTTCTAGTTTAGTCTTCTCCTCTTCCTGGTTGCTATCCCCTTCTTGGAGGAAGAGCTATTGCCCTGGAGTGAGTTGTATGACTGATATCTTCATGGAAGTTTAATATTGCTTCATACGAGATTGAAATGATTGTAGTCTCTTATACAACATGATGGGTACTTGGGTACCAGAGGTACCAAGGCAATTGTCCCCCCCAACAAAATATGTATAAATATCTTATTCTTTTCCATGAGCTATCCCACATTTGAGAGCTGTATAGCTGTAGAGAACACGTCAGGGTAGTAATACAATAATATTTCTTTTCAAGTCCCTCAGGATAAGAACTGATTGAGTAGCATTTGTCTGAAGCACACAAAAAAAAAGACTGCAATACTGGATGAGTCATGGACAAATCTGTAAACTAGACTAGATAAATCTAATGTTCATCTTCTAATTTAGGCATTGATGTTATGAGCCTTGCTCTTTCTTACCAACCGCCAAGACTGGAACTCCAATGAGTTTGGGACATAATCAGTCATCTCTCTTTCATCTCTCATTCATTCCTCCGTCTCCATTTCTATCCCTCAAGCTCTCCAGCTCCAAATCCTTGCTGTAACTTAATTAGAAACCTTACTGAGTTAGAAATACTAAGGCAGAATCCTTCATCCTCAAAAAAAACAACAACCTTGCAGGATCAGGAGAACTTTTTTTAAAAAAAATTTTCCCAAGGAGTTAAAATTCTCTTTAGATCTTCGTTTATAACCACCCGTGTCAAACAACAAATGATAAGGCAGAGGAATAAACTGTAAAACTGAAAAAAAAAAAAAACAAACAAAGAATATCCTTGTCTGTTGTTTAACATGGTTTTAAGCTTTTAGGAGAGGCACAAGAAATTCTGTTCATTTAAGTTTATTTCTTAAAAAAAAAAGTGAGATCAGAGCTGTTTGATATGAGCTCGGGCCTCTAGAAGAACGTTCAGTCTCTGAGAAATTTCATAAAGTTGAAGGAGTAAATAAAATTGAGAGGTTGGTTTTGATTTTTTTTGGTTTTGGTTTTCATCTTTTGATTAGAATTTTTATGCCCCCATAATACAAACAAATGTATATGATTTCTGGTCAAATTTGTCTTATACCAATTTTTGGGTTTGGGATTTGATTTTTGCCATTCCTGTGGACACCAGAACACTATATTTGTGCAATATTTTCTTGTACATCTTTTTAGTTATAAAAATACAACAGAATATTTTTGTCTTTGTCTTCCTGACTGCAGGATACTGACAGTAGCTACCCATTGTCTCCCCTCAACGTGCTAATTGCCTAGAAAAGCAATTTGTATTGATGCACTATGATAATATTCACACATTTTGTCCTTTACAAAACTGAGGAAAATCTCAGTTCACAGTAAAATGAAAAATGCTCAGATTTTACACATTTCAGAGGCTTGAAATTTTGATTCCCCACTCTCATTATAAATGCAAGAGAAAACAAGCAAATTTGAGAAAATTTCTGAAATACACAATAAAAAAAAAATTAATTTCCTTATCCATGGCTGACCAGAGAAACAAATTCTGTTTTACCTGCGGTGATGAAGTAGGTCAATTGCTTTGTCCATAAGCTGGCTCAGAAAAGTGACATTTTGATACATCTTTAGAACATCATCGTCATACGAATAAGGAAACTATGATAATCCAATTCATTTTTCATTCTCTGACATTTAATAAGGAATAGCATTAAGGTAGATCATCAGCATTTGCATACCGTAATTGTCTTTGCATAGGTTTGGGAGGGCTGAGTTAACAGGGACCTGTCAGTTATATCAGCTTTTTAATTAGTTTATTTCACTACTGTTCTCAAGTGTCTAAGCAAGTGAACTTTAAGGTAGCTTCAGAATAGATTTGTGACTTAAACTGAGGTATGAATGCAATAAACTATATTTTAGTGAAATAAATTGTTAGTGTTTCCTAACCCTGACAGCACTGATCCTCCCTCCTTAGCCATTCAGATTTCATAGATTGTTTAATTGAGAATGATGGAAGCATAGTGGTTCACATTCATTCAAATAAACATGAACCAGGGCAACTAAGGAGGAATTAGTATTTACGGACAGTAGTCCATTAAAAAATTAGGCATAAAACTTGGCTAGCCATCTAAAATTAACCACTTGTCTCTGAAAATGGAAGATCAGTGGTCAGGCAGATGGACTAGATCATTTTAGGTTCCTTCCAACTGAACTATAGAGTCATAGAATCATTTAGGTTGGAAAAAACCTTTAAAATCATCGAGTCCAACCATAAACCTAACACTCCCAAGTCCACCATGAAACCATGTCCTTATTAGGGTGCATGTTTCAGATATCTAATCAGATAAATCCCATCCTGTAAATCAATGAAAGGAGGAAGGGTAGGGGAGAGAGAGATAACTAATGAGTGTGATTTATAGTGCCCATCTTATGTTCCCTTTTTGGATGCAGCATGATCTGGAAGGATCCATATCTATCACTGACTGTAGGAGAAACTCAATGACCAATTTATGTCAAACACCAGCTCTTAGACAACAGATGTTGTCTGAGATGAATCCCAGCTTCTTATCAGATGGTTTGTGCCTTAACCTTGAAATGTCCTTCTTCCATCTTCCCTAAAAGATTTCCCTTGAGGGATGAATCTAAACAACAGTGCTGGTCATGGGCAACACTGTAAGCATGTTTAACTGGAAAATAAAGAAGAAACATGTATCATACTTGGTCTTGAGATATTAACAGTGGTATGAAAGGTTTATCTTAAAAATGATGAGCTTGATTTTTTTAAAATCAAAGAAAGTACCGGAAAAAAAAATCAAAATAAAGGGATAAAGTATCAAATATTAGAAAGAGAGAGATTATCAGAAAAGACTAGATGTAGATCTGGTGTCGCATGACACCCCTGGTAGTGGTACTGCACTCAAGAAGATGGGAAGAAACAAAAGAGTATGTCCTTATTGTTAACAACATGTTCTGGCTACATTTCCATCAGGAGAAGTAAGCCCAAGATGTCCATGTCCACCCTGCCTTTCTTCTGAAGCCTTCAGAGAGATGTGGCAGAGTGGACAGCAGGTCTGTTCTTTGAGCCACTGCATTTCATAGTCCAGCTCATAAATAGAAACCCAAATCAATGCTGGAGATGTATCCCACCCTCCTGCCTCCACCCTGGGGACAAAACTGTCTGCTACAGGCATGAATCTTAAATCATATTAGGATAAGCCTCATTATTCCATAAGTTGAAGTTTCCTCCAAGAGATGTATATTATATTTTCAAGCACTGATTTAAACTAGAAAACAATATCTGTCCTTGTAAGAAGATGGACACGTCTGTTGTGACAAGACACCAGTTGCTTTACAACAGCAGCAAATGTGTCTAGTCCACTTGACGTTCATGGCTCTGTCATTTGTATGCTGGAGTTTCGCTGTTCCGGTTGAGTCTCATCTAACTATCATTTATGCTTGCAACAGAACCAGACAGCCTGTAACCCTGTCTAAATATTCACAGCATTAGCCTCTGAAAGGTACAGTTCTTAATTGCTTGCCTGAGACTGTACTTCTTCCCCCTAGATCATTACACAAGATGAAGCTAAATTAATTTGGCATCCGCAAGAAACTTTGAACACTGCCAAGAGTTCAGAAGACAAACTTTAATAAATGGGAGGGGACTTTACGTTGTTCATTTGTTTGTTCCCCTGAAAAGCGTAGCTATGTAATTTTATTGTCTGGTGATTTTCCAACTCATTCTCTTATTTCCTGCTTGTGACCTGCTCTTCCAAAAGTAAGGAGTGATCAGATCTCCTGCAAGAGTTAATTTTATTGATAGGCTGGATGTTTGCTGAGAATGTTTTTAATTATTTTCATGCAGTCTCTTTCCCACCATGTCCCCCCTCCTTTGCCAAGCCATACAGTACCTAGAGCGCATAGCTCTTGTCCTGTTAAATTTAACCTGCCATGAGTTTCCACCCACTTCAGCTTCAATTTGTTTGTTTTTTCCACCCTTTTCAAAGGTCTTTAACTAATCTTCTAATCTTCACTGCCCTTCTGTTTTCCTCGAAAAGAGGTGTTGTCACAAAGACAGGGAAGCGGAGACCAGGTTGCTTGCAGGAGTGGAGAAGAGAGAAAAGGACTATAAACATGGTGCACGCAGTCCTGATGAGAAGGTTTTTTCCTCTTGGTAAGTAATCTGTGCATTATGGCAAAAGACACACAAGAAAATGCAGACACATATTCAGCCCTTGAGTACCACTCTCGCACAGCTGTATTGCTTCTGGAACACCAAATATTCCTGAAAAACCCTTTCTGCTCTGCATAGAGATGTGAGCTTGCTAAGGGAGCTCAGTACACAAACGTGGAACCTTGCTCATAGAACTGAATGGATACATGGAACAAACCCAGTCAAATCGTGCCAAAAGAAAAATCTCAAAACCTCTTAGGCAATTTCAGATTAAATTAGTTTTCTGTCTGGTTAACAAAAATTCAGGTGCTTTGCTTTTTTGAAGTGAAATAGCAATAAGAAAGAGAGAAAAGAAGTCACATTAACTTAAAAAAAACCAACTACAAAACAATGTAGTTATAGCTCCCCTCCCATTATTTGTATTTCAACAAGCTTGTGATGAAAAAGTCACACAGTTCTACTGTCACTAAGCCGAACCTGTCATTTAAAGGAACAAACAAACCAACCCCAAAACCTATGGTCATGATGATGGTGCTAACTTTCATTCAGGTACAACAATAGTTCAGTTTGCCTGAACTTTTTCACCATTATCATTGGAAGGGTCTACCGCTAAGGTTTTGCAAACTCAATAAGATGAGAGTCCCGCTCAGTAAGAGTAGGAGCAGAACCTTGACTGTATTGGAGGAAGACATCAGTGGTGGAATTCATCTCATGAAGGTTTCTCCATGTGAGATGGTTGTACCAGCTACTTCTACAGTCAATGGATATGTACCCAACCTGATCGGTGGGGGTGATTAATCAGCACAGATTATCTTCATGGGCCAAACAGAAGCATACAATGTCATTTTAGACACTGTGTGGTACCCACCTGGCCTCCACCTACCATACCAGATGGGTGGGCAAATCCCTCATGTATCTTGTGTAGTATCTACTAGTCCCGTGCAGATGTCTTGTCTCATATTTACTATAGTGGGAGAATAGACACCCAGTTCACATGTAAACATCTACATCTAGTTGCCCAAATACAGAAGTCTTAATCTCAGACTGAACTCTGCCTTGAAAAATGTCTTACACTAAATACCTGGCATTCAGACGGCTGTGTTTAGGATGGAAGGATTCTGCTGCTAATCACAAAACCACGCTGCCTTGTTTTAGAACTATTATTCCATTCATGGCTGAATTTCCTTCCTTCTCTTTTTTTTTGCCAGACTCACAAGAATGTCAGCTCAGAGGAGATTAAGTTTATGCTATTTAATGTTGCAGCGATAATGCTCATTAAGAGTTTTTTCATTCCACATCTGCAAAGGCTGGTGCCAAGTTGAATCACTTCAATCTACTTGATGTCCCAGATCATGTAACAATCAGTTAAGAACAAAGCTGCAAGAGTGATTTATTTCTTCACAGAGCACAGTTAGAAAAGCGCTGAAAGCACTCTCTGCACAAATAACCGTAGATGTTACCCCCTGCCCCTTTTGACAGAGAAGTAATCCAGGCTAGCAGATGTGTGCTGTGCTTCATCTTTTACACTTCAGATAAAAAGTTTATTTAAACTTTTGGTGGCTTTGTGAAGTTTTATTTTTTAATTTAAATGAGAATAAGGTTCTTGAGTTTCTTTCTCTCTGGAAGGATTTTTTATTTATTTATTCATTCATTCATTTCACTTCACCATTGAGGAATATGAAACCCTGCATATAAGAAGTACTAGCTGCAGTGCAAAGGAAAATACCAAGATAAAGATAAACTTTGAGTGGGAACATGGGTGGATGGAGAGGGAAAGGAACAAGGAGGGAAAGAGAAAAAAAGAAATGAGCGGAAAGTAAAGGTGAGTGGCAGAAAATTCTCCATTTCCATCTAAGTTTATCATATCTGGCTTTTTATTTTGAATTTACACACAAAAACCTTTATAATTCCCTGGAGAACAACTAAGCAAATATGCAGAGTTGTATAGATTTAGGTCTTTTGGAAGCGCACCACAACAGGGAAAATACTCCACAAACAGTGGGTTAGGTTCCCTTTACTTTGTTCTAATCTTCAGATTAAAAGTGTGTGCTATTGCTAAATCTAAGCACGAAAGCCAGGTCTTCAAAACTATGAAGCTGGATTAAGATTAAAGAGATTTTAGAACAGGAATATTTTAATCTATTTTACTTACCTTCTGGTGCTCTGGACTCACAGTGCATCTCTGTTGCCTTTTTGGCTGTGACCAAGAGACCACAGGGACTTCCTTTAGACAAAAACAAGCGAGACCACAAGATGAGTTTTTCACATGTTTGTGTGACTTGAAAAAATACAGATCCTTGCATGACTACCATTAAAAACAGCTTTCAAAGGCCTTAATGTCTTCAAACTTTTTGTCTTTGACTGACTGATTGATCAATTTTTATTTACAGCTCATTCAGAAGGCAAATAACAAGAATAAAAGCTGGTATTGCCAAGACTGGAAATGAAAATGCTAAGGAACATTTTACAAGAAACTGACTCTTTCATAAGCCTACACACATTTTTTTTTATCAGCTTGAGACATGATGGGGATGATTAGATATTTGTCTTACTGTGAGTGACTGCCAGATGATGGGTTATTCAAATACAGATCACCAATGCTCTGAACTCATCAGGCTCTTGCTGCAGTTGATTGGGGTGCAATGATTGAATTCATCTATCATTCAAGACAAGATCGTTGCCGCTTGGGAAATAAGGTCAAGATTCCCTCCTTGGCAACACCAACCTTTGAACCTACAGATTGCTATATAAAAAAGCCACATATTAATTAGTATTGTTATTATTATAAGCAATCTAAATGGTTTTATCTCATTTTCAGTATTAGCTTACGTATCCAGGCCTCAGGTTTAATGCACGTGCATTTTTGCAGAAGCTGACAATGTTAAGAAAGGATAAGACCAAGCCTGAAAGGATCTCTCTTAAAGCAACCAACCTACAGCAACTCAAGCCAAGTTTATCAGAGAAGGCCTTAAGGGATAGTAAGGACCACGCTCAGCAAATCTAATGCTATCACAAACCAAATCATTGTCTTTGGGTAAGTTAAGTGTTGAGTGGTTAGATCAGTGCAAATTTCTTCCACGACGAGCAGAGAGGAAGAGACACTTATCTGCTGAAGGCCTGAATCCAGTTGCTATAAAGGTTAATATCATTTTTTCCCATTAACAGATGCAACTGGAGAAATCTTACTCGGTACAGATTGCCTGGTGGACTTATGGGAAATAATTCCTCATACCTTAGTGGAAACAGGAAGATAAGCATTGGACTGTCCCAGGTGTTAAATATTACAGAAAACTTAACAAGTAAGAAAAATAAGAATAAGAAAGAAGAATAAGCCTTATTAATTGCTTCATAAAAGTATGGTTGTACAGAGCCCTGGAGGGGTGTTTAATATGAAAATAACATACTGAAAACAAGCAGGCTTTTATATTTCTTTAAGGACATTCACGATATTCCCTTCCAGCACACATAAATAATGGATTGTCTAAGCTTTATTACTTTTTTGGCATGATTTGTCCTCCTGTCAGGTTTGCAGTTCTTAAAATGACATTTGCAATTTTACCATTTTCCACGGCGGTGCTGGTTTCCTCCTCCCGGCAGCTGGTGTTTGCTTATAATAATGTTTATTGCATAGTCCTCTGGGCCTATTTTCTTATACTCCCTGCAGTCTAATGAATGGTCCATGACATTATTACGGGCTCACTAATTTCCGACCAGCTATTGTTCCACGGATCAGTGCTTTCATTGTGATGACTCAGCAGGCAGTTCCTCAGTCCTAAAAATCTTGGGCTTGATAATGATTTCAATCCAGTTCAGCAGTTCAGAAAGGCTGCCATGTTGCTGAGTCAGCACAGATGGGGAGATACCCTAATCTGTCTAAAAGAAGCACAGAAAGAGAAAGAAAAAAAAAAAAAAGTACAAGGAAGTAAATTGAAAAATCATCATGAAGGTTGCAACGGAAAAGAGATGATGGTGCCACAATAAAGTGGAGCAACCCTGAGATACTTAAGGGACAAGAATTTCATAGAACCATATAATGGTTAGAGTTGGAAGGGACCTTAGAGATCATCTAGTTCCAACTGCCCTGCTATGGGCAGGGACAACTTTCACTAGACCAGGTTGCTCAAAGTCCCATCCAACCAATGTCCATGCTGATTGCATTGTTATGGCCCCATCTTCATCTCAGCCACCAGCCAGCCTCTGTGACACCACATGCCTTTCTTCTAGCTTTCTCCATTTTGAAGAACTTCTTGGCAAGACCTGTTAATCTCATCTTCAGGGTCTATCTTCCTCACTATTGCACAGCTACCTGTTTTAGTAACGTGGAGGACCTGTGAGTGTCTTGCAAAAGAAATGTAAACGTAAAATCAAAATAACAGACCTATTCCCACACAGTTTTCAAGGAAGGCAAAGTGTAGACTTGGCTGCAAGCTTTCAATACCTAATTTTAGTCCTAATTATAAAATAAAATGAGGTATATAAACCAGGAACGCTTTATTTACTCATGCTAATGTTAAGTAAGTCACCTCCCCCACTTTCACTTTCCTTGCACAAACACGTTCAATCACCAAGGCATAGAAAATTGTCCCTGGCTTCTCTTAGTCAGAGTTTAAGTGTTCTTTCAATTAGATATAATTAAGAAATGCAGTACAGTATCATAGCATGCTCCTAAGGAAATGGCATGTCTTTATTTGACTATGCTTATTGAAAATATCACTACAGCCAACATATAAACTATTCATTTTCTGGATTATGATGAATTGCTGAAGGTCAGTAATTAATATCTTTGTTTTACAAGATAGGCTGCCCTCAACTCCACATAGTGACATGGTGGCAGAGGGGAATACCTACAGTAAGGTTTCTGTGGCACTCTATGCAGAAGGAATTTTGCTCTGCATGGGTGGTACCAAGGTGCTCATGAGACCCAACTGCCTCGTTTATATAGGCCCTTCTGGAAATCTTAGAGCAGACTATGAGATTTGCACAGACCTCCACCAGCCATGAAAAGACATCTTTTCTTGACTAGGTGTTTCGGGAGCAGGTCAGAATTCACAACCTGGCACCATTGTGTTTCCTCCTCTTGTCCTTGGATGGTGTCAGTCCATGTACTGAAAATCTTTTTCCCACTTCTCGGGTACTTACTAACTATTGATGTGGGGAAATGTTTAACCCACATAAGCAGTGTGAAATGTGAATTCATTGTCTCAGAAAAAAAAAACCTAATTGGGATTTGAATGTCATCCTGGAAATAATATCTGCTTGAAATACCTTCAGCTGTACAATGAAATAATACTGAGAGCTTCCACACTTCTGAGAGCAAAAATTTTCAGCGCAATTTTGCATGAATAAGAGAAGGAACCAAAGGACTCTGGTTTGACTCTAAAATAGATGACTATAAATTGCTTTCCTAAATCCTTGATTTTTTCAAGCTGATACAGTGTTTTTCACTTTTGCTATGTAAACATGAAATAATTATACTACTTGCAGTCTTCTCCCCAAGAAAAGCTGAAAGCTGTTGCCTGCTTCTGGGGTTTTGAGTGTCCAACATAGTTCTTGTTTTTAATTCGAAAGGTTGTCACCCCCATAACTTGGTGGCGTAAGTTTTAATGCTTGTTTCTAGCATATGGAAAGCTTCATCAGTTTCCAGTTCACAAGGTGTGCTCTGGAATGTCAAAAAACCTCACACAACAAAAGGCACACACTCCACCTCTCCTGCAAATACTTCAGGAGGCGTGGATTAAGCAATGCCTTTTGTTTAGAAATAGGAAATCAGTGAAAACATTCATTGTAGTGCTGCCAAAAAAGATGTTGATAATGCAAACAGAGCAGAATTCACTATAACCAGCAGCTCATATTGCACCTCTTCAGCAGGATTTCATCAGCCTGAAAGGACTGATTCCCCTTTCAGGACAGGTGTGAATTAGACCTTTTGACCTCATACAGTACTTTTCCAAAGTGACTAACCATGCCACATTACTTCCTAAGACTCTGTGTGAGTGTCCATGGTACCTAATTAAGGGTGAGAAGTTTGCAGTCCCTGTTGTTTGGTCCAGATGTATGCCCAGCATAGAACATCCTCCAGATATCTGCTAGGAGATACACTATTACAACCTTTTCAGAGCAATGCCCCTAAGAGTCAGCATAGTTGGATAAATGCACATGCTCAAATGTTTCATAGAATCATAGAACTGTCCATGTTGGGAGGGACCTTTAAGATCACCAAGTCCAGCCATTAACCTAGCACTGCCAAAACCACCACTAAA
>RSEF01000002.1:1879997-1894280 GCA_003993805.1 Himantopus leucocephalus | reverse complement strand
GGGGTAGGGGGAGGAGAAGGTGGGGCACCGCACATCTGGCTCCTGGACACTGTTGGCCACAGCTGGACGGCTCTGCAGCTGCCCCGCAGGATCCCGGGCGGGGTGGTGGTGGTGGTGGTGGTGGTGAGGGGGATGTCTGCAGAGGCAGGGTAACTCTTCTCAGAACAGCGAGTGGGTAGAAAGAAAGAAAAATAAGGAAAGGATTAAAAAAAAGGGGGATGGGGGTGTAGGAAGGGAGGAAAAAAAAATTTATGAGTTAGAGGTTTGACCCAGCTCTTTTCTTTAAAATTTTCCAGCCTTAAGATGTTATTAATAAATGTCTTTTCATTTCCATTCATTAGAATTGCAGTTTCCAAAGGACAGAAAAGCATCCCTAAATCAGAATAGCTGTAGCATGGCTTTAGAGAGACAGAAAGGAACAGCTTGCAGTCCCAGTTGTCCTGAGAAAGGCAACTTTGCTGAAGAAGGAGGATAACTAATAAGAAATAGTTCTCCTGATGGATTTGGGACATTTACCTCTTTGAGAGGGCACTCCTGTTTTCACTGCTGAAGGCATTCGCTTAACATATCACCAAGCAGGAGCATGAACTGTCTTGTGTCTGCTATGCACTGGAGGCGGCAGGTGAGATTGTAGCATTAAACGTCAGGGAAGATACGTGAGCACAGAGACACAATTCAAGCACGTACATCCCTCCCTGAGCCCCGTGCTCTCCTGCTGGCATTGCCTGGGCTGGTTAGCAAAAGCTAGCATAAGTACAGGTACAGTCACAGATCCTCTTTGCCCTTGATCTTCAGCCTCGGAGAAGTGTTTGGAAACCTTCCTATGGGTGTGATTCCCAGGGACTCATTAATTATAACTTTAGCCATTTCACACTTATATGTCCAGTGCAGGCTGGGATTCAGGTTCCCGCTGAAGTCAAGGGGGAGACAGTCACCTTCCCAGGAGGCATCTCATCTTGTCCTGAGAAAGACAGATGGGGTGAGTGTTCCTCTAGGGCCTGTTTTCTTCCAGTGATGATAGTGAGAGCCTAGACGGTCACAGACTGCTCTTAACCCTCCAGTTTTAAAAGGTGAAAGATGTGATGTACATTTTCACACCTGCACCTCACATCCTTTGGAACTTGTTTTTTCCCCCATATTTACACAGCTTTATGTACAAGTGATAGGATATAGGTCCTCACTATGTAAACCTTGTCACGTGTAGTTACTATAATGCGTAATACCCTTCTTTTGGGGAAAACTAGTCAGCCTAAAGTGTTACACTGCTACAAGTAGAATGATTTTGGCATCTGGACTACCTTTTTTACACATAATAGAGGTACAACTTATTCTTGCAGCTGTCAGCAGAGCGGAGCTATCCTGAAGTGATGTATCGCACACATCTGTGGTCTGCCACACGTTATTTTAATGTTCTAGCATATTGCAGCAGACCGTGCCCATAATAAAAGAAATTCTACAAACTGCGTGCTCCACGTAGCTTTTGGCCTCAAACTATTGCTCATATATGAACTCCAACTACATGTCTGTTAAGAGTCAGTGCTTTAAATATCAGTGGGTTTTGTGTCTCTAACCGGGTCTTGCGGGAAGCTCTGCACCCAAAGTTAGAGAGTCAGGGAAGGCCAGAGCCCCACAGGATGCATTGAGTAAACAGTTCTTTCATATTTCAAAGGATCATGTCAGAGCAGAGAAATAATTCTAGTGTGGATTCTGCAAATAATTCATTATTCAGGTATGGAAATAAACCAGAAGGGTAATCCTGAAAACTTCCTCTGTGAAACTGGGTACTTTTACCTCCTACCAGCTCCACAGGGAGCTGTATGTCGCAGGATATACTTTGTGCCTTGCAGAGCAGAGTCCTTGACATTAAAAATTACCATTTGCTTGTAAGTGACAAGGAACAGAGAGCAGTGAGTGCTGAAATGCATAAAAATGACTTTTCCTGTCTTAAAGAGTTCAGAGTCTCAGGAAACAGAGGATGGGGAACAGAAAAGACTCCACATTCGCTGCCCTTCCTGCTGAGATAAACTGCTTTCTTCTTCAAACACGTAACGGCTTTTCACGTTTCTGGGGAAGGGGTTCGGTGTGATCTAATGAATGCAATGAGAATGGAAACATAGAAGGGTTATCTCTGCGCCATACATTTGCTTTAACAGAGCGTTTCTTGTGGTAACAGACATACGGACCCAAACCCATGGCAAGATGCTGAGCTCCCAATAAAACAGAGCTGGGCACCTAAATTTCTGATATAGATACTATTAGATAATTTGTGTTGGAGGGACATACATGCTTCTTCTAGGGATCCGGTCCCTGCAGACCTTAAATTCCCCTCCGTAGGGAACTGGAGTTATGGAAGTATCAGTCTGTTTAGGCATTTCGTTAGCCTGGAGGGAGTTAATGGAGGGAGACAGGCTCCTGTACAGTGAGTCACTCTGTCCTCAAATAGGTGTCTGAGAGAGGTAGGAGGAATCCTTCCCTGGAACTGCTTGTCTGCCTTCATTGATCATTAAGGGAGGCTTGATGGGGGAGTTTAGATTAATCATCTAAAATTAGCTATCTAAAACTGGGAATCTTCTCTAAAGCTACTCATTTAGCCGTCTTCTATACTACTGGGAAGAGGTGGAAACACTCCAAGAACAATGGATACAGCTTCAGTTGAGTGAACCTGCTGATGGACTTTGACATCTAGGTTTCAGTTTTTTGGGATTAGGTGACATGAACCCCACCTTTAGGCAAACATGCTATACATGCAGAAAGGGAGAAATTTCTCTTTAATTTGGAGGAATACTTGCAATAGCAGAAAATGAAGATCCTCAGTTATTACTGTTCTGTTATTCTTTAAACATTCGTGGTAATTAAATGCTCTACCAAATTTAGCATAGACCTCATAAATTCATTTTCATTTTTCTCAAGATAATGCTAATTACATAGGGTTTATAAACAAAATAGATTAACATGGTGTATTGTCACATACAGAATACCTATGAGCAAATACATATATTGATATACATGGATGTGTATGTATAGCAAGTACTGTGCTGTACAAGGCTATGCAGTTAAATACAGTCAGATAAATACAATCCAATACACAGAGGAGCATTCAAGCATTACTCCAATGTCTTAAAAACAATCTTGAAAAGATATGCCTCTAAATGACTGTAAGGCAATCAGCGTCTCAGCTTCTCTTGTTCCATAGGTAATCGAGTTAGAAAGAGAAAACAAACACTGAAAATGTCCTCTAGGTAGTCATTTTCAGTGAAAAAGACTCCTGAAATAATCTATTTAACTGGCTGAAGAGGCAGATTGGAAACAGGTCTTTACCTTTGGGGTTGAAAGCTTCTGGGATCAAGACTGTGTCAGAGCTTGCAAGTTGAGGGCAGGATTTCCTGTGATAACTAGATATGTTGCTGGTGACTGGAGTCATGTCACTGCTGTGGTGACCTCACGCTTTACAGTCAGTCAAAATCAAGAGTGTTAAACATGGCTTGGACATGGTAGGAACAAAGTGCATTNGGTGACTGGAGTCATGTCACTGCTGTGGTGACCTCACGCTTTACCGTCAGTCAAAATCAAGAGTGGTAAACATGGCTTGGACATGGTAGGAACAAAGTGCATTCTCGTCTGTGTTTACAAGCGCATTTGAGCGGTGGAGCTTTTTGCTGCATAAGAAATCTTTGGTTATTTTTTATAGTTTCTTATAGTTTTCTGACAGAACAAAATACCACATATATTACATTATATATATCCTTAGAATTACTTATAGGGCACAGCAGATAGAAATATCCTTACTGCGGTGATGGTGAATGTGGCTGTACTGAAATGAACAAGAGCTTATGGAGCTCAAGGTTGGTCCCAGCTCCCTTCAAAGCACATGGGAAAATTGGCCCTGACTTCAGTGACCTGTGCTTCCCAGCCTCAAAGCTTTCTAATTAGCACTTGGCTTTTTGAGAAAGGAATTAAGCAGATGGCAGGAGACAGGCCTTATGGAAGGTTTTTATGAGATATATTCAACAGACTGAAAAGTTTATGAAAAAGGCTGAGGTTTTCTTTGTCTTCTTCAGTTATTCACCCTGTGTTCCACATTTTTCGTGAACCTCCTTCCACCCTATAAGCCTTTCCCCTTCATCAAAATTCCAGTTGAAAAAAATGTATTTCAGTGCATATCCTGGTTCTCTGCACTGTGTCTTTGGCATCACTGGCCAACTTTCAGGACTCACTGAACACTTCATTCCACAGTTAAAAATGGGCAGGGGATGCAGGAATTTTAAATGTCTCTGCTGCACCTTTCTGTATCCTAAAATACCAGGTGAGTTTTAAGCCTCCAAGCTCGGAGTCAGTGTGTGACGCGAACAGCAGACAACTCCAGTTTTGTACAAGGGAGAGATAAAATATTCAGGCATCAGAGTCATATCAAAAAACTGAACAGGGGAAGCACAGACAGGGAGAACAGGGAGTACAGAGATGATTTCAGAGCAGATCTGAGATGAGATCTGAGACACGAATGCAAGCTGTGGAGACAGAGGCAAAAGAACAGTGATGAATATCCTTAGTAAATGATTTATGCACTTGACGCACAACCTATTCGTGAGGTTTTAGGATCGCACAGCATTGGAAACTAAGCTAGATCACTGGAAAGACCCTTCAAGTTCTTGACACCTTCCCATCTTGCCAATGAATTCAGCATTTCTTCGATTTTTGATTAATTTTCAGAAAGACTAAGTGTTACCAATTTCCTTCTGGCTCTTTGATCCCATTGAATTGCTTTTCAAAAGTGACTAATATATTTGATGCCCAGCTTTGAAGCACTTCCCTTGTTTTCAGAGAGCATAGAAAATGTCTCTACTTTTCACCAAGTGTGCTAATGGACTTCTTAATGAGTGAAGAAGTGTCTTTTATGAGACATCTAAATTAAGTTTTTCTACCAGCACAACAGCCTAGGGGCACCATCTTTGGATGGGCTCTCAGGAAAGATTACTTTTAATTAAGTTGCACTGAGTATGGCATGAGGATGTTGCTAGAAAAACGCTCTTCCCAGTCCTTGCTAAGGCTGATGTTGACCAACACGAGCAAAGCAAAGCCTAAAGTGCCATTAACTTGATTTTTCTGTTCAGATTTGGGCAAATAAATAAATTACCATGTAACAGAAGAAATACAAAACAATATAATACTTACTATCAGTGAGTATGCCACTTGAGGTTTCAATGTAATAACCTCACAGATGTTAAGAAAAGGAAGTCTAAAAGTAAGTGCAAACCCAAAAACTGGCTCTCTAAATGGTCTCAGGTTTTTAGCATGCCTGTGCCTGTCATAGGTAAATTTTTAATGTTGACTATGTGATTGTTTTGTTCCAGGCGAGATTGTTTCAGTGGTTAGGACTTAGAGTTAAAATACCTCAGTGAATTTTGGCTGGCCGCTAATGGTCAAGGCAGCAGAAAGATCTTCATCTTATGATGCTCAGCAATGCAGAACTCCGTTCCTTGAGTCATGTCTACAACACTGCAAAAAAACTCTGAGTTTTCTGTATGAGCCCCACTCATACAGAGAAGACACCCCACTGCAATTTTCAGTAAGGTTCATGCCAGGTTACTGCCCAGATACTAGGAAATGTTGATCCAAGAAGTAGCATTTTAAATCAGCCTCTTACACTTATGACTGTGGCAGGGAAGACTCTGCCAGACTGGACATCCCTGCCTCAGAAATCTCTGCTTTGTTTTGTTTCCTAAATTATCCTTTTCGAAGGTGAACAGGAGCTACTATTTTCCTACAAGATCTCACTCATTACAGCAGATGCCTCCCAAATTGCAATACGATGTCCCTGCAGCAAATGCAGAGCCCCTGTTTTCTAGAAAGCCCCATCACCTAACCATTGTAGGCAGATTAGAGCAACAACATGCACTTTTCTCTGCAGGTATTGTGAGATTAATAGCAAAAAATAAGTAAGCCATAGCCAACAAATCACAAGTAATGTTCTGCCCAGAAGGCTTTTCTTTAACTGTAAAATGGTTTAATGTCTTTCTTTTTCTTAAAGCCTGAGGAAACCCAACAAATTGGAGCATCATCACTGTTCTCAATTTCTTGTATACGTGTCATTTTTTATTTTTATTTTTTTTTCTTTTTTCTTTCATAACAGTGGGATTACTTCCAGTAAGTCTACATGATTGTAAGTTAACAACACTAGCCTCATTTTTGCTTCTTACAGGATAGTCTGTAGGTTACATCTGCAATTGCACTTGATGTTGATTTTCAAATACTGAAGCGTCGGTAATATTTAACCTATGCACTGGCCTATAACAAAACCCCCGGGCTCTGGTGGCTCACCCCAAATCCAGTAACCCAGCAGCAAACAAAATGTGAGCATGACAATTAATTGCTTACCCATCAGTGGTAGTGGGATTGACTACAGCCTCACCGTTGGTGAGGGTCACCAGTAGTTGGTCAGGATTTCTAGAAGAAATCATAAAATCGTGTTTTCTGGTGATTCATCACTGTTTTTAGAGACAGGAGTCTGGACTATGCGGAGTAGGGATCTGATCTATTAGAGCAATTTCTCTGTTGTGTGTAAAACCAAAGCAGTACAACTTCCCTGCGGGTAGGGTGTGGGCTTCCCGGCCACTGTAAATGAATAGCACTCCACTGATTTCAGTACAACTCTGCTGAATTATGGTGACTGAGGGTGTGGTTCAGCAGGTGTCGATTTACCAAAGGAGAGAAAAAAGGAGATGCAGCCTACTTTGAGCAGCAGGCAGTCTGGCACAGGTTTAATGTCTGATGTACCATTTGGGAGAGCTCAGCTGCTTAGTCCCTCATTTATGTTTCACCTGCACCAGCTGCATGCATTGTTTGAGTTGACTTTTGAAGAAAGATAACCCTTCCTCCTCTGAAACTTTTCATAACTAATTCTGTGTCTGTTTCCACCACTCGTAGCACCTCTGGCATGAGGTAGCAGTCAAGTTAACCGATCTCTGCCAAGTGCTTGTTTCTCAAAGGCATTTAGAGTCACCTTTCATGGTTTGATTTCACTTTGGGTTATGACTGGATGTTGCTTTCAAGCCTTTTACCAGAGGACTCAGTATATATGGTAAGTTGCATAGCATCATGTCAAGTTGCCATGGCTTTTAAACATCAAGCCTAAGAATATTCCAAATACAAAGTTTCTCAGCAGTAACTGAGTCCGGAAATTCCAGAAAGTAGAGAAATTACTTCTTTCCTGTCTAGCTGAATCCATATTTGTAAACTGAAATAGTGAGAGAGATTTATGTAGCAATCATTTTGTTACTACCACTTAAATCATTCGTTTGTTATGTAGGCCGAATGCAAAGTGAAATGTGTGTTAAAATATAAAACAATGAGCGGGGATCCTATTAATACCTGAAAGATATCATTTCAGAATTGTGTTACTATAGTTGAACAGCAAGAAGTACTATTTTAAGAGTCACTCATGCTGATTTATAAAATGTATTTCAAATTACCCACTGGAGGAATACAATGCATGAAAAAAGCCATGTCTTAATTTTCTTTTCAAACAGTGTCCTTAATCCTCTTTCTGTTCTAATATTAGGATGTATGAACCATCTCTAGGGCCTCATAATTAAAAGCAGTCTGTCTATGCTACTTTAAAACCCAAATGTAGGCAGAATTTTTAAAGGTTTTTAAAGATAAAATTGTGTTCTACTTTTTTTCCCCTAGGCAGATATTATTGCTAAGATGTAATAGTCTACATGACTTCCAGTGAAGTTTCTATGGAGGCCAAAAGAAGTCCTGGTTGTGCTGCTCACTGAAAACATTCTGAGGGCCAATAAATCAACTTCCTGAGACTGAAAAGGCAATATAGCAGTGAAGTTTTCATCTGTACTGTGTTTTCAAAGTCATTAGAGGTTTAGAATGGCCTACAGCCTTCCTCAGAAATGTCTCAGAAAGCCTTCAATCCATCATTTCAATTAAAATCACTACCCCCTGAGCCGCTGGCTTTGCCTTGAGTAGCATAGCTTGCAGAGGAGCAAACCTTCAGCTCTATTCCACGTAAGACTCCCTGTGTCTTGAAGATCCATATCCCCAAGGAGGCTTTGGTGCGGTATTCACTTGTTTGAATACAGTTCAGTTGCTTTCTAGACTTTATTGACTCTATTGACTCCTGGTTTAATTCAGTTACGTAAACATGAGTGGGTAGAAGTATTTGAGACATCAAATAATGCATTTGAGACTTCTGCATGGGGCTGGCAAAATCAATGCAGAATCTACACAAGAGGGCTGAGATACCCTATAGCATCCCAAACAGCGCTAACCGTTCCTCGGTGGGTGAGACATCCTTTAAATTTCCATGGACTGCAAAAGAAGCTCAGATAACAAGATGACATATAGACACTGATATTGTAGATTCTTTCTCAGAATTTAATTGGCTTTCCAGAGGCAATCATTTTGGGATGTTCTAGGGTATTAGGAACATCTTCACAATCACAGCACATATGATGCAGGACTATAGGGGACATGAAACTTCTGAAGTGGGAGATGGAAACGACGCTAATACATTACAGCACCTAAATGACACTAAGTATCTGTACTTAAGAAGATAAATCTAGACCCTATTTAACAACTGATGTCTAGAAATCCATTTAGTTGTTTAAATGCAGATAACTTAATCTGTGAGATAAATATCTCTCCTTAAGGTCCCAAAACAAGTCATTATTTTTTTCTCATTTCCTCATCTGGTAAAATGGAAACAGTGCCTCTTTCTAAGAAGCGTGTGGCATCCTCAGATAATATGTTGGTAAAATTTTGTAATCCTTCAGATTAAACTATGGGCAAGATTAGCATTATTCTGTTTTCTCTAAATTCTTGGATTTCAGTATTTCTTATTTAAGCCCAAATGGACATAAAACTTCTGCTTCTATTTATTGCTTCTATTTTTATAATTATTCCAACTGCATTCAGAAGGGAAGAGCTTACACTATGCTCTCTCAGTTGAGTGATTTGTATGGCACAGTAATCTCAAGGTTTCCAAGAAAACCAGAGCCCATTCTAATAGTATCAGCATCAAAGCAGAGTAGGCACACCCTCCTGAAGAGTAATTAAGACTTTACTGTCACACGTAGAGCTAATTCCTCCAATTAAGAAAACTTGATTCTTGGGAGCTCCCAAAAATCAAAATAGGAAGGGCCACAAAGATGCGTCGAGGGCTGGAACACCTCTTCTATGAGGACAGGCTGAGAGAGTTGAGGTTGTTCAGCGTGGAGAAGAGAAGGCTTCAGGCAGACCTTATAGCCCCTTCCAGTCCCTAGAGGGGCTACAGGAAAGATGGGGAGGAGCTCTTTACCAGGGAGTGCAGTGATAGAATGAGGGGTAATGGTTTTAAACTGAAGGAGGGGAGATTTAGATTAGATATCAGGAAGAAATTTTTCACTCTGAGGATGGTGAGACACTGGCCCAGGTTGCCCAGAGAAGTTGTGGAAGCCCCATCTCTGGAGGTGTTCAAGGCCAGGTTGGATGGGGTTTTGAGCAACCTGGTCTGGTGGGACATGTCCCTGCCCATGGCAGGGGGGTTGGAACTTGATGATCTCCAATGTCCCTTCCAACCCAAACCATTCTATGATTTTATGATTCTGTGATTTTGTCCATAGGTAGTTCTGAACAACCAAAATTAATAACTAAAAAAAAACCCAGACCCAACATGTATATTTGAAGAAATTTATTTATTTTTATTTGTTTTACGGGGAAGAAATATGTATATTATCAGACTGCACATATGTTTGGGCAACTGAGTGCGAATATCTCCGTAGCTGATGGATTTGTCCAATTTTGGCCAGTTGACAAAGAGGCAGAGATCCAAGGACTGTGAGATCCATTTGAGTTTTGTGGAAAACACAGGTGTAAAGGAGCGGTGAGATAAATGTCCAGATTGGAGAAGAGGTGCTACATGAACTTGATTATTATGATACAATGAAGAATCCATATGAGTATGCATATCCAGGCACATATACAAATTGATAAATACACGAGTTCACAGCCTCCTTCTGCCATTTACATGTCCTATTTGCAGAAAAATCTACATCTGGAGTTTTCATGTTCTTTGACCTCAAAGTATCAGCCAGGAGGTACAAACTGGAAAAAAACCTGGCTCTTCTTGTTGTGATAATCACAGAATTTCTTGGTTTGTTTTGTCCTTCTCTCACTGAGGTTGCGGGAATCCATCCAGAATGCAAGATATTCCAGCAGGTGGTCAAAGAGGAGTCTCTCTGCTTAGAAAAGAATGAATCTGTTTCACCTGATATTAAAGGTAACTGTCCTGGTTGTCAAGCTCTGATGTGAATATCCCTTGTATATCATTTCAGGGGCAAAATGTCAAGGTAACATTTGTTCTCCCGAGTCAAGATTTGTTTCCAATTTTATTTAATTTCTTAACAGTTTGAAGTGCTTCTTCAATAGCCTGGGAGTTCACCTCATCTCATTTTAGACATCTTTAAAAGCTCAATGTCTAAGTCAGGACCTGGCTTTGCAGATTCCCTTAAAGTAAATGAAGATGTGTGTCCCTCGAACATATGTCATTGCCTCTGGTTTAGGTGTTTACTTTAGAGTGACATTAATCATTCTCTGGAGTAGTATTTCTCTTTACTAACTACGGAATGAGAGTATGATGATTAGGTCAGACCCTGACAAGTTTAGACGCTTGGTTAGGGCAGGAAAACCCTGCTTGGAACGTCTTACATTCCTAAACTATTTGGTGTGTTCTTTACTTATATCCAAAATTCCGAAGAAGCTTCCACAGAAGACACTGAAATGCATGCTGAAATTATATCATGTTAGGAATCATTCCAATCTGGTGAAAATGTTCTTTGCAAAAAAATGAAGAAAACAGAAATAATCCCAACTTCTTCAAAATATTCTATTTCTACATTTTTGGAGGTTCTTTGTTTGTTTGAAAAGATTTATTCTGGTGGTGGTTTGATGGTGTTCTGATATTTGGCACATGCTCAAATACAAATTTTGAAAAATAAAATGAACACTTCAGAGAGTCTGTAAAATACTTTTAAAATGTTGTGCATGGGGTGCTCTGTGCTGGGGTTTTGGCATTGTGGAGGCATGTTTTGAATCGATTCAAACTGAAATTTCAAAATGTTAAAACTCTTTCAAAAGTTCAGTTATATTTTTTTCTGGACAACTTTGCTTAGAAAATTATGAATCCACCTCAGTGAGATTTTTCAGTTACATGAATTATCAGATGGGCATTTTCTACAGAGGGGTTATGAGACAAAGATGCCTCTCGTGCACTTAGTATGAATAGAAGTATTGCAACCTCCTGGAAGTCTGCCTTTAGCAGCCTATCGAGATTTACAGACTAACCCCCAGGATATTTCCTTTATCTACTTATTTATTTTTCTGCAGCCTTTCCAATTGCTCTAATGTTTGTTATCCTTCTTGCACTTTCCTACTCTTTTTTAGTAGTATTCCCCCCCNTTTCCCCCCCCCCCCCCCTTTAATCAAGTCTGGAACACCTCCTGGACACATTTTGCACTTGGAATGTCCAGTAACATACTCAAAAATGTTCTGGTGAAAATCAGGTGTTTTCAATAACGATTGATTACATGTATTACATTATGGCATTCCAAATATTTTTCTCTTTACCAGAAAAATAATTACATGATTTTGGAATCCTCTTTGTAGCAAAGGCTACTCAAAGAAATGAAAATCTCTCAAAGTTCTGCTAAACTATTTAAAAATCTTCAACCTTGTCAACTCTGACCTTCTCAAAGCTCTCCTTTCCACCCTTTATTCTCTAGAGATAAAAAGACCTTAACGAAAGTCTGTTCTGGTATTTACACCCTTTCTCAATATATTTTAAAATGAAACATTAGATCTGGAAAAACAATTTTTCCCCAATATTTTACCTGGGGTGTTTTAAAACTAGACTAATATTGGTAAAAGTCCCTACCTTGCATTTTAGTTTTCAGGCACTGAACAAGACTAACTGAAGGATCACAATTTATACAGAGTTACTTCTCAGTAGTCACAGATAATCTATGCTGGAATTAGTCTGTGTTGCAGGCTGCTTAATCTAAAGTAGTTCCACACTATTCTTGTTCAGAGCGGTGTCTTATGAGTGTCATCAGTAGAGTCCAGGGTGCAATTCCTCTCATCTCGAAGTAGATGTGTAAGTAGGTCGACTTAATCAAGGTCTAAAAATGCGTATTTTTCTCCATTGTCTTNAAAAAAAAAAAAAAAAAAAAAAAAAGAGCCCTGGGTTACTGAAGAAGACTTAAATATCTATGAGGTCAACATTACTTGATACAATTCCTACTGCAGCTCTCTTTATGGAGTCTCAGGTGACTTGGACGATCGCAAGGCTCTTGAAAACCTCAGTGCATAAAATGCTTTCTGTCTCTGCACTCAGCTGTTTCTTTGATAAAACTGTAGAAGTCACTGAAAATGAAACCATATCTAAGACTTAAAACATATAGGTTCCACTCCTACATAAGTCACCTGATTCTCGTTTTTAACCACATATTGCCGAATACAGTAGTTTTTTAGACTGAGCTCCTCAAAGGTACTGTAGTCCCTCTAAGAGGGACCCTTTAAGTCCCTACGTCTGAGTGTGTGGGCCACTGCATGTCTAAGTGGGACTCAAATTGCCTGACTTTATTAATTTGAAAATTAGCAACCTAGTTTAAGCTATAATCATCAGAGAGACCTAGGTATTTGCAGTGAGTGATTCATCCTGTCCTCAGAAAGGAGCCGCCAATATATGGGATGAATCATGTGCTGGAAGTCCCTGTCTCTTTCTACTGATTACAGCGGGAACATAGCTAAGATTAGCTAACGTGTTTTAGATGATTAAAATTAGAGATAATGAATCAGGGCTCCTATTTTCCCATCTGGCAAATTGGGGATACCAGGAATTTCATTCTCCCAAGGGTGATGTGAGGATAACGCTGTGGGTGATTCTCAGGACTATCCTTTCAGAAGCCGGAGAGTAACTTTGCTCCGCTACAGGCATGTAATATTGCTTCCACATTTCACCTCTTGACAATTTTAGATTTGCCTTGTCATTAGTCACAGAGGAAACGGAAAAGAATCAGTGAAAGAAAATAACACCTCCCAAATGAAAGTCATGCACTGCTTTATATCTACCTTACGACCATCTAGAGATTAGTTTCAGTTACAGCACGGTGCTTTTTTTATTGGTTCAGGCACCTTTACATGCTGATAATTTCTCTGTGCTGCACCCACACCCACTTGCCAACAGACACTGCGTGAACACAGCTTGAGTTTCAACATGATGCATCTGTGACAAAGCTCTGATTAACTATAACTTCCGAAACCCCTTTTTATTGGACTCATAGCTAGTAACGTAACCTGCATCATCAGCTAGCAACCTCTGATTCAGGGAACCTCGTGAATGCCAACCAGTCAAACCTACTCCTGATGACGTTTATTTTATATGGTGCTGGAAGATGTTCTTCTAGTTTAGGATGAATGTAACCCCTGTTGAAGTCCACTGCAAAAATCACATTGGTTGCTGCAGACCAGGACTTCAGCCCTTATGGTATTTCTTTTAATTCATGTGACATTGGTAGACTTGAAGCATGGAGTCAAGAGACTAAGGATGAATTTTTAAGTCCAATGCTTTTCAGTTAGACTTTGAAACCAGTAATAAGAAATCTCAAGTGCTAATAATTATTCAGTATTTTTATTTTAGTGACTTTTGTTTTGACAATAGAAAGAGCTCCAGTGGATTTGACTTTCAGATTGTGTCTGCTTGAATTTCAGGTACATTCTCTCATGACATAAGGTGGGGGAATGTCCAGCTGGAATGTTGAGTGCATATGTGAGCGACGATGCATTCAAGGAGAATGGGAAAAAAATACAATCCTTCATTTGCAGAGCTGCATGTGCTGTTGTGGCTCTTCATGCATGTGAATTAGTGGGAAAGCCACAGACAGCCATTACAGAAGGCCAGCTGTGTGATGTTCTCTGTCTGTTTCTTTATTTAGAAGCACTTTTTTTTTCAGGATGTGCCAGAGACTGGGATGGTCTAACCTGCTGGCCCAGAGCCACTTTTGGGGAAGTGGTTAAAGTTCCTTGTCCAAGATTTTTTGAAGAAATCACCAATATCCACGGCAAGACGTTTTTTCCTATTCTTTCTATCCCTACATATTTTTGAATAAATTCTAATATGTAAATATTCAGTAACTTGCCTATTTTCCTGATTCACAATGCTATCTTATGTCAGTCAACATACAGTAGTTATCCAGATACATATCTTGGATTATGGTTAATACATAACAATTTTTTTTT
>RSEF01000002.1:1849641-1879897 GCA_003993805.1 Himantopus leucocephalus | reverse complement strand
CACAAGAAGAGTCCATCCCCTACAAAGGGAAAAGAAGCAGGCAGAACAAGAGACCAGCTGTCTTAATAATGAGCTTTTGCTTAAAAGAAAAATAAAAGATGCATACCAGCTATGGAAAGGCACCTAAATACCCATCAATGATGGCAAGAATCTTGCTAGGGCATGCAAAGATGCAGTCAGGAAGGCTAAGGCTGAGCTAGAACTCAAAATGGCCAAAAAAGTCAAGAACAACAGCAAAGGATTCTTCAGACAGGTGAGCAGTAAGCAGAAGCACAGGGAAGACACAGGCCAATTGTTAAACAGCACAGGGAAACTAGTCACTAATAATGCTGACAGAGCAGAGATTCTCAATGCCTTCTTTGCCTCTGTCTTTACTCGTGCAGCTGGACCCCAGGTCAAAAGATCAAGTAGCTACAACATGTGCCAACTCACCAATAATGGAGGAAGGTCTGGTCTACGGCCTCTTGCAGGGGTTCAACCCACATAAATCTATGGGACCAGATGGAACCCACCCCATGGCGTTAACAGAAGTGGTTGACATTGTTTCAAGCCCACTGTCTATAATATTTGAAAAGTCATGGAGATCAGGGGATATCCTTGATGAATGGAAGAGGGCTAATGTCATACCCATCTACAAGAAGTGTCCCAAAGAAGATCAGCTCAGCTCAGCTCAGCTCAGCTCAGCTCAGCTCAGCTCAGCTCAGCTCAGCTCAGCTCTATTCTATTCTATTCTATTCTATTCTATTCTATTCTATTCTATTCTATTTTCTATTCTATTCTGTTTTCTATTCTATTCTGTTTTCTATTCCGAGCAAACTGCAGGCCCACTAGTCTCACTTCAGTAGCTGGGAAAATAATGGAATGAGACCTCCTAGAAACTATCAAAAACCAAATGAAGCAGGTGATTGGGAAAAGCCAACTAGAATTTACCAACGAAAAATCATGCCAGACTAACCTGGTCATCTTCTACAACAAAAATAACATTTTCTGTTGACATGGAGAGAGCAGTGGATATTGTTTACATGGACTTCAGCAAAGCATTTGACACTGTTTCCCACAGCCTTCTCTTAGGCAAACTGGCAAGATACAGGTTGAGTGGGTGGTCTGCAAGATGGGTAGGAAATTGGCTAACAGGCCACACTCACAGGGTGGTGAACAATGTTTTTTATTCAGGCTGGCAGCCTATTATTAGTGGGGTCCTCCAGGGATCGATACTGGACCCCACACTGTTCAACATCTTCATAATGATCTGGATGGTGGGATTGAAAGCACCCTCGTGAAGTTTGCTGTTGAGATGGTGAGGTGGACATGTCAGAAGGGAGAGACACCTTACAGAGAGAACTGAACGGGCTGGAAGAGTGGGCTAGCAAGAACTGTATGAAATTTAACAAAGACAAGTGCAACGTTCTGCACCTGGGATGACGTAATCAAACAGCCCAGTACAGTCCCTACCCCTGTTAGAGAGCATTAATCTGAGCCATCGTCGCTGGCAAGGCCAACTAAAAGTTTAATAAAGACATCAAACATCCTCTTTCTTTTGCTGAGACACTGTGAGATTCAGCCTAAGGTATTAGAGAATATGGGAGATGATGAGTTACGGTGAAGGATTAGAACAGCAGTTACTCCCACAAGGAAATGGGATGGGGGTGGTGGGTGGGGGAGGTTAAATATTAAAAGTCTTACCTCCCCATTCAAGAAACAATAGAGAACAGCAACAACAAAACCCTAGGCAAATGGGAGAGAAAAAATTAATGTAATTCAAATCCTTTAGTAAATGCTAGAAAATAGCTGGAGTTAAAACAAACAAACAAATAAATAGAAACAAAATCCTAGTATACAAAACATATACATAAATGAATAAACACACAGTCTGAGAACTGTGCATGCAAAATGGTTATAATGAATAAAGATTTCTTTTTAACAAAAGCAGAATTCACTGTATAATCACCTGGAAAGATCCCAGTCCCAATTCAAACACTAGTCTCTCCCGCTTACTGACATTTTCAGGAGAAAAAGCAAACACCGTGTAGTGAATTCCAAACAAGGGGATAAGCAGTAGTGTAGAGCGAGCCAGTCTCCTGTTATAATAGAGTGAAAGAACTTTAATGCAGCCTCGTAATAAACAACTTGTGCTTTAATTAAAGAAGAAAACACAGAAAATATTTTGTTGCCTGCCTTTTGAGAAATACATACACTGTATAATTATACAAACAAAAATACAACATTCCCATTTGTTCCCAAATGGTGATTTCACACACACTGTAGTTTGCTCCCACTTCTTCACACTGCTACAATAATAGCACATTAGTAATGCTTAATTCTCTGTACTGTTATTTTAATGTGCATTATTATAAGCAGGGATTTTTTCACCGTGCCAAACATGAGGAGGGTAATCTTGCTAAGGGATTCAGACTGCTACCATAACACAGTAATAAACCTCTCACCCAATTGCTTAATCCCTTTTGAAATCACTTTTTTTTTGTGTGCGTGTGCGTGTGTGTGAATTTATTTTTGCATAGCAAGAAATTCCAAAACAGCATTATAAATAAAGTTAAACCACCCTTGTGTGTTCTTGTAACTGTTCCTCAAGGTCTTGATTTCGGTCTCATTTATACTGTTGGAAATCTAAGTGTAATTCCATTGTGTAACTAATTTCCATTGCATCAAAATAAATGGAGCAGGTATAAACAAAAGGACTGGAAATGAATGTATGTACTTGGAAGCACTTAACTGAGTATGGATGAAATTCCCCAAAAGCAAGGGTCCAGCCTTATGCATCAGTTTTGATCAGTGTTATTTGCTGATTGAGCAGCAAAAAAGACCCAAGAGAAAGCAAATGTTGATCTGAAAACAAGGCAAGTGCTTCATTATAAACAAGGTGGCCTAAAGTAACCTCCAGAACATTTTCAACGGGGAAAAATATGATCGGTTTCCTTCAAGTGAGTTAAGGACATAGATGGAGGACAAAGGAAGTTAAAAAGCCATAAAGATTTTTGGAAGAGCTGCATACTTTTTCAAATTGAAATATTCACCCTGCTTATATCTATATGGTATATTGCAGACACGTTTGAATTTGCTAACACATGCTCAACATTATCCCCAAAATGATGTGTTTGTCTTACTGAAAGTGAAGACTTAATACATCTCCAAGAACTCTGTGAACATATGCTGTTCTATCCAATACTAAACTGGAAATGGGACATCTGTTCATTGTTGGTGTCCCTCAGTCATACTTTGTGCACTAATGGTGATAAATACATCACAGCCCTTGCTTCGAGATTGCACTAAACGTACATAATTCTTTAGTCTGATGCACACCAAATCTCAAGTTTTGGTGAAAGACCCCACAAACCAGAGAACACAGTTCTTGTGAATAACAAAGTTAGGCACTGACCAAAAGTTTTTTAACAAGAGAGGAACAACCTTGGAGCAGACTAATGAAGAGCATACAGAGTCTCCAACTTTGGTGATCTCTAGGAAAAGTAAGCTGTACAGAAGCGACCCAGTGTAATGGACTAAAAGAACTTCCAAGGTTCCTTCTAGTCCTTTTTCTCTATGGACATGTAATCAGATTAATGAAAAGGGACAGAAACATTGTGGAAAAGATTGTCAAATAATATTATCTCCATAAACAAAAAAGGATGTAAAGAATGTAAGTGTCTTAAACTAGCGATGGAATTAAAAAAAAATCAAATGAAGGTAGTAAACTGGACAAAGTATCATCTCTCAAAATCTGTTATCATTTATATTCAGAATTCATGATGACAACAACAACAAAAGGATAAATGTTATTTTGATTGAAAAGTCAGAATGGAATTGTCTATTAGTATGTTGTATTAATATGTTTTATCTCACCACAGTTATAGGACATTAATTTTGGAAATGCAGAGGAAGACTTTTCCTATTGTCAGTTTTCTGGCATTAATTATATCTGATTAATCATACAATTAGTTTGTAGGATCTTGAAATATAAAGTCATCATCAACTTATCCGAGATACTGTCTTCAATATTGTCATAAATGTCAGGAAGAAAGTACATGAAATGTAAGAAGTAACACATTCTGAAGTTTATAGGTGATTAAGATCTATAAAGAGGAAAAGAAGATTTTAATTATAAGAAAAACTTGAGATACTAATGACTGTGTGGATGATGATGAATTTTGTTTTTTCAAGAGCATTAGGAAGAAAGAAGACTTAAAGCAGTACCTGTGAGACATGTAAGTTTATGTGCAATGGTGAAATGAAGATGTTAAAGAATACAGCGATGTTTTCAGGAGTTTAACAGCCAAAGATATTCATCCTCTTTTCTTCACACAGTCTTTCAGACAAGCAAGAAACCCAGGGAATGTGCCCAAAAGTTTTGAGGACAATAACCACTCAGGTGGGCTTAAACTGGCTGTTTAGAAGAGGTATGTTCTCCAAATGGTCTAGAAAAAAGCCTTGTTTACATTCCAACAGATAGAGGAATGTCTTAAAGTTACTTTAAAAAAGAAAAAGCAAGCTGTATTTAAATTTTTGTTGAGGCTGACATTCTCTTTTTCAGCTGCTATTTTCCTTATAAATGGTTTAAAAATAAGATTTTCTCCAATAGCCTGGCTATGAATGTAGCCTTTCCATAAAGTGTTAGTACAAAAAGACACAGACAATAGTGTCCTCTGTTTTTCCTTACTCGTCTATTGAATTATGGAAAGGCTTCTTTATAGTAAAAGGAATAGAAAGTAGAAAAGTTGTCGAACTTTGACCAGTCTCTGAAGGAACCATGTCTTTGTTTTTCAATTGCATAGCCACAATTATTACGGAGACTGCTGAAGTGTCTATGGATATCACATAGCACATAACTGGTCATGAATTGGAAATTAAAATACACGTCCCAGTGCATTGTTGAGTAGAATTGCCAGTGATTTCTACTGAATGTTCCAGTGTATTCCTATTCCTCATTTTAAAACAGGTTTCTAGAAGACAAATTAATGCTGTGATCTAAACAAACACGATAACTCCATATCAGATGAAAAAAAAAAATATTTTGAGCAACTGTGCAATAGAGAACAAGGACCAATGTCTTCTAAATAGTCCAAATAGGTTCTTTCAGTTTCTGTGAATGGGCTGTAACAAAGACATATCTCTAGACTCAGAACCTGCAGATACAACTGTAAGAACTGCTGAGATGGATATGTGGTGATGTCATTTGGAATGAATCAAGGAGGACATCAGAAAACATGAGTTCTCTACAACAGGGGACCTGAAGCTCCAGGAGCAATTGTGTAAGGAGATTTGTGGTTGTCAGTCTCTGTCTCTGACAGAGTGGTGAAAACTGTAGCTTAGACCTTACTCTCCCATCAGTTCCAGGTATCCCCACTGCACTGAAGGTGTGTCTTGTGCCATTTCTGCTGGGACTGTAGCTGCTTCTGTTGGACTAATTGCAAAGTCGTGTAGCTCAAAAAAGCCATTGAAACTTACGTAAGATTTGACAGATGACACTGTGTGCTATTAAGGTAAGGATAAAATACAGAATAACTTTTACTCTAGCAAAGAGTTTGCTGCCCTGGTCTTAGAGATTCTCACCACCCAACTTTTTTGAGACAAAATATGACAGACTCTAAAAAGAAGAAAAAGGTCTGCAAAACCATAGCCTTTGAAGGAAGACTATGTAGTTGTTTTGCTATTTTGGCCTGCCTCTTCAAAGTTAGAGAATTGTTCGGTTTAAAGGCTGAGTCTGAAGTGAAATTAATTTGATCAAATATAAACTTTTGCAGTGAATACACCGAGGTCTGTGGTAGTCATGTAGAACAACATTCATCTCACCTAGGTTTGGACATACATACTGTAGATATCTATACTGAAATTATTAACATAATGTCTTTAAAGCCAACGCAGAGAATAATGCACTTTTAAGGCATAGTTCTTGCCTCCTCTAGGTGCCTCTTTAAGAGGAGCCGACTCCTGTTGTAAACCCCGTGGGTATGTACTGAATGCATCTATTGATGTATCTAGTGACTAGCTTAATGTTACCCCATAACTGCAATGATGATATCTATTTTTAGTTAAATTAATTCCACACCTACATTCCCTTTATCGTCAACAAAGAGAAACAGGCAGTTATGCACAAGGACGAATCTTCTGTCCCTAAGGAAGGCCTTATCACACCCTAAGTCTCTCCATTGACTACAAAGGGAATCTGGACTGAGTTTGTCGTAAAAATTGCCTGCACTGTTGCCTTGTAAAGTTTAGATTAGAGGAATCTCATCTCTTTGGCTGGAACTCAGTGATGAATATGTATAAAAAATAATTATGATAATATTTCAAAAGGAAGGATAAAGAGCAAACCACGAAGATACAGGATGTCATTAGCAATGAAGTGCTTAATATAGCTCATGTTTAATAAACCAAAGTATTTTATCAAAAGGATGCTAAACATAGTTAACATGTGACTTTCGGGAACCTCAGTAACCTCCCTGACACATACATGTCTTTTCCAAAAGCTTACTTACGTCTGTAGGATCACTTTCAAAGACCTGAGGTGACACCTAAACACAGGAATTGGTTACAGCTTTTTAATTTTCCCATGCATAAATCACATCGTCAGACTAGGGACTTGAAAAGCAGTGGAAGTTTCCTGAGACTTTCACATTTTAACACAAAAAATATGGTTTAATTAAGTTTATTGGAAGTGTACAGAGCTTTTTTTGGGCTCCTGTTCATGCTGAACTCTTCTTGCCATTGACTAGGTAGAGGATTTCACCTCAGCTGTCAGTCTGCCATCTTTCTGAAGCACTGCACTTACTTAATGTGAAATTTGTGTCTCTGCAAAGACCCAACACGAAGCCTATGCTGCAGCAGGTTTTGGACTAAGTAGCAAATGTTGTATTTCTCCTCCTAAATGTAAGTCCTAGTTTTACCTAAGTGCTTTTAATCTTCAAGATTCCCCCAATCTAAATATGGAGCTGCTGACTGATCTTCTATTCTCTGTTTCTTCTATCTGCTTTTGCACAATGCCAGTCTGTTGACTGAATCTTTTGAGCATTTTCATTGGTCTATTTCTTAAATACCTTGAGGAGACGTGAAATCACAGAGAAAATTTATTTTCATGTTTTAAATGTGGGGTTTTTTTTTCCTAGCTAATACACATCAGAAAATATGCAGCATTAAGTTACAAAACAACCTATTTTCCTTAATAGTGTCAAAGATAACTACTAAGTATTCTTCAGCAAAATGCTGGACTGTTGGATCTCTGTGGCAGGTCGTCTCTGAGAGTGTTGGTTTGCACTCAGAAGACTGCTGTGAAACTCAGGGCAAAGTTCGTCAGGAAACATTGTATATAGATCTCTAAAAGGTACGCCTCACGTAAACGAATCCTGTGGGCTTCTTGTACAAATAATAGAGAATGAGGTGCGCTACGAGACAGTGATTAATTCACATGTCTCTAGACTAAATGGCATTTATTCACTTTTCTAGATGCCTCACACTCAATAGGCAAATCTTTGACAATGACTTCTGCCTAGACACGCAATATTTTGATATTAGGTTAACCTTAGCCTTTCCTCACTCCTGGGAATATTACTAACACAATTTCACTCAGTTCAATGGACATAAGATGTTTTACACTGGATGAGAGTCTGATTCACTCAGTCCTGCCCTGCCCTTGTTCTAACAAACAGGTGAAACATTTACCCTCAATTTGACCAGAGCTCACCTCTTTTCTGTATAACAAAGAGTAACTATTAACAGTTTCTATACAGACACTACCCAAAATCGTAAATAGCATCAGCCATAATTACATTTTTTTTAAAAAAAATAACCTTAAAATCCTTGATCGTGGTGCATCAGCAAAAGCAGAGAACAACAAAAAAATTCTACATGCAATAAGAACTAAATGAATGTTTGCTCTCTGGTTACTACCCCTCTGCTAATATCCATTCATTTACTTGCAACATGCGTCATACAAACACAGTAACGTCACAGGATTGCGTACACTTACAGGGTAATGGTTGATAGTTCTGACATCTTGCAAGAGTGCTGGTTAGCCCTCTTAGGCTTACAGTAGCATTTCTGAACGCAGCTGCTAAATATGACAAGATTAGCAATTTTTTCAGCATATTGTGAACAGGCCAAGGTAGGTCACTTTCAACACATTTCATGAGACACGTCACAAAGATGGAAAGCGGACATGACAGAATGAAATTACAGCACAAACCAGCTGCTTGACCGAAGCAAAAATAAACGACAACAAAAAAAATTAAAATGCACTGGCTGTCGCTGGCAATTGTGATGTGTTGATTCACAGACAAACCAAAGATTGAACAACCTGGAGGCAGGCGGGCAGCGTTACGCATCCAAAATACACATGACCTTTGCAGTCTGGTATCGTACAGAGGGTAACAGAACAATATATTAAATGAAAGTTGACTGCACGCTTGTGAAGAACAATTAGATAGTAACATAAACTTCTAGGATGGAGATTAATCCAAGATGAAGTTGGACCAGATGTTCCTCATTTTCATGTCTAAGTACCCAAGGTAGTGTAGATTTCTTTTTAGTGAAGAGTACTAGAAAGGAACCCAAAGCAGTTTTTCACACAGCTTCCTTAATGCACGTGGAGGGGAGTTCAGTATGGAAACTGCTTGTCTGACTGGTAATTCAGAGGTATTCATTATTTTTTATCACACACACACTAAGACAAGTGTGGTCTTAAAAGCAATAAGCACATATACTATGGACCAGGACTATTATCTCTACATGTTGCACATATACTATGGACCAGGACTATTATCTCTACATGTTGCACATATACTATGGACCAGGACTATTATCTCTACATGTTGTATTCTAGAAAGAGCTGCTATGGAGAATGGGATGTTTACATTTACAACTAGCTAGAGAGAGGGTAATTCAAATCAGCTGTCAAGAAGAGGAGTCTGAAATAACACGGGAAGGCATTTTGAGTGATCTGAGGGATAGAGACTTTGTATCTGTTATGGCAGGCTGAAAAACATGAGAATTGAAATTCGTAATTTCTTGATGACTTTCATTGGGAGCTTTTTTTGTTTGTTTTGTTTTCAACACATGGTTGTTTTGGTGGGGTTAACCTCAGGGAAGGTGGGATATTTACAGTATAGATGTCTAAGTAAACTGGACATCCTTGGTCCCTTGAGAATCATTGGAGAGAATAAGTAGTAAAGAGAGAAATACACACTTACTGGTCAGGGTAAATCTGACCTGTTTTATATGTCCACTTTAGGAAGGGATGAACAGCACACTAAACACCACTGACTACCCTGACTAAATCTCTGTTGACTGTAAAGGATAACATGGTGATTTTTTTAAAGTAATTGCCTACAAGGCAAACATCTAACTTTATTCAAACAAATCAAACTCTGGTTCTCTTACTCTGCTAATATGCACAGTCTGTGTTTTGTGTTCACCTAGGCATAGATGTAAGATGCAGTTTATAAGCTGAACAGTAAAATAGAATAAATTGAAAACAGATTAAGTTTCTCCCTACTGTTAACACCTTTAAGCCAATCCCATTTACTAGAGTTTTGTTTTGTTTTGTTTTGTTTCCTTTTGGGTAATCAAAACCTGACTGCTGCGCTATTATTAAAGATTATAGCGTAAAGAGCTGAAAAGAATACAGTATTGTGGCATGCACATATCCAGCAAATTGAAATATTAATCATGTTTCAACTTGCAAAATACATCTCATTTCTTGGATGATGCTAAGGAAGTAAATATGAAAATGACTGTTCCTTTTACAGTATCACTTTTGTAATAAAATTTTGCACCACCTCTGCTCTTCACAGAGTTGTGCATTCATTGTCAGCTAAGACTGATCAAAAACAAGGAGGGAATTTTAGAGACAGTTCCTTTTTACTATGCTTGAGACTTTCAGAAGTGACTATGGATTTTGAGTATCTCACTCATTTTTTGATCACCTGATCTGAAACACATTTTATCAGACCAATTTTTACCACAAGAGGGCTGCTCAGCATGTGTTGAAGAAAGCACTGCTTATGAACGCATTTTAAGGTACACAACCTGAAAATGAAACATCTAAAAATCAATAATCACTTTGAAAACTCTTAGTCGTGGGGTGTTGTAGGGCTTTAATGACATGTTTAATATTGCTGCAGTAATCTGGGAAATAAAATCCCCACCCATGTTTCCTTTACTTCTTATGCCCTGTTTTGGCAGGTACTGACTTTCTTTATAGGTTTTTCTAGTGAGTAGAACTAACATGACAGCACAAGATATTTGCTAGAATTATCAAAAAGGACAGACTTGATTTTGAAAATAGTATCTAAGAATTAACTACTGCTCCCCACCCTGTGAGGGGATGTTTACACATGGGCTTGTGACAGCAAACTTTGCTAGCACTTCTTATGAAAACATTAATATTTTAGTGCTGTTACCCTTTTTTCTGCCATCCTGTCTAATTCAAGTAGAATCATATCTCTGATGTTAGATATTGTAAAGTGACCCAAAATCTTTAGAGTACAGCATTGATACAGGTTTTATTTCCTTTTTTGCCCTCCTCCCTTTTTCTTCTTTTAAACTTTATTTATTTAGTTATTTAGTTGTTTATTGTCAAAGTAGAAACATTGGTGGAAGAAAAGGCAGAAAGAGAGAAGAGACAGAGGAGGCGGGAAATAGAAAGAAATGGGAAGGAGGAAAAAATAGCCAAATAGGAACAAATTAATATAAATGAGGGTATGGATATCAAAACACTACATGAATTACGCAGGATCCTCAGATCTCTATAGGCACACACAGAATGGAATTGGCCACATCTAACTATATGTATCTAAGACAAATTTAAACTGAACTATCACCTTTAACTCACTCAGTCATGGAAAGAAATGGGCGCTTCCAGAAGCTGAGCTGACCTGCGTAACAGAGGTGTCTAAGACATACGGGATGCATTGTCTTACGGAGGTGCCCTGGTCTCTCAGTTTGACCATAGACGATGACTAGACTACTTAGATTAAATACGAGACTTTAGACAGCTAAAGGCAAACAAGCTGAGTCTCACCGCAATTGTCCTGTGCATGGACTGCAGCTGCATCTGGGAGGAAGAGGGAGGGTGCTAGGGTGGAAGGGGAAAGAAAAAGTTAAACATTCCCAGGATTAAATGAGTGACGTATGATGTGGCTGAAGACCACCTTGTCAGACTGAACAGCTTGATGTCTGGCAAGTTAATGCAAATGAGAGAGTACACAAATTTGAGGCAAAAGTAGTTGCAATTCAATTCTAAAGACTTTGTAGGTTTATCAGAGATGCTTAAGAGAGGTAAAATGAGCATGCTGATTCAGGGGAATGAAGTTACACTCTATTACCAAGGCCATGTAGATCCATAATGAAAAAGATCAGGGTTCTGGGTTTAGGTCACTAATAGCACACAGGGAATGACAGAGTTTGTGGATTGTCTCTGAATATGCTGAAGGGAAATCCTTTGGGAAATACAATAAGGATAGATTTTAATTCATACAAATTAAAACTGTGCCTCATTAAGAATTTTTGTACACCTTGCTCAAGTAAATCGATGTAACCTCACTACAAATAAGATTGGCAACCATATAAGTAGTAGGAACAGGAATGTTGAAACAAATCAATGAAATAAAATACTGAAAATACAGTAATAAGTTAACCAAAGTGAAAGTAGAAAGATTGTATGGGAGAGAGAGAAAAAAAATGAAAAATGGAGCCATACCATCTATTATTTATGCTACATGCCTACTTACCTACAGCTGATATCGTTATAGGTTGGGGGACTTCTTTTCCTTGCTACTCAATAGGTAAGGATTTCCTGAAGCTAGACGTGTTTCCTGGCCAAAACACCAGCTACATTTACAAACCCCCTGGCGTTACAGATCAGATGTAAACAGTTTGGAAAACTGAACTTGTTCTGTGAGCACAAAACAAACTATACAATTCCATCCTGCCGCAGTGACTGTGGGCCCTGATCCACTGTGTGCAAGTAGGCTCATTCACCCCTCTCATCCAGGCACAGAATAAGCCTGGGCACTTCTCAGCAAAGTCATTATTTAGTTCCACCTTATCTAATTTTCAAAGTTAACAGTATAGCTGTATGCCTTTTACCTTGTCACCCTATGCTAGCTTTGCAGTCAGTGGTGAAAAACAGACCATAAAGTGAGATTTATCTGACCCGTTTTAAACTCCTTGTTTAGAATGAAGTAAGTTGCACCAGGGATTTTATTCTCTGGACTGGGTTGATATCTAATGACTGTGGAAGGAACCCAGCATGATTATCTTATTACATCAGGTGGATCCCATGCTGTCTTGCTAAAAGTACAAGCATTGTAGTGCTCTTCATGAAAAAAAAAACAAAAAGGCAACTCTGTTCCTCTATTCTTCAATTGAGAACAAGTCCAAAAGTCTTGGTCTAGTCACCTTTTGCCAACAAGTCTTACTCTTGTTACCCATAGCTCTACTTTTTACTGCTAACATTACCAGACAAAATCCCTTTTCCCCTGACATCTCTAAGGGGTCTGAGGTATTCCAGGATCATCTTCTGATACCTGGGAATAATCTGAAAGCAGATTGGAAAAAAAAAAAAGGGAAAGTCCTTGTCCAAAACACATTAAAATCAGTTGACTTGAATGGGTGGTAGCAGTTTTCTTTCATCTGACTTTTTGGTCTCTACCTTTTAGGGCTCTTGCATTAGGTCATTGGTTTAACATGTGAGAGGTCAGCTTTCTTTCTCTTTGCTGTTTTGAGTAGGTATGTCTTACACAACTCAGTGGATTGCTTTTCTTTTCAGTGACTTGTAGGAACATAAAGAAGATTTGCATTTTTTGTGTCTATGTACTTACGAAGTCAATGGACTTCAAGCTAAAAACCAGGATGTATGTAGGAAATCTCATGAGGGTCTTCTACAGATTTCAGAGCTCCCACATTATAAAGAACATTCAATGCCTTCTGTACACTTTACATGAGTGTACTTTGAATTCCACCAAAGTTAGATTTAATCTACTGTAACTGAAAACTAACATGTTAGTTACAACAGTAATTTGGCACAGAAACAGTATGTCTGTGAGGAAACCACTATCACCTCTCCAGAGGCTGAAGTCGGATTACTGCTTGCAGACTATAGCTGAGGCTGAAAATGACCATTTAACAAATATGAATTTGAACTGAAACTTTTTGTCCAATAATCCTGACCTTTGTGCAGAACTGAGGCTTGAAGATGAAACAGAATGGTCAAAGAGAGGCAAAAATCATCTCTACACTGTTCATTCTTGGCTTTGCTAACTTCTATACGTTAGACATATGACGATGGAGAAAGCCATCAGAGATCAAATAATGAAGACATAGAGCTTAATGTTCAGCTGTGATCTCAAGAAGAAATTTGGTAGTAGACAGCAGAATACTTCCATCAAAAAACAGTCTTTAAATGAACTGTAGCTTCAAGGTTACGCGTCCCGATCCTTCCTCTCTATTGACTCTGGAGATCCTATTTTAACAAGCTAGATTATTCTCAGTGACTCCAGAGCACAGGCTAATGTCATGCATTATGGAATAATTCTGATGGAGGTGCAGTAACATAACTGTAGTGTAGAAGACAACAGCATGTTTAGTGAGAAAAATGTTCCATATCAAATGAGAGTCTTAAATGGTTTTGAATACAGGTTTACTGTTTGAAATGAAGACTATGTATGTCCAAATCCAGACATAAAATATACAAGAATTTGATTGGTTCATTGTCCTTAAAACAAACAAATGAGCAAAACCCACAAAATGTTTATTGTCACGGTCTGCCATAAGAAGTGGATTTTCAAGCATTATAGACAGGTCTTAGTCCTTTCAGCTGGCAGAGTTCAGCATTGGTATAGCTACACTGAGTTTATATAATTTGCAGCTCTGAAGCTTCAGTTATATTGTTTTGGCTCACGTGCTTTACATGTTGTACTATATCCCTGCAGACAGTGATCCAAGTTTCAACCCATCTCTATAACCCTCCCTGATGAAAAAATGCTGCCTTTGTAGAAAAGGTCTGGACTTGCAGACATTTAACCAGCTGAACAACTGCAGTGTTTTTATTGGAAATATATAAGAGGAATTACAGTTTGGAAAGCTTTCATCAACGATACAGGTGCACAGCAAATTAAGTACTAAGACTCATAACCATATGCACAACTTTGACTTGGTCCAGTCTTGAGGTAGTATATATTTGTTTAAACCACCTTCACTGAGACTTAATGCAATATAAAGCCACTGTAACCTGGTGGCCTTTGAGTGTGTACTTGTACTCTCCAAGGCAGAAAGAATTTGGTCCTGGGCAATTAACCGATTTCCCAGTTTGCACCACACAGTTCCTTTTATATACAGTATTATTTACAAGCACCTCATGAGAAGTTTACCCTTCCAGATCAAAAAACCTTCTGCACTGCAGCAACACCATCTTTCTTGCCCCTTCCATACCTCAGGCTCTAAGGACTATGTACTTGCTTGGAGTACATCCTAATAATTCTTCAGATATAAAACTAAAACCAGTGGATGTGAAGCATGTTCATTGCTGAAGTGAGACACGAGAAATCAATGGCAAGGAGAAGCAGAGACACTGAGGGGAAATTAAACTCCTTTTGTTCTCTTATGGTAGAGGCAAAAATGTGTATGGCAGCAGAAAGTAAATGGAAGACCATGGATGCTGGTGTGCATCAAGCTTTGATGTACGTTGAAAGCACGCTCAAGATCAGAGATGTCAGAATTATTCCCCATTGTCTGCAGTCTCGCAAGAACTGCTGCATGACCAGTTGCTTCAACTCCACGATTATCTTTACACTAAGTAACCGATTCAAAGAAACAGAGGTGAAAACTGATCTAGGGACAAACAAAATTCCAGATCTATCCTTTTCAGCCTAACAGTGCATTCAAAAAGACAAACTTAGCTATGAACAGTGCAGGAGGGAAAGGGAAAACAGCCAGAATAATCTAATATGAATGCTCCCAAATTAGCTCTCAATTTGAGGTTTCTGAAAAATTATCTGAATCTCCAAAACAGTTACCTTTCCCAGTGAGTAAGCTACTCTGATAAAGGATACAACACTGCACCCAAATCCATGGGTAATTCGTAAAGATGCGTGGCCTTAGGCACTGGATGTTCTCTATCCTGCTGATCTCCATGACAACTGAAGTTTATCAATACAGATCAAAATTAGGTTATTCACTCTGATGAAGTGCAGTGACTTTAGAAACCTTTTTGAGCTCTGTGCCCCATTTTCTTTAGGAAGGCTATCTTAATTTTGCTAATCAGTAAATCTGAATGTGTGGCGAAAGTTATATCACAGAGCATTTAGTTAAGTGTAGTCAGCTTCACATTAAAATAAGAAACTTTATATTGTGCACATTGCTGAAGTATTTGTGGCCTTTTAAAAAGCAATGCTGGAACAATTTTAGATATATATAGCTTTTCAGACGGTACATGTGTAGGCAAAGACCTATATTTACACAGGCACACAAGCACAGACGCAAACACTTATATATAAATCATACTGGCTTGAGCCTTCAGATGTTACGAGTGCTGTTCCATACCAGTTATGGCAATCAAACCATCATGTTTTAGGTACTGGCTCTGAAAGACATTTAGGTTTGAAATACCCAGATATATGCTACTAATATTTCAATAGGAATTCATAAGACACTATTTAGCCTTCTTTTGTGCCTGAACCTCCTCAGAAACAAGGCTGTTAGGGCTAGTCCAACCCTTGACAGTCCTCCAACCCCTTGTTGAGAATGAATTACTGTTTCTTCTTGGAGAAGGAACATTTCTATAAAGAGAAGCACACTGTTGAATCTAAAATGACATTATTCTTTCCCTCACTAACCTGCACACCTCCTTGATCTTTCTAAAGAAGGACCATCTATTACTGGCTTGTCTTTTAATGAAAACATGCTCTTTTCCAGTTTGTGGCTTTCTCTTGTAATATGCAGGGAAAAAAATCTGTGCTTTGCTCATTTTCAAAACAATCTGTGGACAAAGAACTTCATTGTCTAAGGCTGCCACAGAGCACAGAGTCAAGTGGAAATTTTAAGTCACCATTAGAGAACTTAAGCGTGAAACTTAGGCAGATTTCAAAAAAGTCAGCTAGTTCATCAACCACTTAAATCAGTGTTATATCCTTTCCTCTGTCCTTATATCCACTGAAACCATAAAATTGCCCATAAAAATACCTTACAGCAATGTGCACAAATAGTGTTCAAAGACGAAGTCATACTATTTTTCATTACTACTTCAAAATAGAAAATAGCAGGAGTCAGCCTCCATCGTACAGACATTATCTGTGCAAGCCAAGGCACAATGGACTTGCACGCTAATCACCTTCTAAGGATTTCAAAATTACAGAAGCAGAGCACTTTTTAACGTTGTGTTCACCACAGATGATCTTGTAACCACAAGAATCACATTTTGTCATCAATGATGTAAAAATCAGAGCCTGCCAAAGCTCCAATAAAGTGCTTGTATGTCATTGGAAATCGGTGGAATTTCCTTTCAAAATATTGATTTGCTCCTCTGGAATATCCCTCTGGCAAGTGGCCCACAAAATAAGAAAACCACTTTCAAGGTGGACGTCGTTTTAGGTCTGATCCCATCATCACTGTGAGAATGTAAAAGACGCATATCGGATGTAAGGACAGCTTTTAGGTTAGGAAGCTAGATTTGACAACCAAAGGTAGATGTTCATGTTCCTCTACCTGCCACAGGCACCGGGGGGGATTTTGAGTAGCCCACTTTGTGCATCATACCCTCAGCTGTTCAACAGGAACAACAGCTCACACCAATATTATAAACACACTAAATATTCTGTGTTGTTTGATTTTACAGTAGTTGAGATCGCATCAAATCTATAGATAGATAATCAAGGCAGAATAGGGATTTCAATTACTTTGTCTGAAAATAAATAAAATCCTGTGTAATTATATTCTTGCTATGGTACATAGCCTACATGAACTTACATTCCTAAGGAATACACTCAATTCTTTTCCAACCCTACCTGAAAAGATTCGGCACAGATTACCCTGCTCCCCCCCCCGCCAAAAAAAAACCCCAACAACAAAACAGAAACCAGAGAACCCTCAAACCAACACCCAAAATAATAGCTTGTCTTGGGAAATGTAAATGAACAATATAGTAGTCGTGAATGAGAACATTTTCTCTAGAACATTAAATAAATCCATCAAGAATTAGTGTCAACCAAAGTAGCAAACATCTACTCTGCTAGCATTTCTTAGAAATGAGAACTAGGTCCTTGCTGATCATGCACTGACATCAAATGATCATCGTCTATGTTTTCCATTGTATTTTCTTGTGATGGAAAAGGATTAGCCCAGGGACACAAGTTCCTTTTCATTGCTGGGTTAGTGGGCACTCCAGCACTCAACTGGTAGTACCTGGGGTTAAGAAATTAAAGTGCCATGCTAAAGAATATATCATTCATCAAACATCTGCCATTTTCTTGTAAAAAATGAGACTTTTGGCGTGAAGACCCTGCCGATAATTATTAATGCTGGCAGTCTGAGCACTTGCAGCAAGACAAAGCGGTAGCAGAATGAATCATTGAGTGTCTGGTGACTTTGTAGGTGAACTGTAGAGGAGTGTTGTTTACCAAAACATTTGTGTTACAGCATTGCTTCTCCTGCCCTAACCCTCTAGGTTGCACCATATGTAAAATCATACCTACCTATGATATATGCCATGTTTCTCCTTTCTTTCCAGCAAGATGCTGATTGGAGGAATGACGTAGACCTGAATTAGCTAGATATATGTGGGGTTTATTTTCTTTTCATTGAGTTTTCAACATGTGATACAAAATGTATAAAGAATCTGTTAAAGCAAAAGCAGAAACAAGCTTCCCCCTCCCAACTTATACTATTCATCATAAAGTGGAAATAATTAAAAATAAAAAAGAAGCTTTTTCAGTTAAATATGTTCGATCCTTGAAAATGAATGAATAAGCAAAGACTTGATGGAAATGTGTGGGCCTTTTTAAACTTAAGGGTTATTCCAGCATGCACCTGCCTCATGCATACCTACTTAATTACTGTCGTGGTTTATGGTAGTGATACGGTTAGATGATATTCTGTCTGTTATGACTCTTTCAGCAATGCAACAATGCTCATGAAAATAATAGCGTAGATTTAAGCTTTGTGTAGGCATTTCTATAGGAATATGTTTTTTTGGGGGGTGTGACTGTAGTCGTTCTGCAACAACTTGACCAAAACCAGGATGCCTCAAAGCAGGTGGTGACATACCGCGTTACACACTACTGGCTGGATTTGTCACGGGGAAAACAACAAAGCCTTGCCAGGTCAATTTATTATCCATTTCCTAAAACTCCAGAAAAGGGACTGATGTATGAAAATCAATATAAATAATGTGGGACTGATGTGACACACTGTGTGCTTAACCAGCCAGAGCAGGGTTGTGAATATGTGTTTCCAGTCCCCAGAGCAGTGAGTGCACATTGGATTCATGGACTTCTGATGTGGAGCTACTTGGCCTTCAGCATATGGCGTAACATTGTCCTTAAATAATCTACAACTGCTTCAAAATATTTACAAACTATGCAACTGGAGATTGCTAAAAATCAGGCAGTGCTTTCTGTTGGGAAACACATTAAGTAAAATCTATCTGGATTGAATATACAGGTATGAAGACAAGACATCGTCATTTGTACTATAGGATTAAGTATGTCGTGTCCCTGACCATGGTAAATTACAGGTATTTATGCAATTAATTCACCAAAAGGGGCAAGAAACCTCTCTGAACTATGCAGGTAGGTGTCTTAACTATACTAGGAACACAATCAATATTAATTTATGCTTCCCCAGCACCTGAGGATCTCAGAGCTTCTCGCTCAGATAAAAATCTATTGCATTTGCATCACTGGACTTACTTTGGTTTGATGCTTAATTTGGTGGAATTATTCCGGACTGACACAAGGTTAACTGAAACCAAACATGGTTCAAGAAACAAAGTTATATCTTTTTTATGCCTTTGGCAGTTCACTCCTAACACTAAAAAGTAAATAATGATTATGATGACTACTGGGAGGAAGTATGAAAGATGCTTAAGGTTCTCAGAAAAAAAAAAAGAAACAAAACCCAAAAATCATAAAATTAAAATGAATATTTAAAAGGGCAGCTTCTATTTCCTTTTTAATTCCTACCTCATCTGCTTAGATAGTTTTGATGAATCTAGCCCCCAATCATTTCAGCCATAAGGAGGAGTTTCTATCTAAAACATCAGTGAAAGAAGGATGGGGTTATTGCGCTCTGAGAATCTGACGTATTTTGAGCCATTCGGTCTGAAATGGGATCAGCAGCATGCAGGCAGCTTTGAGGGGGAAACCAAATATGTGAAGAATGGTCAACTAGGCATTAGACTGGTAAATGAATGGCTGAACGTACAAGTTGATAAAATGGAAGTTTACAATCACTAAATCACTTGACTGCTGTGGAAAACTGTTAGGAGTTAGCTACATGTTCCCAAGTTTCTGTCAGCCTAAGGGCTGTTGCATATAATGATCATCAGGTTATTTAGAGAAAAAGTCTGATTTTTTTATGGGAATAAAGCACTCATTATTGTGCTGTAAATTATACAAATTATTGTTTGGTTTTTTAAAGCAAGTCTTACAATCTCTAGTGGCTGCACTATATTAATTAAGCATTAGTTCCCCAGTAGTGCACTCTTCTGTTGTGTTCCTGTCATACCTCGTAGCTAAATTCAGTAGTGGGAATTTTTAATAATGAGTGCACAGTGGTAACAATATATAATTAATCTCTGAATTTAAGCACATCCCCAAGGCTTGTAAAGCCAAGTACAGGCTTAAGCGATTTGCAGAACCATGACTATAGTATCTATAAAATAGAACCGGAGGTAGATTTTCCTAACAAAAATGATTATCAAATGGACCTGAGCCTAAACATGTACCATACATATAAGAAGAAAATAAAGCCTACTCAAAATCAATAACCAAATTTTTGTAGGGTCTTTTATTTTCTTCTTTTTTGATGATGGAAGTCCTGGCTACAGGGTTATCCCAAAGAGTGGATTATCAATAGCAGAGTAAATCTCAATCACTACTGCAGACATCATGTGATAGTACCTTCAGAAGCAGGCTGAAAACCCTTCTTCAACCACAACTGTTCTGTCTCATGTACTAAAGGCAAAGTACTTAAATATGTTGTGGAATAAAGATCTGGATGGAGAATTTAGTCTGATGGGATGATATTTAATAGTTTTAAACAGCAAAATAGGATATGGAAGATGTTTAATATGGACCACATTCCAAATGCCACAGAGATTTCAATATGGTGACATAACCATGCTATGAGCTATCTTTTTTTCTTTGTTAAAACACCTCTTTTTTTTTACAGGATACACATGCACAACTATTGAATATGCCTGGAGTATATCTGCAGAGACTTATTCATTTCCTTTCTTTTTATCATTTCTGTGTGACTTTTCTGTTGTCGAATCTGTTTGGATAAACAACACTCCACTTCATAACACATACATAAATGCAAGATCAATTTATACACACCCATTTATAAAGTTGCAAAAAAATATGAAAAATAATGGCAGCGAATGAAACAGAAAATATGATGTTTTCTCTTGGTTTTGGTGGCTAACTATACACATAGGAAAAATATCAGTAAAACGCAGTCACCATATTGATCAAAAATGACGAGGATGTTTCATACTCTAGTTAAATCACTGGAGGCCACGGCATGCTTTGCTTCATATGTGAGAGATGTGCTGCAGACACCAAACATGCATTTAGCAGGTCATTATCAGAACTAGCTCTGCACATCTTGGGTGCTAATTACAATCTAAGATTCAGTGGACGACTTCCCAGCAGCACATACATGGGAAATCTTCATGCAAGCCCTTGGCAAACCGTGCATACGGTTAACCTATTCACTACACTTTCTCCTGAGTTTTACTTCTGAGACATATCCACCTGCAGAATGAATTTAAAGCATCGTTTTTGTCTGTGGAAACACTGTTTAGAGCAAGCTTCGAGGGCAGCGCTTTCAGTAAGCGGATGTCTGACTACAGACATGAAAAAGTGAGCTGCAAAATATTATAATTTCATGTAAATGTAAACAAGACAGTAGGAAAGAAGGGAAGAAAAATAGGCAGCTGGAGGACACACTTTTTCCCTGAAAATTGTCATTTACATGGATGACATCAAAATACTATGAGTGTAGTTACTTAAGGTGAAACTGATCACCGGATAATTTTTTTTAAAAGTACTACAAAACGAGGATGTCCTACTTTACCCTGACATCTTTTATTTTTATTTAAGGTTTGCATGTTTTGCCTCTTTTTGCCAGGGATTCAGTACTAAATCAAATAGTTCTACCTATGTTTATGAGTGCTAGAAATCACTAGAGCTTACAAAAAATTGCAATGTGTGATGTTTAGGCTGAAAAGCCAAGAAACCACCAGATGAGCTGCCACATATCCTGGTTATTCAAAATTATTTTTATATGGAGAATGATTGCATGCACTCAAAATGGGAATGATGACCATCTCAAACGGCCAATCTCTGTCTTCTAATGAGGTGGAAACTAACAAAAAGAATATTGGCTTTAAAAAATGTACATCACAAACGAAGTTTTAAAACTTCTAAAGGAAAATTTTAGGATTTGTTTTGCATTTTCAAGCAATTCTGGGTGTGTGGGGGGGTTTGTTTGGCTTAAGTGGAATGCATTCAAGGTTACAAGAAGCATGAACATAAACAACTTTAGGAGATCTTCCTAAATTAGAATTCAGTCCAAAGTTAAAGAAATCTTTTCACGAAATCTCATTGCTTTCAATGAACTTTGGACCATGTCCCGGGAACGTATGAAGCACAGCAGACTGTCCCATGAGTATAATAATATTTATGCCTGGTCAGTATGCTAATCTCCAGATAACTGACCAATAAAGAAGTTGGGGTTTTGTTTGTTTTTGTTTGTTTTGTTTTTTTTTTAAATCTTGTATTGATGCATATTTCCTAGGCCTTTTAAGAAAGGTGAAAGCTGGCATTAAAATGCACTTTCGTGGGTTTTGGATTTAAAAAAAAAACAGTGAAAATCAACTGAAGTAATTTAATAGATCCTGTGACTCTTTTTGAAAATTGAATTAATTCAGCTGAGGTGTGTTTTTGACTTTGTCTTTTTTCCTATGTGTATATTAGAGATCTAAATTGATTACTGCTTTATTTGTACTTACAAGTAAATGCTGGATTCATTGCCCCCAATATCAGGTGACTGGAGTTTCTGCACAAGTATCACAATTATGCCAATAAAAAGCACAAAGTTTATCTAGGGGAAAAAGAAAGGAAAAAATGATGACAATGATGCATTTTTTCAAGTATGAGAATGAGACATTCACAGTGACTTGCTGACTCCATTGCCTTATTCTTCTCCAAACTGCAGTCTAGAAGTTTTATAGGGTCAGGAGTAATGGGATAAGTTTACAAGGGTCTTATCACCCCTTTTCCAGGAAAATATATCTCCCTTGCAATAGCTAAAGTAAGGCAGAATTTCTTCGGTCCCAAGCACCAGATAAGACTAATGTAAGTGAAAAGGTTTCAACATTTTTCATTATCAACCAGTGCAAAGAATAAAAAGAAAGATCCCTGCACATCAAAACCATTTAGCAAAGATCTCAACAGTAAAAGCATCTTTAACTCCCATTCTTTGAACTAGGACACTTCTCAGTTTAGCAGTATCCATCAGTCTCAATGTAGTGTCTCCCCTTTCCTGAAAATCCCAAGTTGTGTCACTTTCCTTCTCCTTGCCTGAATCCAGCCCAAGATGAGATGGTCTCTAATGTTTTTGAGAGGGGAGGAGTGTGTGTCGGGGGGGCGTGGGTGTTAATGTTCGTCTTCATGTCTTTTAGTTTTATGTCATCCTGGGCATCTTGTCTTCCATAGAATCCTGTCATTACAGATATAGTTTTAAAAATTTGGAGATTCATAAAATCAGTTTATTTCAATGCTTTGGCTTCAGATTTGGCTGTCACCAACTCCATAGAATCTTAACGTCAGAAGAAAAGAGTGGGAAATTTAAGTTGACCCCTTATGCAACCTTTTACTCCTGTAAGGAGACCAAGAACTTAAACTAGATGTGAGCATCTCTTTCAGAATGATTTTCTGTCTGATCTGAGGACTACAAACGAATGGAGAATCCCAGTCGCCTCTTGCTAGTTGCTTGAATATTTAATGCCTTCAATAGAAGCCAGGTATAACCAATTCCCCAAAGCCAGAATGTGATCCTTCATAGAATATGTCTGCAAAGCCTGGAAATTCACATACATCAATACCACAAAAACCCTAGCTTGTTGGATGCTCTCCATCTTGATACGCTTCAATGTTCTTAGCTGAATCACCTTTAATGTGTCTGAAGGTTACTGTACTTTAGAGAGCTGTCCAAGTCATTAAAAGAAGCAGCATCAAACCTGATGAAAGCACCTACATGTAGATAGCTACTTGTGAGCTGGATGCCTAAAATTCCGCAACGGTCAACGAAGACCTGGCCAATGCTGTCACTGGAGTATGGAGAGCAACTTAGCATGCCCAGAATTAGACACTTACATGTGGTAAGCCAAACAGCTTTTTGGGTGCCACTAACCATATTGTCTAGTGACTCTATTTAATTTCCTAACTGGAGGAGCCCAACACCATTTTAAAATTCCCTTATTCTTTTGAGGCAGCAGCTGGAGCCCAAACAGGGTACTTTAGAACCTGTCAGTCAGCCATACACAGGTATCTAGCATCACTTGAGTCAAATCCAAGACTTCCATCAACTAAAGAGAGCTTATATACCCTGTTGACAATTGAGCATCATGCACTATGTCCAAAATACGATTATAAAGCTAATATTAGACAAAAAAATGTAGCTGTGAAATTAATTCCATTCAACAGCCACAGTCCAGTTGCCTAGTCACTGGTATCTAGTATTGTTTTAGATGCCCGGGGTTGTCCCACTTAGCCTTCAGCTGCTACCCCAAATGGCACAGGATTCCCATACATCCTATGTCATATCTGCCAGTCCCAGTCAAATGTTCCATATGCTCTAGGCTCTTACTTATGGTATTTGGTATCGATGTTTAAGCAGCTGAATAACTCCTTGTCTACATAGTCCTTGCTTGCAGGCAGTGCACCATCATTTAACTTGTACTAAACTTTGTTTAGAACAATGGAATTACTTATTGTGGACAGCAAATGGTAGACATTCAGACAAGCTGTCCAGTACTGCAGCACAGCTGATACAGCATAGTTTGTAAAGCCATGTGAAGCTATTTGTATTGGTTATTTGCCCTCAGAAATGTTGAGGAAACACTTCCTCCAAGTGCCACTTACCATGATTGATCCAACCACAGGACCCTTGATCACCCACCACAAGGCAGTGTTGTCATTCATGTCCCAGCAGCTGTAGTTGTTGATGAAAGAATGAGGTGGGGAAAGAGAAGGAAAGAGAAAGAGATATAACAGTGAAGTTAAATTTACAACAATTTTTAAGGGGTCAGGGAGTGGGAGATTGGTCTTGTAGCTAAATTATTTTATTTGGGTTCAAAGGCACCTGTTCTTCAGTCTGTCCCTGTTGAAGCTTTCTTTTACAGCCTTTACCTAACTTACCTGAAAGTAAAATAAGTATTTTTGTGGCAATTTCAGTGGTACCTCTTACTAAACATTTTAGCCACTTTGGAATCATAGAATCATAGAATGGTTTGGATTGGAAGGGACCTTGAAGATCATCTAGTTCCAACCCTCCTGCCATGGGCAGGGACACCTCCCACCAGCCCAGGTTGCTCAAAGCCCCATCTAATCTGGCCTTAAACACTTCCAAGGAATGGGGCATCTACAAGTTCTCTGGGCAACCTGTTCCAGTGTCTCACCACCATCAGAGANAGCTTCTCTGGGCAGCCTGTGCCAGTGTCTCACCACCCTCAGAGAGAAAAATTTCTTCCTAACATCTAATCTAAATCTCCCCTCTTCCAGTTCGAAGCCATTACCGCTCATCCTATCACTACATTCCCTTGTAAAAAGTCCTTCCCTTTATGCCTTTATGTGTGTTTCTATGCCTACAGACAGTTTCTATGCCTACAGGACCTTTAAGCTAACATCTCAGTAGAAGACAAAAAAAGACAGGGATACCTTGATGGGTAAGAGATGGTTATTCTAAAGTTTGATGTCTCAGTTATTTTTCCAGGGTAAACGGATATGAATGTGGGTTCCTGACCCTGACATGAGGATTTTTACACATATCTAGTACACAAGGATGTACTAAAGACTGGTTGTATTCATACATAGGAATGATTTTTCAGTCATTGGGTTGCAAGTCCTACCAAGGAGCAAGGATTCATCTAAGAAGGTTCAAGTACTCAACATCAGTTGAGGTCAGCTCCTCTTTTAAGCTGTTGTGAATGAGTGATCATAATTAAAAGGACATTTCTACCCCAGCATTTAAAATCTTCTTCCAGATTCACCAAAGAATTCTGCTGAAGTTTAAGCCATACAGATTCATTTAGACATACATTTGTGGCGATAGCTAATTACAGGAGCCATATACATAAGTTGTGGGTTTTTTTTAACTTTAACGTATATTTTAAAGGGAGAAAAACAATAATAAAAAAATCTTATTTCCCCTGTCACACCACCCCCACTACACTATTTTAAGTCATTAAGGATTTGATTGTCAGTTAAAAAATGTCTTCTACTTGTCTCTGCTTTCTTCCCCTCATGCTTCCCTCTGGAAAACATAAAATCACAAAAAAATATCTACTTTGTACCTGCAGTTCTGAGAAGGAGGGTTTCCCTCCCACTGGGACAACAGCCAAAAGTCCTAGCAGTGGTTGTCATGGTGCATTTGTCAGATGGCAAGAAACCATTTGAAAGAGCATACAGGAATAAATCACTGCTGATCTTATGAGAGCTTAATGCAACTCCTGTGTCATTTAAATGGTAGCATCTGGGGAAAAGTGAACATTTCTACTATAAACAACACTATATATATGTGTAAGGGTGAGGAGGCAGAGCTAAAATTCCATCATCAAAGTGCATTTGAGAGAAATCCCAAGCAGCTGAGTGATGACTGGTTTAGAAATTTCGGTTGAACTTATATATGCAATATTTTACTGGATTGCCATAAAACACACAATAAGGGTGTATGTGGTAGAGCCGGTGAGAAGAGTGGAACTTAGAGCTGGGAAATCAAATTTGCACAGAATGACATATTTTTTCTTCTATCCAGAAAGCCTAGAAACTTAAAATCCCCCCAAATCTATGGGCGTGATGGCTGAGATTTTCAAATGCAAAGTAACATTTCTGAGTTACCTCACTTTGGATGCCCAACTTAAAATATTTGAAAGGGCACAAATGTTCAGAGGGAACTCCTCCCCCACAGTCTGGAAACCAGGCTCTTTTCAGTTATAAACAATTGTATGCCACAAAACTAAGGCACCTGAAGTCACCAATCTTCTTTTTAACCCTTTGTATGCATTTATAAATTAGGTGCCCTTTTCTTAAAATTACCCACTATTTGCAGAGCTCAGGCTCTCTAAGATGCACATTAAATCCACCCTGAAAGTTTTTAGTGAGTTGACTAATGCTGGAAGAATCTGAGCAAAGTCTAATATTAACCTGGCTGTACAAACAGGCATTGATGTACAGCAATTTGTCTGTGTAGAAGTGAGAAATTTCAGGGGATGGAGTCCACCTGCTCTAGTTCCAGTCATCTATATTGAAGACATCTACAGTCCAGCTAATTATCCTGGTCTCTGGTTGGAACAAATAGACACTTGGACATTGTTGACTTTTCTTTTCTTCCTGCACAGATGTATGTTAAATGTGTACTCTGGGGTGATACATCATTCCCCACAAATGCCTATTTTTCTTGGACCTATTCCTCTCCTTTTACAGGATGTGACCCCAGCAAGCTCAGTTGCCAATGTCTACCTTGTAGATGTCAACAATTAATCAAATTAAGATCACACAAAAGTTTTTTCAAGGACTATTTTGGTCCAGTCCCTGTGACACCTATAAGATGGATGTGGTGGAAGAAACACAATCTTCTTCTCAGACGAATATGACCAGATGGAAAAAAAAAACCCAATACACAACAAAACAGCCTGTAATATCAGCCAACAAGCTGTACTACATAAACAGGCTCCCTAATTTCTTTCAAATACATTGCTACAGTGGAGGTTGGACACACAGGACTATTTTTCAGGATGGGTAAAGAAAAGGGAACCAGTGGGATGGGGGAGAGATGCGATTTCCATTTGAATAGGCCAGAGTCTGATCTCTGTTACGTCGCTGGTGTACATCTGGCATAACTCCATTTAATTCAGTAGCACAGCTCTGGATAAACAGTTGCATTTATCTCCACAAACGTGTCACTTACAGTGATGTGAATCAGAAGCTGAAGTCAAGGCAGCTCTGCCAGTATTGTATGGGGCAAAGAGGAGGAGACTCGGACTCCCAGTCTGTATTTTAGTCCATGCCTTCTGCGACTGTGGTTTCCCAGTTCAGTAATTTCTGCAATGTTTTCAGGCTCATGCTGGCTTCTCCCCCACCCCCAGAACAATGCTAGCTGATTTTTAAAAAGTAACCACTGAGACGCTTAGCTAGAATCTGTCTAAATGTGTTGAATGTTAAATAGCTGCTCTAACTAAAAGAAAGGAAAGGGGTTTTTGTTGGGTTTTTTTTTCTTCTTTTTCCTTCTGTGAGACCTTCCCCCTACCCGCAAAATGCAGGGACTGTTTGGACTCCTAAGAGAGATTAATGCATTTAGGACCAGTGCTGTAATCATAATAATGACACAACAGGGGGTTCTGGCTTGTTTTGCATGGAAATAAGTGATTTAATTTGTCTTAATGTCAAAATAGAACATTGGGTCAAAGGACAGGCATCCCCAGTGGAGGAAGGGCTTTATGTACTTTCCAAAAAAGAGCATGAAAGAACAAGGATGAAGAAAACCAGACAGAATAGTGAGTCTGGTGCAAATTTTGGATCCACATATCTCTAGTATAAGGCAAAATTAAAACATAAGCCTAAGCCTCTCAGAAATGGGACTTGGGTGCACAATGAAGCCTTTCACTCAGATCAAGGTATTCAAAGGACCACTGCTGATTTTCCCAAATTTTGGAATAGACTAGAACAGAACAGAACTAGACTATTTCAGTTGGAAGGGACCTACAATGATCATCTAGTCCAACTTCAGTCTTCCTCATTCCCAGTATTTTTCTTAACACTTCACCAATTTCAAGCACAGCTGTCACAAAAAAAAAAAAAACAACCAACATTGCTAAGTTTGTATTTTCAAGGTGTACATTCATGTCCGTTCCCACCAGCTATGTCTGCTGCTCTATCAGACCAATAAATCTACTGACTTCCGAGAAATGCAGGGCTGTCTCTGGGAGCAGCTTTTCCTTCTGGTTCATTAGAAAAGGATACAGGATCTTTGCAGCTTTTTTTCCCTACAGAAAGAGACCATTTGGGTGGAAACTACCCTCCTGAATTCCTTATGAAATTATTCCGTTTCCTTACTTTTGTTTCACAGAGAAGACAGGATGTGGATTTTTGTCTCACCTCTACTCATCCCCCCCCACTAGATTTGTGGAAAAAACCTCTCCAAGGGCAAGCTAAACTCCTAATTGCCTTTGTAAATCAAAGCTCAGCAACTCCTTGTGCAGATTTCACTCATCACATCAGAGATATCTGCAATAATTTCTGCAGATGAGCCCATCACGTTCATCTTCATTCATAATCAGTTGGAGAGGAGAAGACAATCACAGGTGTGATTCAGCTCACAGCTCTTTTAAGATGAGACAAATCATATCCTGGACTCCACTAATTTAACTGAGAAGGCAACAGAGGGCCACTGGGTCAGCTTCTGCTTTGCAGACTAGATACTTACATCTTCTTTCATCAATTCACCAGTGCAATAGGGACACAAACATCGAACCAGGCCCATTTATATAGCTGAACAGGAAAGCACTCTTGGTTGAACACTGGACCTAATTTACTTGCACACACAAATCAATGTCAGAAATGGAAGGAGAAATTACTCATTCCCTCTGATGACTATATTTCTGTTTCATCTTTGCCATCATGCTGAATGCACATGAAATGATTTCCCACGCAGTGATACCTACCCAGTATCATCAAAGTGAAGTCTCAGCACTGCCCAGACAGTGACACAAATTGTTGGGGTACCTGCAGAAGATAAGATGGTGATACCGTTAGCGGTCTAGACACACTTAGTACTCAGCAAGTAGCATTTTTTACAACCTCTCCACTGAGGTTTTATTTCCCAGTTGCACTCGTGTAGGAAACAATATAAATCATTACATTAGTTCAGAGCTCTAGAAACATCTCTCTCAGTCAGAGGATGGGTTAGGCTTGGTGGGATTGCAGATGCACAACTGATAACAAGAAAGAATGATGTCGTTTCAGGTCATTATTGCTCAAAGTTGTTGTCCTGCATCTTGTTGCATGAACACTAAAACATAGTCTGTACAAAATAAAAGCAGTGACATCAACTTCCGTGTCTAGAGCTACTGTAATTATGCAATAATTGGAGAGTGGCAGATGTTGAGGTGCAATGGCATTATTGTATTCTTTGTATTCTTATGTAGTTTTGTTGTAAATTATTTGCATATATTGCATTTTCTCTGTTATTGTCTAAATAGCTGATTTTGCCTTACTTATTCAACAAAAAGAAATCGGTAGAGGATAGTTTTCCATTACTCAGAAGAACGTTTCCCTTTTTTTCATGAAAAAACACCCCAAACCCCCAAAAGAGAATATTGGGAGCAAGAATTTAATTTCCATTTCAGACATTTCTTTACTTTTTTAAAAATGCCTGTAAAATACATATTAAATCAAAACAGTAAGAATCCACTGAGAAACCTGGATTTACTTTCCTTTCTGAAAACACTAAAGGTGTGGTTTTTCAGTTTTTCGGGTTTTTTTTTATTTTTATAAAATAACACAGTCTTGCAAGGAAACTGTGGGTAAGTTAAATCTACATTTTATGGCAAATAAAATCTTTGACTATGAAACTGCCTGCATCTATTCAGGCACCACTGGAAAGATAAAGTGCTAAAAAGCAAACAAAACAAGGACCTTGATAACCCCAGCTTGCAGCAGTGAATGAGACTGTCATAAGTTGACAGGAACAATTATGTTTCATACATTTTGCAAGGCTGTGTTGATGTCACATTAATTAGTCATTCGACTGA
>RSEF01000002.1:1820025-1849541 GCA_003993805.1 Himantopus leucocephalus | reverse complement strand
TGGCAGTGTTAGGTTGATGGTTGGACTTGATTATCTTAAAGGTGTTTTCTGACCTAAATGATTCTCTGAATCTATGATAAAAGCCTTAGGTGAAAACCAAGCTCTACCTTGACTCTGTGAGAGTAGGACACACTTGTCTTTCCAGTGTTGCATCCCAGTGAGACATTATTAGTCCTACAAAAGCAGAACTTTTCAACAAATCAGAGCAGAAACAGTGTATAAACTGGAAGCTCCCACCTCGGGCAGTGGGAAGCTAACAATTTTGACTGGTTCCCACTTGCACTCCATCCTCTGGGACAAATCTACAACCAATATGTTTAAAACATCAGATCTTGAGTTCCTTCATGGAAGCTCTATCAGGGCTGAAGATCTGGTCACTAGATGGCTGATTTTAATGTGCTTTATGCTTCAGGTGTTTCAAAACAAAGAGGCAGATGCCACTATTAGAAGGGTGGTGTGAACAAGCTACATATTTAACATAGTTTCAACTTTATGGTGGAGAAGAATTAAAAGCAAAAACTAGTTTCAATGACAAAGAAAAAGCTGACTAAGAAACTACACAGCTGCACTTTACTTGTGGAAGGGACCGATAGGGAATTTAGCTCCTAACTGGATGTATAAATGAGATCTCATTTTGGGAACTCGCTGTAATTCCATCATAATTACACCCGTTGAGCTGATTTATCAAATCAAATGCTAGCCTCAAATGTGAGAGGAATTGGGATTTACATGCAATATATAGCTAAATGCATCTGCCGACGAGACTGCTTTCCATGAAACCACCCACTTCAGGGACAAACACATGGCTGATACTAATGATTTTTTGAGAGTGTGACTGTCAGGGGTATTTTCAATGTCTGAATGGTCATCCTCTTTACATGTGACTCTGCCTGACATCCAGAACAAATAAGGGTCTGGAGAAAAAACAGACCTTTAGATGAAGGAAATTACTTGTGTCTGCTCTCATCCCACCTATCACTATGCAGATCTGTGAAAGGGAGAAACAACCCGAGTAGAGTCAGAAACCACAACTTGTAGGTTTGTCCTAAAGGACAGACTGCTGGACACTGATGACATCATGAGGTAATACCACTCACAGTTTTGCTGGAGGGAAGTTTACCACCAATTACCTTCTCTCCCAATAGCTTCTCAGCCTGTGATACCCAACAGGCTGCTGCCTGCCTCACTATATTTTTGTTATCTCATGCTGAAAAAAAAAAATAATAAAGGAAAAGGTTTTGGCTTTGGTTTTACTTACCGTTGAGATAAAACAGTGGTTGCCATCCTGTTCTGCATAAAGAACCCCATCTTTAATGAATACAGATATTGCACGTAGGATGAATGAAACAAAGAGGTTCATGTGGATAAAATTTCGAGTGCAGTGAAGCTTCCTAGAGAGGAAAGAGCAAGGGCGAGGAAAAGAAGAAAAAGAAAAAAAAAAGACTTTTCTTTCATGGAAATAGCACACTAGGCCTATCTGCACACATGGCCAGAGCTCCTAGCACCTCGGTGATAAGAATAGCAACATCTGAAAGTCAAGAGTGTGGATAATACTGACCCTAAACCCAACCAAGAGGAGGATTTGGGGGTTTTCCTGTAAAAGCATGCAGGGTAGCATAAAATAGACCCAGTTCAACGCAGCTTCTGCAGTTGCATCTACCGTCTACTGAAATGTGGTTACCAGAGTATGTCGAAGCTGGAGGAACAACTCTATTAAAGGGGTGTCTCCCTGTTATTCTACATCTGGTAAGATAAAAGCTTAAATATTGTTTTGGGCCAACGAGCTCTGGTCTCTTTCGTCCAGTGACAGAACAGTTCACTGCTCATGTCCTGACTCACCTGAAACGACACAGGATAACCATGGCGGTGGTGAGGGAAACAAGAGAAGTGCTGTATCCAACCGTGTACAGAGCCTTCACAGAGAGATAGTAGTAGTCCTTGGGAGGCAAATGACACACAGTTAAACGGTTCATCTATGGTCACATCTTCTTTACCCTGTCAACATGCAGAGGGGGCCACAGGCAGGATTTGTTTCTTGAACAGCCTGGTCGTTTTGCACTCTTGGTTCCCCCGAGATCTCACTGTATATTAGAGCATTACTTTATGCCTGGCGTACCCTCGGTTCTGCATACTGTGAAGCTTATATGTCAGTGACCTAGCAAAGGCTGTCTATATTTCTTTGACCACTGTGCATGTAGCTGTAGAAAAAAAATCATCGGCTAAGGGATCCTTCAGTCAATAGGGGAAGAACTGGGGGCTCCTAGAAGTTACAAGCTGCATCAACAGTAAACAGTCATATTCTGGGAATATTCAGTATAGAGCTAGGAAGGATTTAAATCTTGCTTCTCACATTTTTATGCCCATAAATATCTGATTGCTTCATTCTAATCACCATCAAATCAGAACATGACCAGAGGCTGGACAAAAAGCAGCCTGCTGCTCTCCCCCTTCATTTGTTTTTAATTATAAGATTAGTTCCTACCTGGTTATCGGACTCTGTTTCATTTTCATCAAAGCCACAGGCATCATAATAATGAGGAAAAGGTTCAGACCAGCCATCTTCAGTGCAATTTCTGCTGATGTCCCCTATGTCAAGTACAGTGGGGAATGTGACATTGCTGAAGCAAACCCCAGGACATACCCTCCCTCCCCTTGGTACATGACCAAAGAAAATCCCGCAGTACCATTGGGGTACTATTTATCTAGCTATCCATAGAATACTTTAATGGTATCTTTAAAGTTTAATGACATCTTTAATGACCGAGTTCTACACAAGGTACCTACAGATGTCTACTTCTACAGCTGGTCACTACAGAGCAAAAAAGACTTAACAAGTATAGTCAGTGCCTCCAGGCCACCAAAGATCCCATTCCCAAGTGGGTACCTAAACCAGGAGTCAGCTAAATGTCCATTTCTCTCCATTGACTCTGAAAGGCATCTAAGGAACACGGCTTTGGTGTAGACATCTACACTTCAGGTGGCTAAAGGTTAAGTGCAGTGCTTAAATATGGGTAGGCACTTTGTGCTCTTTAAGATAATCTATATCAGAGGCACCTGCATGGGACTGGGAAGAAAACACATGGCTAACATGATTTTTTGGAGCAGCTGCTGGAAGCCAGGCAGGATACTGTAGGATATGTAAAACAGACATTATATGTCTATGGTGAGGAAGCTGGATTGTTCTCCTGCAGTCAGATAACATGTATCCCACTCATTTATCTTCAGGCCTAGGCTCTGATCTGAGAGTGACTTTGTGAGAAGGGTCTGTAGGAAAACAAAGGAAAAAGGGAGTGGGAATCCCGTCCCTGCCTCTGTCTTCAGAGCAGTATGTTCGTTTACATCTCCAGATGCTCAGCGTGGCTTCAGCTGACAATTTCAAACCTGTTTCAGAGCTTCTTACATTCCTCTGCCTATTATTTGTTCCAATCCCAGTTTATAACCTTACCCTAAAACAAGTGTTTGCAAGGAGGCTCAAAACTGGCTCAGACAAAAACTCATTCTCTTTTTCTCTCTTTTTACTCTAATTGCTTGGCTAATCTCATAAGCACCAGATCCTAAATGGCTTTCATTGACACAGTCAAAAGGCTTAAAACTGTATTGGGAAAGAAGGGCTGGAGGTAGAAGAGGAAAGTGTCTTTTGACGCTGACTTTGTTGCTCAGGTTGCCTAAGGTGGGATGGCCCCCGTGGTGTTCTTTTTAAGAAACATTTCTCTTGCCAGAGCTCAGTGACCTGGTTGAAAAATTAGAGCTGGGCTGCTGGCTGCACTTATTCCTCTCCAGCACAATACCAGCGTTTCCATTTATTGAACTATTATAGTTTTTGGAGTTTGAGCTGTACCTTGGCGAAAATTGATGGAAATTTCCAAGGTTTCTTTTTTTAATAAGTTTGTGCTGCTTCGCATTCTTAGAGCAGTTTAGTCAAGTAGCTCATAACACTAGCAGTGACCTTATTTTTAGAGAATCTGTTTGCCATCCATGCAGCAGAATATATCTATTTAATCACAGCATTTATTTAAGAACATTGCATTACTTGGCAAATATTGGTAAATTACTCTTGCACATTCATCCCTAGTTTTCTATGGAAAATAACCACTTAATCATGGTGTTGACTTTCCTTAACACCATTTAGTAATTACTGTTAAGCAGGTAGATATAATTTACAACAACATACTTGCTAGATTGCAAGACTCAATAGTGGAGGAATAAATTTTCATAATACTGTTAAAAGTAACGCACCACAAAATGTGTCACCATAATTAGAACTCATTTGAAAATAATACCTAAATGGCAGGAGAAAAAGCTTGGAGCTTCCTTTTTAACAGCGTTAAAATAAAAAGAGAAACATTCCATGGTTATGTTTCTTACCTAGGGGAGACTGGGCTGTGCTTTCCAGCAGGTCATAATCACCTATAAAAGTGGAAATTTGGTATGAAATTGTTTTGACTGTGTTTTCTATTAGGACCCAAACTGGCCTCTGCGGAAATCAGTGAAGAGGATCCAATTGATTTTTATTTGTTTGGATCAGGCCTAAAGGCAATAAATACTTGATTTTGTCTATTCAGGAAGTAAACACAATTTTACTTGTGAGTTTAAATCAAAGCGCTGGACCTATAAAATTAAAAAATTGTTACTGCAAGCAGAGAGCACATGGCTAAGAACATATACAATCATACTAGGACCAATTTTATTGAAAAAATATTGAAGTCAAGTATTATATCTTTAGAAATTTACATTTATAAACCATAGATATTGATGTATGGTAAGTTTTCACAGAATTGATGAAAAATTATTTCCATTCATCAGTTACCATAGACAATAATTAATTGCTTTTAAGTATGAGAGTTTAATTTTGCGGGTTTAGGTTAGATCACATCAACTTCTAGAAACTTACCAGATTTTTACTTGCTCATTTTATCACCATGTTACAATAAACTATGTGTATTAATTATTATAATGGTTGATACACAAACAACTTTCTAATAAACTGATGTCATCATGTGCTCTACATACTATTTTTGAGAACAGAGGTATGTAGGAGGTAGTCAGCACAACTGGTTCTTACCTGCATGGGTTTGCCCCAAGTTATCTACTTCCCAACCTGAAATTAGAAGAACAAAAATAATTAATTTGATCTTTATAATAGTTTGCTTCCCATAAGAAGAGTGGATGTAGCAGTGTCCAGAGAAGAACTGCAAGAAAATTTTGTTTAAATCCTTTTTTTTTCAAGATGAGACTGTATTATTACAGCTGAAACGTGGTTTTCAGAAGACAGTTGATTGCATTGTATTGTAAAATCTCCAGTTATCACAGAGTTTCATCACACTCTAGGAAGGATATGGAAAAGAGNTATTATGCTGAAACCCATGTTGATTTCTGTACTAAAAATACAGAAGTTACAATGAGAAATCATAAAAATTCAGGTTTGCATTAAAAACTTTTTCCTTCCTTTTATCCTTCCAAAATAAAATGTTGGCATTATCTCAAACCAATCTCCCACCCACCCTACTGAGTACTTAACCCGAATTGCACTGAAGTCAGACTTTTCCTGAATCCTCAGTGGATTGTTGGCTCAAGTTCGGTGTTGGGGAATGCATAAAGAGGAGCTGCCCTAAGCCACCGAGTGGTGCTGCTGCATCGTGCAGAGAGAGATGTCGAGGAGCCTGACAAAGCTGTCCGCAAATAGCTCTGCCAGTGGCCTATCGAGCAGGGAAAAAAAAATTCCAACGTTTCATTGACCGCTACGGTGGGTTAAATGTTTAGATTAGCTTAGTTCTGTATCCCCTGGAGCAACCACAGGGCTACAGGTTGTTCTTCCTTTAACCCTGAACATATGGCCAAATCTTAACTAAGGATTGGAAAAGCCATTCACCAATTTGTATGAGAGGGTTTTTATTAAAAGTGAAAGCCGAACAAAGATTGATTTTGATCCTGTGGGAAAGGAGAAAGCCAGCATCTAAGAAAACAAAATATTAGAGGCTTTTCAACACAGCATAAAAGGCATTTTCTATTTTATACTTTTTCAAATTCTTCTTCATGTAATAATTTAAAATTCATTGATTTCTCTCTCTCCTCCAAAATAAATCAGATGTGCTTTTTGATCTTCTAAGAGAGAAAATAGAGGATTTAGTGTGAAGATGATGGTGGGAGTCTAGAAAACTAAGCTGAAGCATCAGGTAGGCTGTACTGTGTCTTTGAATGGATGTATTCAACATCAAACCTACACATTCAACCCACCAGTTACACTGGACGGTTAATCCTGAAAGCCATGCTGAGAACACCCCTGGTCTCCTGGCTTCTCTGACCAACTCCAGCTGCTTTCAAGATTTCACATATGACAATTCTTGGACGCTTACAATTGTTGGATAGGTGTACTAATTCTGAAGAGAAGTCACCAAAGCTCTGAGCAAACATTTTCCAGCGAAGACTGTTCAACCTGTTACATCAGAGTAAATTACCAGGTGCTGCAGAAATGCTGTGACTGTGCTCCAGATTCTTGGCAGAATAACAGGGATGCCTCTGCAGAATATTTTGGAGAGACCTGTTTCTCTCCGAAGCTTACCAAACCCCAGGTTTACTAACAGGGATATAGCTCAGCTATAGATGCCTATGTTGCTAAAATCTGAATTCAGAATACCAACTTTAGGATGCCCTGTGGGAATTTTTACCCGTGGTAAAAATTGTCTTTCACAGTGTCTTTCATAGCCTGCTGACACTCAGATCAGTAGCTCGTAATAGAATTGGTTTCTTACATGAGGTCACCTCACTCAATAGCCTTACCCACAGAAGCAGGGTAAGAAGAAGCTGCAAAAAAACTCCAAAAACCTTTTTGACTCGTAAAACTCCAGTTTTACTTTACTAGTTGTACAGTATGGCTTAAATCCTTAAACGCGATATTACAAACTTTCCAGAATTCTTGTTGGAGGAAGACCATGCTGATATTAAAAACACTGAAGACTGATGTTCCTGGTATCCTGGCATGTTACACTGATGGCTCAGAAAAATATCTTTTTTGAAATTAATTTTTTTTAAATTTAGCTATTTTTTTCCTATAATCTAAAAAGGAGGAAATAAAAATTACCATTATTTCACTTTAAATATGGGTGGTAGTTAGTCACACTGATGTTAAAATATTAGATTTTAGTTCATTTTTAATTTCATGACATCTGTAATAGCAGTTAAAACATCATATTAGTGTAGTTTAGTGAAATTAAGAGGCTTTTATATTAATATTATTTTATACATATCCAAATTATTACTGCATTTTAACTGCCGTTGGACGTTACGAAGGGCTTCACATTTTTGACAGTGTTAATTTTCTGATTGCAGTAGGAGCAAGCTTGCCTTTTATTAATGTGGTTTTCTACATCTGAGTCCTTGCTAATGTACTGAAGAAAGTTGCAGTACAACCTTTTACTATACAGTCTTTTAGGCTTGATCCATCAACCTAATTTTCACTAATAAGTTAAGTTACTGGAAAATCAATTAAGTTTACACTGAACAGTATGCCCTGAATTACAACTAAAAGTCAAAGTTCGCCTAATGAGTGTTGGGATAACATACACAAGTATATTTGTGTGTGTATGCATATATACATATATATAAAAGCACACAATGAGGGAACATATAGCCACCATCTGGCTTTAAATTCCTGCATGCTGCTGCTGCCCTTCTCTCTGACACCATATGTTTATGCATCCTGCACCAGAATATGGATGTTTACACGACAGATAACTGTGCCAATGGCTATGTTTGCTCACGTGTATGAGAGTGCGATGGCGTTCATTTGGATTACTTCTGTGCTTAATATTTAACATGCCTACATATATAGGGACAAAGCCTGAGCTTGCGTTTGAGCTGGGGTTGTAGGAAGTCCAGACGTAGGGAAGTCCCTTCTATTTTTCAGACTATTACCCTGAAACTGTATTTTTGTGGGTTGTTTTTGGTTTTTTTTTTTTTCACCTGATTGCCTTTCTGACTCTAAAGAGACCTCTCTGGTGTCAGTGATGTAATGGGCAAAATTGTAGGGCACCTCACTGCAAGGGGTTTCACACGAGTCCTCTCATTGCTTTACATAAACGATGAGAAACTGGTGCATTAGACTTCACTGACGAAGCAGAGAAAGCCCACCAAGACGATTACGCAACAGGCTAGATGAAATACATTGTTTTCCCAGAAATGAAGAATAAATAAAATATGCTTTTCATCTGAATTGTGACTGGAAACCCATTTTTCAGGATTTTAACTCAAGGATTACATTCATGACTTGCATTGGCACCTGTGCTCCACACATGTTGTTAAATAACAGCAGAGCCCAAAATACAGAAAGATCGATCCAACAGCTGCTATTAAACAGTGTCTTCTTAAAATCAATAGTTGCTCACATTAGTCAATAAGCTCCCGAGGAAGCTAATGTTATCCTTGATGAAAGATGGGTTACCCAGTACATTGACAGTGGTATTCACTGTTTGACCAGACTGAATGGGTAAGTGTCGCTCTTAGGGAAGCAAAGCAAATCTTCCATCAGTGCTTTAACTGTCATTATTAATTAGACGTTATTCGCTTAGAGACCCTACAGAAGATCCATCGGAATGCTGAATTTTCAGTTCCAAAGACCAAATAGAGAAACAGAATGTAGAATATGTTGCTTATTTCTAATTTCTACATGAAGAGGTGAAAAAGAAGAAGAAAAAAAAAAGTAAACAAAGGCCTTGCCAATGGCTACCCATAGAGTCATTGGCAGAGACCCAGATATTTCATGCCCCTTATTTCCACATTTATCAGACTTTCTTCATTTTCATTTGCTGACTCCCAGANCGTCCTCCGACGGATGAAAAAATTGATGCAAACAATTGTTGCTTCTGATGTAAAGTGAACTGGGCTGGCAAAGCTAAAGCCAAGAAACAGCCTGTGTACGATGAGCCTCGGAGCTCAGCGCAGCCTTTTAGATCCTCTCCTACGTGCCAAATGTGTGCTGGCTGCTTTCGGTGTCAGCTGGCATGGCAACTGCTTTATCTCCCATGGATTTGTTTATCTGAGCACAACTTGCGTTTAACCCTTTTGTTCCAGCATTTGTCCCTTATTAGTGACAGGAGGGGAATGAAAGGCTTCCAAAACTATCCTGTCCTGAAACAGCTTGCCCACACTTTTCCCTTATTCCTGTTGTTCCCGTCTTAATATTATGGGTTGGAGGGCTGGTACACATAGGTAATCCTCCAAAAGGTTGGATTTTGACAGCATTGAGATCAATTTGCAAAGGTTTTTACTGGTTTTACTGCATGTTGATTCTGTCCCTTCAGAAAGTGCAGAGACTGAGGCAGAGAAAGGTTATGGAAAATGTTTCCTACAATCACTCGTTACCGTGCTCTCTGGCTATGTGGATAATGAGCTGGTTTAGGCAGGAATCCATTTTTTTCCCTGTTTTATAGAGCACTGATTAGAAGCCTAACTTTTAATTTGTAAATACAAAATAAATCAGTGAGCTCTTACGCCCGACTCCACGGCATCCACCACACTGTGCCTTTTCGCTCCCTTCCCTCTTGCTGCATGCTGCTCTCATGCACCAACAATCTGTTCAGCCGGCTGGCAAAGCCGCAGTCGGGAACAGCAGTCTACTTTGCAGCTTTTCTGGGGCTTTCTGAGCTCCCCACACAGCTATCGCTTGCATACTCTGCCCTCTGCTTCTAATCACAGAACCACAGAATGACAGGGTTGGAAGGGACCTTTGGAGGTCACCTAGTCCAACCGCCCTGCCAGAGCAGGTTCACCCAGAGCAGGTTGGACAGGAACGCGTCCAGGTGGGTTTTGAGTATATTCAGAGTTGGAGACTCCACCACCTCTCTGGGCAGCCTGTGCCAGTGCTCTGCTAACCTCAAAGTAAAGAAGTTCTTCCTCATGTTCAGACAGAATTTCCCATGTTCCAGTTTGTGCCCGTTGCCCCTTGTCCCGTCTCTGGGCACCACTGAAAAGAGTTTGGCCCCATCCACTTGACACCTGCCCTTTAGATTTTGATCAGCATTGATGAGATCCTCTCTCAATCTTCTCTTCTCCAGGCTAAACAGAGCCAGGTATCTCAGCCTTTCCTCATCAGAAGAGGTGCTCCATTCCCTTGATCATCTTCGTAGCTCTCTGCTGGACTCTTTCCAGTAGTTCCCTGTCCTTCTTGAACTGGGGCATCCAGAACTGGACACAGTACTCCAGATGCGGCCTCACCAGGACAGAGTAGAGGGGGAGGATGACCTCCCTCGACCTGCTGGCAGCACTCTTTTTAATGCACCCCAGGAGACCATTGACCTTCTTGGCCACAAGGACACATTGCTGGCTCATGGTCAATTTGTCCACCAGGACTCCCAGATCCTTGTCTGCAGAGCTGCTCTCCAGCAGGTCAGACCTTAACCTGTACTGACGTATGGGGTTATTTCTCCCCAGGAATGCCCTCTGCCCACTCCTGTACCTTGGCACACATGCTCCCACACGCACACTATCCAGTCACCCTGGTTCCTTCATTATGGCTCTTTTTTGGGGGCGAAAAGTGATCCAGAATCAGCTGTTAGGTCTTTACAATCTCATTAACAGGATCTGTAGAAAGTGGCAGCCAGGCAAGGTTACAGAGTACACGGCCTCACAGGTTCCCACAGCTTTCCCTGTGCTATGTGCTTCCCTCCACTCTTTCCAGGGGTTTTGGTCTCTCTAGCCGCATGTCCCATAGACAATACTTTAAATTACAGATTGAAAGTCATTAGTCACTTGGCATTTACCGTATATTTCCATTTGCCTGGTCAAAGAGATTTGTGAGCACAGTGCTCATACAGAGATAGTACAAAATTAAGTGGTATCGTTCACCGCATTTAGAGAACTGGAAAACTGAGGCAGAGGAAAGGGTAAGATTAGGAAGCCTGGTTCATATTTCGATGTTTGAATAAGAACTGGTGCTTAAGGACATCTGAGGAACTGATCCTGTGGGACAAATTCATCCCATCCAATTTACCCACCTGAAGATAAGTTCATCTGGTTTTTAAGTCTCCTCTCATAAAGGGCAAAGAGACTGGCACTTCCAGAGGGTGATTTGTTTTAGACATCTTCCATAGGATGAGATGAACTAGGTTCTGCAACTTCTTTGTTACTCAGTAGTTTGTGCAAAACGTTGCAGTAAAGGCCATGATGGAACAAATCTTTTCTTCCTATATCCCGTACCAATTTCAGGGTACATGGTTTCATAACACGGAGACAAGAAGACTCAGTGAATCATGCTTAGAGATCATGGGAGAATACCAATGAGGTCCCATATAGAGAACATAAAGGCCATAGTATATAGGGCTGGATGAAGCAGGACTGATGTACAGATATGGTCAATAACATGTAAGGGAGATTATGACTTTCTTCTTTTCTTCCTCTTTCTTATCAAAAGCTATGAAACTAGCACTGGACTGAGGTCACCATAGCAACTGCTAGGCATCATCTAAACATTATGTGTATCCTTCCTATGAGACAGGCTCTCACAGGAGCATCCATCAGAGTGCAAGTTTAATGCAAATATTATTGAAGGGTCTCCTGGCTCCGAAGAGGGCAGGGGTCGTATTTCAGAGAAAAAAGAAACGTTGCCCAATGGAGATTATCAGTTATGAAATAAGTCCCAGAGAAGAAAGCATATTAAATTACTTCCTTAAAAGCAAGAATGAAAGTGGGCCCACTACACCTAAAATCTTGCAATCAACTGGAACTCTTTTCTCAGTTATTTGAATCAAGACAAGAAACAAAAATAGAGCAAAGACTGCTAATAAAGGTTGAAGCATCGGCCCATGTTGCACCTAGAGTGATACTTCACTGTATTACCTTTTGCTATCCAAGCATTCTCCAAACTATTGTGTTCCACCCTTGCATGCTTCCCAGAGGAGCATGATTTTATTTTCCAACACCAAATTAGATTTCAGATCATATTGTCAAAGGTCTTGAGCTGCATTACAGCTTTCCTCTGACCTGGCCACTGCAGGATGTCATCTTGCAAAGGACCAAGGACTTTATCTTTAGCTGAAATGCTCTCAGTCAAGTTGTATGTTTGAGAGGCACGAAGTCTTATGTCCCCATAATTTGGTGGGAAAGGCCATAAAATGGCCATTTCCTGTAAAAAGCCTCTATAAGGCCTTAGCTACTTGATTGGAAATGTAGATACAGTCACTATTCTTTGATGGCAATGTTTTCCTTCCATTTCCCTCTGCAGTGCAGATAGACTTTGTGATGCTGTGACCGAGGAGGCATGCTTAATTATAGCTTGTCCTCCTCACTTTGGAAAAGCTGAAGTAATCGCATGGCATTCCACTGCCTGTGGAAAGCCTAGAGATGAAAACCAACAGCAGAGGACTTGTTAATGTAGAAAGCACTATTATCTTGGTCATTGGCAAAACGTATTATTTGTAACATCGACACTCGATAGGTCTCTTGGGCCCCTTCTTTATGTAACGATTCTTTCTAGGACTTGCTGAACACTAAGTAACAATAACAGGTATGCAATCTGCAGACAGATTTGAAAGCTGTCTAAAACCTTCAGCTGGTATATATATTAAAAAAAAAAAAAAAAAGATACCCTTGCATTGAACTTGCTTCTGAACGATACAGAGGACCTTATATAAAAATGAAGGATGAAACTAAGGTATGCACAGAGTCCTGGTTGCTTCAAAGACTAATTAAGCTCCAATGGCTCATTATTATTCCCATGATGGAAATGTTATGGGACGGGTCATGTCTATTTTTTAGACACTACTCCTTAGTTCCAGTGTTTTTCTTCCTTCGGTTTTCATACAGGATGTTGAAAAACCCACCAGGGATGAGATATACTTGAACAGAAATCTAGACTTCTGCATTGATCTTTTGCCTTGCCTATTTGACAGGCAAACACAATTTCCAATTTCAGTCTGATGCAATGCTGACCTTAATTTCAGCTAGTAGCAAAGAAATCCTGCGTCTTCTACTTCAGTAGAAAATAAGTGAACGATCTCCCAGACACATTTTGTTGTTTCGAAGGCCCCTGATCTTTAACATTCACCTTTTCCTTTTTCTATATCAAAAAATATCAATACATAGCCCAAACGAATAAAACTGTAACTTGCAAATGTTCTCAACAGCTTTCACCTTGGGAAGACAATGACTCTGACTGTCTTTTCACCCAGGTTGGGAGTTATGTACCATTTTCACAGTGGTACTTAGCACTTAAAGACTTTCCCATGACTGTTTCCCCAGAAATGACACAGAAGAGCTTTCCACATATGAACATGTAGTGTCACTTCCCCTCTTACTAACTCTTCTCTTGTCATCTTATTCTGTTTGATTAGGGATAATATCTGAACTCAGACAGGAGGAAAAAAACAGAGATGGTTCCCAAATCCAATTAACCCTGCATTCATAAATCCCATTGTCCACCCATGATATCTCTAATGCAGAACGTAGGAGACTTGGTGTTCTTATGACAAAGTACTTGAGTGTCTCTCTGTGTTTTTAATGGGATCAGTAACAGACTATTTTCAATTTCTTGTTCTCAGGGACAATAAAGCTTGTTGGCTGAGCACTGGAGTCATAAATTCCAGAGTAGCAGCAAGCCAAACACTTTGGTTCAAAAATGTGAGCATAATTCCCTCTTAAACTCTGTCATACCTGGATACATTCCTTATTCTACTGGATTTTAATTAGGAGCCCTTAATCCTAGTATCAACATAGGATGCGGTTTACGTCTTTGGTAAAAATGATGTACATTTTCTCTGTCTTAAATAGTAAACCATGCTTTGTAGTAAAGATTTTTTTGGGTGTAGCAGGTAGTGTCCTAGACTGAACACTAGATAAACAAAGATTCAGTAAAAGCTAATCATATTTATTATTTGGATTTGTGAATGAAAGCATTTTCTCAATGTGGACCATATGGCAATGCTCAGAAACTGCCTATTATCATTTATATTAGTTTTTACTGCAAATCAAAGATCTAAAAATATGCTCATTTCTGATCTGGCTATTGGGTTTCTTTCAATGGTCCATTTGAGTAATGTGGTTTTATAGGTTCCAGAATATCTCAGCTGTGCAGGGCAAAGAAAGAAAGGCACAGACTTGTCTTCTGTAGATTTCCACTTCCAGACAGTATCACCTCTGTCTGGAAAAAAAGGGAAAAAGAACAAAACAGAGAAAATTTTCTAGCTGAGAGTGCAGATCACTATGCTGGGGCCATGTCTAGGTCTTGCTATGTCATACTGAAATGCAACATCACAGCTTGACACACTTTTTTTTTTCTCTTCTTCTTCATTTGCAAAGGTACCTTAGAATGCTTTAAATATTCTCCACTCTGGTGTGGTTGTCTCCAGAGTTGGTACTGGGAAGGCACTGTATACAATATAGTACAGTGTACCGTATAGTATACAATAGCAACATCATGGAAGTTATAGCTCCCTGTGAACATAAATTCGTGAATTGATAGATATCAATCAAAGAAATGAATGTTGAAGAAGAAAAGAAATTAGTATTTAGGAACCCTCCAGAAGGAAAACCACTGTCAATCCTTAACCTACTAGACTAGAAAAGACTCAGGAGCTAATATGGTTTTTTTTCATGTGGAGAGATTTTGAGAATGATCTTCTTGTTCACAGTCTTCATCTAAAAGGAAATGAAAAATTCTGGTGATGTTGGAGGATCAGAGAGGTGAAATGAAATTTTACAAGGAAGGGTCACCAAGCACACAGTATACAGCTTTCTGTATGATGTTGACAGCAGTTCAAAAGTTACTCAGTTCAATTGCAGCAGAGTATATTTTAAAATTAAAACCATCAACAGCTGGTATTTTTAGCTAATCCATAGAAAATTTTTCAACAAAGTATGTCTCCAGGTGACAGTTAATTTACATTTTCTAGTATGGCTTTTTTTTTAATTATTATTTTATTTTACTGCATATGGAAATCAGACATCCGAGTCAAGGAAGCCAAATTCCTTCCTGAAATTCGTAAAAAACCAGCCCCCTCCAGTGACTTCATTCATCTCAAGATAAGCATTTGAGAGAGGTCAGAGAAAATATCTTCTACGAGTACCCAGTGCTTGCCATTTACTGAACCAGAAATCTGTGTTATCAGTTCAGACGTACACATATAACTTTTAGATATCTGAAGCCAAGTGAGGTAATTCTTACCTTCTCTTCAAAATTAACACTTCCCCATCATATAGTTTGCCTGTTGTTATACAAGCAGTTGTACCTACAGGTGCTTCATACGACAAACTTTTTTAAAGTATAATTTAAAGTTATTGCTACTGTTTGTAAAAATGATTTATGGTCATCTAAAAATTTTGCTGTATTAAAAATGAACATGTTAATAAATAGTGCTGGCAGTGCCTAGCCTAGTTACGTATTCTAGAAACATAGCAGCAGCCAGAGGATACAGTAATAATCTATAAAATGTGATTAGCTGTGTCTTAGGAACATTTTAGTTATCTAATAACCCTTTCTTTAAGGAACCGTCATAATATGTGACTTTTTTCATTAAACCCTCACTGAAACAAGTATACTTGGCTAATTAAAATTAGCAGCAATGATGGTGAAAACTCATGCTGATTCACCCGGGAGAGTGATTGTGGATGTAGATATTTCCACCTTGGGGTCACTAGTGCAAATCCAGCCAGATCTGTAGAGATTTCAAGCCACCCCAGATTAAATGTTTATTCGTTTATCTAATGAATTATGAATCTTGGTTTTGTTCCTACTGAGCAGATGTCCAAAAACCCCTCAAACCCAGCACTACAAGAGGTAACAGCTGTCACTTTTGTTAGTGATCCTGTAAGGAGATTAAAAAAAGCAGGACATATGTTTACACTGGACTGACTACTCCTCCCCCAGGGTCATACTATCACCCTGCTACAGGTCAAATGTGAAGTACAATATGTGAACAGGTCTGGAAATCCTAGGCAAATAATTTAAAAATATTATTTCAGTCCTTTATTTTACATAGCCCTAGTCATAGTAGAGCTTTTCATTTTATATATATATTTTTTTTTCTAAAACATATATTACTTCTTCTCTTTAAAAAAAAAAGTCTTTCCCATTAACAGATTACAGGTTAGTTAAGCACTGGAATAGATTGTATTGAGCTAACTTTGTCTTTGAGGAGGGAGACGAACTAGATGATCTCTCAAGAGTCCTCCTAGACTTAATTACTTCAGAAATTGTAACACCATGGAAAAGAAATTTCATCAGCAAAAGTGACAAGGCACCACATTTTTGTGTGATATAAATAGAAGCATCTGAGATATCCCTCCAAATAAAGAATAATTAAAACTTCCATGGCAGAGGTGTGCGGGCAGGTTGGCAGTGGGGGACATTTCCTGTGCTGTAGATGTACGTGGCACCACTCTCCATAGCATCACACTGGCGATATCCCTGAGCACTGCACCCAAAATGGGCAGGGAGAGAGAGAAAAGTGGTATGTTATGTCACCATGTGTGAGTGCACTATAGCTGTAGGGTATGTAGGCAAAGCAGATTACGAGCCACCAAAAAGGAAGGGTCCTAATGGAAATTCAGGCAGGTGCTGTATGAGCAGAAGGCTTCCTGCAGTTATATCAGAAGATAACAATATATCAGCCATCTGCTGATGCACAGTAAATAACAAAAAAAGTATTTTGCCTGCAGGCTGCAAGCATCACTGATAACTGGATAGCGAAAACTTTTGGTTGAGTGTATATCCTGCCCAAAGGACGACCAGAATTGGGTTGACAATCAGGCTGAATGACAAGTAGTCAACAAGTCAACAAAAATTGATTACGAAGTCATGGAAAATTGAAAAAAAACAATCAACCAAACAAAAAAAACCCAAAGAGGGAAGAATATTTCCTTACCCATGATAGATACAAACCCTACTGGATGCTGACTTTTTGTTTCTTCTATTATCACTAACCGTGGATGGCTCAGTAAGTGCCATTGTACTCACTGAGTCAATACTGAACCAATATTACAGTAGTAAAGATTATGTTTAATTATACCAGCCATAATTAAAGCACATAGAATTACAGCAGTAATTATATGTTTATACCTGATCATTTAAAGAGGGACTTATCTTTCCCTGTCCAAAAATTAGGTGCCTAGTTTAAGCAAATTGCCCTTAGTACTTGCTGGATAAAGAGAGGTATTTCCAAGGTATGATCCACCTCATGTCTCTCGGAATAACATAAATTGCCTTCTGTGGGCCTCTTTCTCTCCACTGACTACAGATGGAGTCTAGAGGACTTGTATAGAGAAAACGCTTGAATTTCATATGGATAAGTTCAGATGAGGTAATGATCACCCTTAAATTCCTTTCCATTTCACAAGCAATTGCTTCAGTGTCTGGATGAGTTCAAATGGATGAGGATTTCAGTGGTCCTGGAGTTGTGTGTGAAACACTTTCTCCTACAAATTGTGCTCTGTGTGTAGCAACGGAGAGAAGTTGGATTTTGGACTCAAGATTCTAAATGAATTATTCATTAGTAAAATAATCTTTGTGAAAAAGGATCCCGGGGGAAAATGATGAAGTTGGTCCTCAACGGACAGTGCTAATTAAGTGATCTGTAGTGGCCTTGGTGGGTGCTGGGAGGAGACGGAAAAAATGTGTTAATTATCAGGAAAGGCTTGTTGTTAGCTAGCACTGATGGGAAGACTTAGCCTCTCACAGTCATTCAGCTGGGAAGATAACTGCATGGAATCATGGGGAAAAAAAAGGGAATTCAAGAGAACCTCTAGTCAATCTATATAACTGCTGTGAATAATTTATTAGTTATTTCCCTCTGTCCACAAACTCTTATTTTTACCTGGCAAGTTTTCCTGCATTTCAAAGGTTAAAAAAAAAAATCGAGAAAGGACAAGGGTTTTTTGGTATCATGTAAACAGTAGCCTGCACAGAGACTCTTCCCATTAAAAAGCACTAAGTAATATTAATAACCAGGTCAAATAGTTAGTATTACCACTACTGAGGTAGGTTCTCCTTTAAATAGCAACTCCATTGAGAGCAGCGGCCAGGTTGTATAAGGATTGAAGCTGGGGTCTAATAGGCTTTGGTTACCAAGCATAGTGAGTGCTTTTGGTCCAAGGCAAAAGTGGTGGCAGAAAGAGAGAAAAGAGAAAATGCACCAGCCTAGCTGACCATCTGCAGTATTATTTGCAAGACAGGGGACAACTGTGTTAGGCAGCCATGCATGCTGGAAGCAGAAACAGCCCAAATTTCCAATCTTTCATTTGCTTGCTTGGTTGCTAGTACCGGCTGCACGAGGCAGAAGGATGGTGATGTCTCATTTCCGCAGACCACAAAAAAGGCATGATGGAGCTTCTGCATCTCTCCAGGAATCTTTAATTCCCACTGACTCTTCCCTGGACTCTCAACATGGGAGCTCCTCACAGTGGTCATCTCATGCCTATGTTCTCCTTAGGCATAAGCAGATCCCAGCTCTGAGTTTTAGTTACTTTCTAAAATAGGTTTGAATTGTGCTGATTAGTTATCCAAGACCCAAACAGTTTTAGGTCTTATTGATTTCAGTAGAGACTCAAGGGCAGAACATCCCCTTTAGTAATTAAATCTGGTGATATTTTCAAACTATATAGTCTGTGAAGGCTTTTTTTCACACATTCCCTCCCACTCCTGCTCACACACACATATCTACACACAAACATCCTGGTTTTCTACAGTATTTTTAAAAACTTAAACCCAGCTCCACAGCTCTGTAGAGTCTTTGATTTCCCCTTATACTGAGTATCTAAGCGAGGTTTTACACTCATGTTGGCCATGCAGCTTTATCAGACAGAGTCAAAAAAACAAAGAGAAAATACCTTACCGTCTTCAGAGATGATAAATCTGAACAGTGCAGGACACTTGACAAAGACAATTTCACCCACACTTGCAGGTTTCCAGCATGTGATATTGTCCCACATTCCTGGGCAACCTACAGAAGAGAAGGAGGGATAAAATACATTAGTGGTGGAAATCAGTTCCTTTCTTCACACTGTTATTGCGCTTTATAGTTGGTTCTTTCTTCTATCCATAAAAATGTGTTTGTTTAAAAAAATTGATAGTATCACTTTCTAATAAGCATTCGTGGAATAAAATAATGTTCATTCATAGGAATAGCACAAAATATGCAGTTGCATGGCACAATAATGTCCAGACTTTAGCCTGGCAGCAGATGACGTTTCTTAGTCCCAGTTAAATCACTCCAACATACACCAGAAAAAAATTTTCCCTACCGCCATGTAGTTATCTTTTAGTATCATTTAGCGATCTTTCAGTATTGCTGAGCTAAATCTTTAGGCATCTTTCATTTAAATTCTATACATTTCTGTTGGCCCTAATGCTTGTCAAAGGTTGGGTACCAGCACATTTTTGAATTTGACCCAGGGAGATGACTGCAAACTGATTCTGCTTCATCCTACAGCCGGTTTTGTGGATATGTGAGAGAAGCTCACACCTTTCATGTTGTTCATGTTCTTAAAAAAATATTGGGAATAGAAATGTCTTTCCTTAGTAAAGAAAGGTTGTAATATCATTTGTTATCTTTACTGCAGTCTTTGCTCTAGAGAATACAAACTCACAGTGTCAAAAGGATGATTTTGACCTCTAATGATTTCTTGCATACACTAAAGACAGAATCAGGTCTTTAACAACTGTTCAGAGATTAAGATTCAGGTAACGAGCTTTGGATTGAAGACCTGAGTGGTAAAGAACCAACCTCCTGTTACAAGCATGCAGAAAGAAGAGGTGATGGGACTGTGGATGGGAGGTGTCTTCTCCTAGGGTATCAAAAATATTCAGGTCCCATGTGTTATTGTAAATACCATAAAGGAGCCCGGCTCCTGCTTCTTTCTGATCACTGTGGCAGAGATGTGGCAAACTATGACTGACTTTCAAGAAGCAGCTATCTATGCGTGACCCCTCCTTCTAAAACTAGAAGACTTATCCAGTGTACAGAACAACTCCGAGTAATCTCTCAAATTTCCTACTAATCTCTAAAAAAATGACTTAGTGAAGGAATCTCAAACGAGGAGATCATCTTCTACTTCAGCAGAAAAAGAATGAAATAATAAATCTAAATATCTCCAGTACTTATTTGCATTTCACGTTGAGATTGAACACATAATCTTATAAACTGTTAAAAGCCACAAATTCTATGATTTTCTAAGTGGTTTTCCATTGATATACTCCCTCTTTGACTATGTACCAGGAAAAATAAGACCTTCAGTAAAAGCAGATAATACTTCAAAGTGTCATACTTTCAGCCTAGCAAGAGTACAATATAATGAGGTTTGGGTGATCAACTTGTAAAAACAGTGTGGGGTTTATCAGCTTTGTTGATAGTAGCAGATTTCCATCACTGGGGAGTGTTTGCTCACAGGGCTGGACTTGGTGTAATGTTTCCATCAGCTTCAGTGGCAGTGAATCAAGCCCTGTGCTTTCTCACAAAATACAAGCCAGTTACTACCATGTGTGGTGGATAGGGCAGTTCTGAGTGATAAAGTGTTTGGAGAATTAGGTCAGTCTCAAACAACACTGTTACAGTTTTATAATGATGGCGTATGATAGGGAGTTGATAATCGTTCTTTCAAGTTAAAGGATGCAGCATCAGATCACACCATGTAATTTAATAACCATATAAAATCCTGATCCTATTAGCTAAAAATCCCTCAGCTTTTCCAGACCCACCAGAATACAATATTAGTGCAAAAATGCTCATTAATTCATCGCAGGAGCTGGAAAAAAGGAATCCTTTACATTTCCCTCTCCTCTCTCTTTCTTCCACTCCTACCCCAGGTTGTTTCCTTTGCCAAATGGGGATCTCATTGTATGAATACTGTGATTCACTAGAACATCCCCAAAAGGGTTAAAGACTGGGGTTTTATGATACAATCAGTGTACTAAAGATGGAAATCAAGATCATATTGAGCGCTATTTGATTTTATTGTCTTTGATACCTAGTGCCTGTCCGCTCAGTAGGACCATGTAAACATGAAGACATGTAGTAATAGGTTTATAGTTCACTGATGTATAATATATGAAAGTAAAGGATATGTAAATATCCATGGTAATAAGACATTTGCTTACAAGAGGTGTTAGAGACAATCAAAGTCGCTAATGAGATCTTCTGAGAACCACCTGCTAGCCTGGCTTGCTTCAATTAAATGAGTTTGATAGGAATAGGGAAAGCTCTCATTTCTTATTATTACTTCAACATCAGTTGTTTTCCTAACACTGGGATGGCAATAGATACTGCAAATCGACCTAGAGAAATGCAAGGAAATCCTCATACTGTAGAAAAAAAAAAAGCGTAGACAGAAAATAAATATTTCCTAGCACTGTGTTTCAAATTCAGTTATACCAGGCGGCTTTTTTTTTTTTTTTTTNATGTGCTGACATTGGAAGACAGGGAGAGACAGAGAATCAAGTAATTTGCCTGAGTTACTAAAATAGGTGAGTGACAAAGATTGGAAAAAAAAATCATAATCAATGAGAATGTTATCTGATACTGCCTGGAAAAGCATATTTGAGACAAACAATTTATAAGAGCAAAGAAAAGAATGAAAAAAAAAAGTATTACCTGTAATAAAGGCCAGCATGCACAATCCCCTTACATTTGTAAACCATGATACAGCCAGCAACTCCTGCTGGGTGAAATCTGCCCACGGAAATCAATGTGACTTGAGTGTGAAACTGCACAGTGGGGCTCTCATCTGGCACTGACGGTATGTCTCCTTTGCCATGTGATGTAGGGATGCCCAAGCAAGCTTTGAAAGAGGTAGCTCAGACACTTCAAGGAGCAAGGTGCAGCTTCAAGTGGGCAAATTTTCCTAGTTCTTAGCACGTTAGAAATCAGGAATAACAACAGATAGTTTTAAAGAATAAGATTTCTTGTGGGCCAGAGTGAAAAGTGGTGATCTTGTTAATGATGGTCTTGAAAACAAGACACCTTGCAGAAAGCACAAACTCTGCTTTCCCTTCCTGTGTCTGCATTGCAACCTGCAGACTGAAATTCATGTTTAGTAAAGTTTGTGGGACTTTTTACAAGGGCATGTAGTGATAGAACGAAGAGGAATTGCTTCAGACTGGAAGAGGGGAGATGTAGATTAGATATTAGGAAGAAATTTTTCACTCTGAAGGTGGTGAGCCCCTGGCCCAGGTTTCCCAGAGAAGCTGTGGCTGCCCCATCCCTGGAGGTGTTCAAGGCCAGGCTGGACGGGGCTTTGAGCAACCTGGTCTGGTGGGAGGTGTCCCTGCCCATGGCAGGGGGGTGGAACTAGATGATCTTTAAGGTCCTTTCCGACCCAAACCATTCTAAGATTCTATGATTCATCTCAGTTAACATAAGCAGTGTAAAGCTTGGCATCTGATCTTGTGTAACTGCTTATGCCCTCTTTGTAACATGGGCATAAGAGTGCTTCATCTTATTCAGCTGTTCACCTCCTCTCCGATGGGATGGATGATCCTTTGGGTGCCTCCATCCCTTGTCACTGACTTTTGAGAAAACACAAAGTAGCCATTCAACTATAGGATTCTTCAGCTAAGCGAAGTTTTCTCTGTAGTTCATGGGGAGAGACTTTCAGGATAGGGATAATCCCATTTTAAGGTGGCAGTGGTGGTGAATTACACTGTAAGTGTACTTCCACTAAGAACTAAGGCTAAGAACTAGCTTAGCCTAGACAGCTGCCTATTCAATGGCTGACGTTTGTATTCACCATAGGGTCTATGTGGTCTTTTGGAGCACACAGGAACCAACTCTGTCCTCTGGGCAGAGGGCTGATCAGTGGCTATGCAGCCTCCCTTAGCCACTTACCGATCCTGAGCAAAGGAGTCCAGCTGAGGGCTGGGACACGTTGCTGTGAACGGTGCCAGCATAGCTGTGCAGCTCCTGAGCAATCCAAACCACCAGCAAACCACAGTGCCTGCTTATGAAAAGCCACATGATCAATCCCTACATCGCCGTCTTCAAGCTTCTTCTTGTAAACGTGAGACAAAACTCGTGTTTAGACTGCAATAGTTGCAAGTTCCCTGTGGCAGGATCCACCTTTTCCTGTTCTTGTGAAATGTACTTAAAAAAAAAGACTCCTGAATCCACAATACAGATTTTATATGAATCTCATAAGGAGCCCATGACACCTAAGTTTAAATTCAATATTGTTGAAGCTGAGGGGGATACCTCAGATACCTAGGGATGGGTCTGACTTGGAAGCCACTGAAAAAGATCTGCTTTTTCAGAGAAATGCCAAATTTCATAACAAGGAGGAAACCATGGGTATTTACCATTTCAGAATCTTCTGATGCAATCTTAAAATTATACCTAGTGCTAAAACCATTCTGGTCATCCTTCCTCTGTGGAGGTTCACGTAAGCCTTGCTCCTGTCCTTCGCTTCAAATTAAGCTTCTTGGAGCAAAACACTTGCTCTCTAACCTGCTACTCCTGGCAGCTGAAAGGCTGCCTTCTTACCTCAATTGTCTGCACAAGCACCAAGAGAAAAAAAAAAATAAAAAAAACCCACCCCAAAGCAAGCCACGCTGGTGGAATAACAGTGATAAAGAGCTCTTCTGAAATTGCTTACAGTCCCTTATCTTCTTTTTCTCCTCTGTGTAAGGCTGTCTTGAGATGCCCAGTTTTGATAGTGGCTAGATGTAAACCCAGATTTTAGGCAGCCCCATAGCTGAAGTTCACCAAGTTCAAGGAATGGACCTCACTTTAAATCCACTGCGAATAGAGCTTGTTATCTTCTACCAACACAGAGTCACTATGTCACCAGGACGACGAACAAGCAGTTCTTTTCTTCTTTTATAGATTTTTGTCCTATTTTCTCACAGTACCTCTACTGCAATACCCTCATTTACACTCCCTGTATTTAAATCCTCTTAACAGTATCCACAACAACCTCCCATGTCATTATCCTGTCCCTAGTACAATGTGCCTCCTTCTCATCTCTAACTCCTTGGCAAGAGAAGGTGCAAAAGCAGAGACGTTTTTTGGAAGGCAAGACCCTGTGTACTAATTCACTACTCACTCATTCACACCTCTTAATAAACTGGGTAAGTCCTGCCTGTCCCCCTCTGCATGAAAATAATTACTTTGTCATCTTTCTTGTGCTCGACACACCATTTTTGAAAAACGTACAGGAATTTGCAGCTTAGAGATTAGTGTACCCTCGTCAAATGTTGCTGCCTTTATTCAGGAGACTCAAAATTATTGGGTGAAAGGAGGGAGCGAAAAAAGGAATGACAGGACAATGGACAAAGGAATTTATGGATTCTTATACAAACAAAAGGGAATAGACAAGAATTTGCATAAAATTTGTTTCCTTGGGAAATCAAGAAAAAATGTGAATACACAAATGTTAGACTTTGGTATTTTTCATGTATGGAAACAAAGGCTTGAGATGAAAATCTATCCTTTTGACATACAGCATTCAGTTTGATTTTCAGTTCTTCTCCTCATTTATTAATTTAAAATATCACCTTCAAGGTCATATTGCCTTCAGGAGAGTAATATCAAAGGAAATGTAATGTTACAAGCCAGCATATTAAACTGAATTACGCGATGCACAATAACTTTTAAAGGGCATACTACATATAAAGCCTTTCAGAGAGAGGGAGAATAGGAGATAGGAGTTCTCTGTTCTTTCATAAATCTAGGTAAATAAAAAATAAATAAAAGTTTAAGTGAGGCCTGGGTATGGGGCCTAGATTTTCAAAAGTAATTGACATTTCAAAGCAAAGGTATCTTATAGGAAGTCCTATTACAGAAATGGTGGTTCTGCAGGTGTTTTGAGTTAGGCAGCATACTCATAACACTGTCAGAGTCAATAGTCTCTGCTGAAAGTCCAGGCCATAAGAGAATAGAAAAGAAACATCAACTGAAATTCCGCAGTAAGTTATAAGACGGGAAAAAAAAAAAACCACAAAGGGGGGAAAAAACCACTAAAGGAAGACATTCTGTGTTGGAAAAGAGAATACTTGATCATGCATATGGAAAAAAAAAAGTTATTCCTTCCTTAAAATGTCTTATATACAAATAAGGCATGAAAGACCAAGTACAAGGGGAAGGTGAGCAGAGAAAAAGTTGGGTTTTTTTTCTTTCCAGTACGTTCCCGATAGATTTTGGAATTATTTAAACAAAGTCTATTTATTATTTCAGCATTTGTCATCCAGACCAGCTATTGCACTAAGAATTTGTTCCCCTATCCAAATTTTGCTACTGTTGCACCAAGATGCACCTTGCATTGTCTAACATTGTATTCATTCACCTTAACAGTACAAACATTATATATGTAAATCTGAGCTAAATTCTTCTACATATCTTTTACAGTGCATGAAGCAAAACAGACACCTCCGGAGGGAACTGCTAGAGGGTTTCTAAGATAAATTATCCTCTGGAGATGTGTATTTTCTTCCACAGATTAGAAAAGGCACCAAGAGAAAGCCTAATCTTAGGCTTAAACCAGCTGGAATTAGAGCAGAGGAATACCATTTATATAATCCAAGTGACTCGGCTAGGGCTACACGTGAAGAAAAATAAACTGTGGTCAAACTTACCAGCAGTTGGGTCACCTTAATATTTTCCATTACCTTTCTCTAAATAACTGCTGCCTCTGCTATGAAGTTATGCAACACTACATTATGACTATTTAGAGTCCATTGTTTATGTAATGATAATTATATAAACTATGATAACATTTTCTACTGGTACGTCACTATCAGTAAAGTGAGTTCTTTTATGGGATCTCTTTTCAGAGATCTAAGATGTACTAAGGGCAGCGATGTTTTCAAAGGACTATTAAAAATATCAGCTAAATTTATAAGAGAATGTTGGAAAAAATGATTTGAGATATTTCACTCCTTATATAGCAAGTTAATCCTAGATTATACTAAATCTAAAAATCAAAGAAACAGAAACAGCGTTTTTTTCTTTGATTGGAATGGTGAGGTTTATAGCAATACAATAGAAAGATATGAGCTGAAGATAGCGATCTTCAACTCTCAAAAGGTTAAGTGCGTATCCTTTGCATTTGCCAAAGACAAACTGTGTATTTTAGAACTGGGAGCTAATCTTTTTTACCAGAGTTCATCAGAGAGGATTTCAGCTGGTTTGGATGTTCTGCATCACTCAAGCACCTTGGTTCACCTTCCAACCACCTTAGGACTGAGCTTCACAAATTATAAATTAGAACTCTATCCTTATTCCTACTATTTTGGTGGGGGAAAAAGTAGATACAAATACACACACAGGTCACTGTGTGACCATGGTCTGTCTCAGAGGTGAAAAGAGAATGAAGATCTTCTCATTTGCGCAAAAATTCTAACTACTCTCCTCAAGAAAGTGAAAGGTTCTTGTCTGTGTCTCACATGAAACACACCTCAAAAGGAAAGGTTAATAACAAATTATTTTTTTTTCTTTGAACATTTTATACATGGCAAAGGTCAGACTTCAAATAACAGGAGCTATTATCTATAATTAGAGAGGTATAAATCTTTTTTCTTCTTTTAAAGCTGTTTAATTCTTTACAATCTCAGGATATTTATTCTAAGCTCACACTTATTGCTGTTCTTGCATTGTTGCCTGACAAGAAAACCTCATCCAAGAAAATTTCCAGAATCCTTTAAGTGCTGCCAACCAATTGGCCTTAGGTGAGCTTTGGAGAATTTTAAAGGGAAACTTTAGTTTGGCAAAATCTTTGGAACATTTCTTTGTCTTATTATACAGAAGAGTAAAAAGCCACTAATTTGGGAAATTGAGAGGTGGTTTTTCTGTTGGTTTTTTTTTTTTAAAACTTTCTTTAAATATGATAAAAAGAGATTGGTTATTCATCTATGAGAAAGTCACCACTTTGGTTCTCTGGAGGCAGACAGACTCTGTGAAATTACTCAAAAAAAATTGGGAGATTTTTATTCCAACAGTGCTGGAGGACAGAATGACACTTACAAGCTGCCAGAACCTGAGCCAGTGCCAAGCTCACCAGCTGCGGCTAATCTGGCATCACTCCGGACATGGGTTATGTGAGATCATGGGGTACTGCTGGAGGCAGCCTTGCCTGGCAGCAGCTGGTGCCCCTCACTTCTTTCATTGCTGGTGGCAGCCAAAATGACTGTCATCGTTCTACCCCACCACCACACCATTCTGACTCACTTCCCTCCCTTCTTAGGGGAAGAAGAGATCATGCACTTTTTTTTTTTTTTTTTTTTTTTTTAATNTCTTCTGCTAATTCTCCAAGCTGAGAGGGAATGGAAAAGGATGGCTATTCCACCAGTGCCTAGCAGGCATTTCATGCATCACAGTGCTACAAACTTTAATCATTTAATGAGTGGACTCAGAGTCATTTCTGGGAAGAGCACAGTGAAAATACCGCCTGAAGTTTGCAGAGTTAAGACAGAGTTTGAGAAGAAAGCAATGGAGTAAGAAGCAAAAAGAAATGTTTCTCTTCCACAAAGCCTTACCTTCCTCTGTCAGATCCCACCCTTATGGATCCTCCCCTTCACAGCCACAACCTACCTATAAAAATTGATTGGTTAAGGACAGTTGGGTGGAGCACTATCACCTGTGTCTTACCTTTTTGTATAGTTTCAATTAACAATATTAACTAAGCCTACAATTAGTTGTGGTGATAGAGGAACTGGACAGAAATAAATACATATTTATATCTACAATACATATAAGATATTATATACAATTTATTTTTTCCTCACAAGTATTAACGTGCCTTACAGCAAACCCTGGCTTTCAACGAGGGCTGTAGGTAAGGAATCTTTCCAAGCTGTACGGCTGAACAGTTCATTGCCACTTTTGCCACCCATGGAGAGTAGTCATATTTGGTCCATTATGAGTTTTGTGGGCCTGTGAAGAAGACATCTGTAAAGATCACTAGGATAACTAGTTGCCATGGATACAGAGAAAGTAGAAATTTTTTCAGCACATCTTTTTGGTGTTTTGGAGTCTGCATCCCTTTGAAAATGGAGGGATGATTTAGTTCATGAAAGAAGATGGGAAGATGACTTAGTAGCAGGTGTCTTGAGCATCGAGGTTTCCCAGTAATAAATTCAGGGCTTAAAATTTGTTTTATTACAAAAGAAAAAAATGATAACATATTCCTTTGATTTGTTAGTTTTTAACTAATTTCACAAAAGCACTGATGTGGGACTAAAACTGGACACAGATCTTGAAACAGTCTCTGGGTATGGGTTTACACTTCAATCTTAAAAAATCCCAATGTAGTGGAACAAGATCTTCAATGGGACTTATTCAGGCAAAGCCTGAGGTCAGCAGTTGCCTAGTCAATAATATTTGTCAAGAATTTTGACTTCTTTCTTAAAGGATAAAGAGATCAAGCAAAACAGACAGATGTTAAACAACTTTGGCGTTGAAAATAGCAACTGACCTCAAGTCTATATGACTGGTAATTTCAGAACTTATATTAAATTCCCTTACACATATATGAAGTTCTAGGGCTAAGAAGATTTTCTGCTCTTTTTACATCTGGAAAACAAAGCAAAGCAAAACAAAAATAAATGCTGACATTGAAAGCTAAACGCTCTCCAGAAGAAAAGTTGTAACAGAGCTCAGAAGCAAGCTGCCCCTTCATATTCAGACTCCTGTCCTCCCCACTTTCTTGCTTTTCTATTGTTTATAAATAGAGCTATCTCAGTGGAAAAGGCACGCCTGTAGTAGAAGTCAACTTATAACAGATCTTGGGCCAAATTCATTCCTGATTTAACCACAGTGACGCCAATGTGGATACTCTTGAGAGGCATTTATTCCTTGTTTACTCCTTCAAAACTGAGAATGAGAAATGACTGAATTAAATAACTTAATTTCTTCCAGTGTGCAAATTCCATAATCTCTCCTGGATATTGTTCTAGTGGTGAGTCAAGCAATTCCTTATTAGAGCCCATGGGACCTAATGATCTAGTGGAGGAAACAAAGGAAATAAATACATTATAAAAAGCCAGTTGATACTCTGTTAAGAGGCATGTTAACACATTGCATTTCATATTCCTGAACAGGAAGACAGAAGCTGTATTTGGTTCAAGCTTTTGGAGTAACTGAAAAAGAAATCTTGAAGCCAAGGTGTGATTCGGTAACAGTGTCAGGGTTTAACACAGCCTGTCTCCTGTTTCATATTGAACTTCTCTGACTGCCTGCAATATATTCGGAGAGTAGGAAAAATAACACCAAAAATTAAATGCAATCCGGCCTCACAAGGATTTGCATATACCTGGGAAATTTTGGTTGGTACGAAAGAGACTAAAGGAAATGATATTACTATTCAGTAAGTTCCCAGGTACCAGTTGCCTTCCTGTCAAAAGTAAAGATATATAAAAATATATGCCTTGATCTGGGCAGGTTACAATCCGAAGTCAGTGAAAAGGCAATGTGAGGGGTATCGATAGATGAAAAGGCAGGTAGAGTGCATGATGAAGAAGGACAAAGGAGATGCTAGTGAAGCATGGAGGCTATTATGATCATTCCCTTGGTAATGAACAGTGGATGATTTCTTTTTTTTTTTTTTTTTAC
>RSEF01000002.1:1800999-1817292 GCA_003993805.1 Himantopus leucocephalus | reverse complement strand
ATTATTAATATTTCATTAAAGTACTTTAGTTCCTTCTAAACTCGTAAGTCTCTCTCTGTCTCTCCTGCCTCTCTAAAGAGAGGTAGCGGAGGGCATCTGTCATTCTGCCCAAACCATGACAGTATGTCAATGCAAGCATGAAGGCGTTCATCAGATGAAGATTTACGTGGGACTTCACACCAGTGTTAGAAAATCAGGAGGTGCTGCTGGCCATCCCCACCTGTGCTCTTCCAGAGCAGCCAGGGGTGCCCCCCAGCTGCTATGCCATATACTGTCAGTGTGCATACATGGATTTTATTGCGTGAGACTAAGTTATATACTCGGTTACGTACAAAGAAATGTGAGAAAAGGTCAGAAGAAGAGGGGTTCTTCATCATACAGCATCAGTTCAGTACAATGAACTGATGAAATAATGTCGTGCTTCACTCAGATGAAACTGATGATTTTATTTATGGTTTGAGCTGCAAAATAGATGGAATACAGGAATGTGTCAAAGCCGAGTGTCTCATGGAGGTCCTTAATCCTGCAGAGATCTCCAGGCAGCTCCCCAGCACGTGCTTCTCATTATGGAGCTGCACTGAGATTAACAAAGCTTCTCATAACTCATACATCTGTCTTTGGCACCATCACTCTTAAGCATACCTTAGCAATAAGTGGCTTTATCTTTTCCTCACCTTTTAAAGACGGGGCAGTGCAGCTGGCCTTGTTTGACACAGGGAGAACTGAGCAACAAGAAGCTACAGCATGGCTCAAATCAAGCACCAGTCTGGGGCAATAAGAACATTTGATCTTCAAGCTCTCATGCCTAATTGCCAGTGATCTTGAATTGCCAGATACCTGAATTAGCTGTTGGATTTAAAAAATAAATAAATAAAAAAAAGCTGATGAATTTTGTGAGCAGTATCACAAGGCTTTAGCCATTGATCGCATGGATTAGTGTCTCCTAGATGAGCTCCTGTTTGGATGCTCTGCCTTTTAATGAGGCTTGAGCTTATGTTGAAGTTCATTTTTGTGTAGGGAATTAATAAAATCTCTGTCTTTGCCTAAACATTCATATGAAACTGTTAGAAAATTAATTTATCTGAGAATGTGGTCCTTCTGTCAAATTTAATTGAAACCACCCATAGCATTCAGGGTTTGGGGGCAGAGAAATGACCTAGAGGAATGGAAAAACATACATGCGTAGACTTGACCATATTAATCTGCTTTCCTCAGGGTATCAAAGGCCCTTCAGCATCTTATAGCTCGTTCTCGCTGATGTTGCCTGCCTGTACAAAATGCCTGACTCTCCCACAACTGCTCTGCAAATGGAGGGTGCAAGGGAATGCCTACAGCTGTGGTCAGTTCCAGACCGAATAGTAGTTTCATCAGTCTTGATGCCAAAGCTGTTAGACTGAAAACATGCGTTGAGATTCAAGAGTTATTCTAAATTAGCACACAGTTTATTCACCTGGTGTTTCTGCATTTGTTTGGACATAATAGACAGCACAGGATGGTCAAGAAAAGTTTAGATTTTGCACATCTACATTGCTGGAAGAGGTATGAAAATGAACTAGCCTAGCCCATAGTTGCATGAGAATTTAGTTTCTATTGCAATGAAAAAATGTCATGTATTTTGTTACAGTTTTTAAGTAATGGAGGAAATTATCATAAAACTGGCTAACAGAGATATAATAACTAAAACCAGCTCAGCCAGAGGGCAGCAAGAAAAAATAACATTTTAATATTTGTGAGGAAGTAAACAAATTTATACTCTTGAGCTTCAGTGTATCTCTAATCTTATCCAATATGCATTTTGCGTTACCAGTGATCTGGCAAGCCCTTAGCAAACAAGAAAGCCAAAATAAAGGTCCAAAACAGTTTTGTGTCAAAATATGTACCATGCACAGATGTGGCTACTGGGAAAGAAAAATTAGCAAAGAAAAAACCAATCATCTATGTACTTTCCCTTCCCAAATCTGCAAATACCAGTAGCTCAAATTATTGACAAATGGGTTTAGGATTCTTCAAACAATCAGATCACCAGCCTGTATTTAGCCTAAATAACCCCTGAATAACACAGTTTGGCCGCAGATGCTGAGTCAGAGTGAGATTGTCACACCGAAAGCATTTGAAAAGAGTACCCAGAAGCCAAAGTGGTTTCTTTTTCCATCTAAAGCTCTTAGAGAATTAGGAATTTTACACTCCAAAAGAAGCCTTCTGAGGAGTGTTTGACAGAAAAGGACATTGCATAAATGTGTTTTTGGGCAGGCCAGAAACTTTGAAAAACTTTGTCACTTTGCAAGCCTCAACAGAACTTTTCAGCACAAGTGAACGTATATATAAAGTATATTGGAACAGAGAGCACAGCCACTGAGCGCATACAAAGGTTGGGAAACCATTAAACCCTCCAACTGACACAAATGAAATCTGACTGAAAGACGTTCATTGAGGCTATTTTCCCCCAGGAAACAACATATTGATTAAGTTTACAGCTTAAGAAGGGCAATGAAGCTGGTGAGGGGTGTGGAGCACAAGTCTTGTGAGGAGCGGCTGAGGGAACTGGGGTTGTTTAGCCTGGAGAAAAGGAAGCTCAGGGAGACCTTACCACTCTCTACAACTACCTGAAAGGAGGGTGTAGTGAGGGGGGTCAGTCTCTTCTCCCAAGTAACAGGTGATAGGATAAGAGGAAACAGCCTAGAGCTGCACCAGGGGAGGTTTAGATTGGATATTATGAAAAGTTTCTTCACCAAAAGGGTTGTCAAGCATTGGAACAGGCTGCCCAGGCAAGTGGTGGAATCGCCAACCCTGGAGGTATTTAGAAGATGGGCAGATGTGTTGCTGGGGGACATGGTTTAGTGGTGGTTTTGGCAACAGTAGGTTGATGGTTGGACTTGACGATCTCAAAGGTCCCTTCCAACCTAGACAATTCTATGATAGGAAAAAAAAAAAAAAGAAGCTGTCATTTGTTCCTTTTTAAAAAGGGGGAGGGGGAGTTTCCACAGGTGTCTTGTTTGAAGACAATATTTATTTAGAAATTTTATTTTATACAAAAAAAGGGGAAAAGATGTTTGAAATTGAGGTTAAATTCTTTAAACTTTACCAGAAAGAATAATTCTATCAAAGTACTACAAAATATTTTTTAAATGTTAAAATTTATTATGCGGAGAAAGTATTCTTCCTCTTCTCCTTAAAATGGATCTTCTTTCATTTTTTTAAAGATCCTGAAGTATTTAATGGTATGCATTTTTTACTTTTCTTTACTACAGACACAGTGGTCTATTGGCATCTGCCCTCACCCGTACAAAAATACACATTCAATACCTGATTTTAAAAACTTATTCCAGGAAAGGCAGTAAACAGCATTTGTGCTAACCTTACAAGCCACCCTACGAAGATGTGTCCCAAGATGTTGATAACGCAAGACAATCAATTGGCAACAGTGACTTACTGTCATCTATTCATCATCCACATGGCATTCATAAAATGGAACATAGTGCTCAATACAGATGAGGTTTCTAAAAACTAAAGAAACCAAAGTCTACTCTAAGCTAATTTTTTATGACCTTGCAGTAAGGAGAGCACTAGGGAGGGTTAGGATGGGTTATACCAATAGCTAGAGGTGTCTGTCCCTTGCCACTGACTATAGAAGCATCATTAGTATATATATTAATATAGGTCAATATCTTAATCTAGATATCCAGCATTTAGGTGGCTAAATATTAGCCTAAGTACATTTTCTGACATCAGTTAGGTATACAACTCAGCTCTAACACGCACAGAAAGTACAGAGGCAGTCCCATTCATTAGGAAGGTGATGTTCTCCATTTCAGGCACAATTAACATTATATGGCGTGGAGTAAATATATCACAGAGATCACCATATTTTAGTATAGAAGTGGACCCATATCTCCAAAATCCTCACTTCCAAGTGATTTCCACATGGGAAACAAAAAAAAAAAAAAAAAAACCAAAAAAAACCCCAAAAAAACAACAAACCCCTGAGATATTCAAGAACATAAACACAACCTTGTCTGGAGTGAGCTATTTCCTCCTTGCCCAGAGAAACAAAGAGGGTTTTGTTGAGTTGGTTTCTGCGCCCTTTGGGTCTGCAATGATAGCAACACTTAGGCTTTATGGTTGGCAGTGTTTTTTAATGGGCCTCATAGATTTTGATTAAATAGCCACGTCGCTATAGTTTTGAAAAAGAAGCCCTGGAAGCAGCCTTAAGCACTGTACATTGCCTTGTACCTACTTCCTAACCCTCTGGCTATGGCACAGGCAACCTCTGGACAGTTCATCTGGAGGGCCTTGTGGTGTGTAACCCTGGGGCAAGCACCGATCCTGTGTGCTCCCCCAGGCGGGTTTACAGCGTAGCTACTTCATCCCCAGGGAAGCTCCAATTCTTGCTGTAGGACATACATTCACTCTGAGAAGCGGTGGAGTTTATTTCACAGATTGGGAAGAAGCTATTTATTAGAAGCCATGGTGAGAGGGGCAGGAGGGCGCATAAAAGACCAAATCCTTTACAGTGTAGTCATGTAAATGTAGCTTTTTTCATATTCTTTTCCTTTTTTCCTGCTCTTTTACTTCCATTTCCCCCTTCCTTTTAATATATCTTTGGTTCTGCATCGCAGCTATCTATCTCTTCAAGCTGAATCCACAGTAAATCTTCTTAAGCTGCTGACTCAGCAAACCCAAGGAAGAGCTGACCAGCAGCACACTTGCTGGAGACTTGAATAATATCCCTACAGGTGCTGGATATTAATAGCTGAGCAACATGAAAAATCACTGATTCTGATTTTTTTTTTTTTACAGGTTTCTTTTCTAAGAGATCTTTTTCTGTTTCCCAATTTGTTATTTGACTGCTCGTCCAGCGCTCCTCCAAGCTCATGAATACAAAACCAGCAGGGAAAAGAATCATATTAATGTCCTTAAATCAGTGTTGTCATCATATTATTTGCCTGTCACAGAAATTATTACTACTACCAGAGGGCAAAAAAGTGAACACATTAATGTAGGACAACCATTTTCTGCTTTGTAACCTGCTGCCGTGCGTTTCTAAGACCTGGATATCTTGCCTGCCTAAATAAGGAAAGTTGCGTGTAAATACCTGGGCTTGTGCGTAGCATTGTGAACCACGTGTTGGTGGACTATGCGTGTTTCTAGATTGTCGTTTTTTGGTTGTCATTCACGTTTTGTGTGAATAAGCTTAATAAGCTTAAAAACATTTTAACGAAGTGTGTCTTTCTTCAGCTTCTGCAATAACCGTAACTGACACCCGATGTGCCCAGTGTGAGATTACAAGTGCCAGAGTACTAGACAGAACACCAACACAACATCAAGGTCTCCCACCAGCTTCAGGCATCTTAGACAGGAGTGTCAACACGCTAGGCTTTCTCAGAAAAACCCGGGGACTTATAGGTAAGTCAGGTGGAGATATACCTTGAAATATCAATCACTGTCGCTCTCTGTAAGTACCTGTCCCACATAGCTGACACGCTAAGGACCATCTGGAAACTGGGATCCTAATCTTTGTGCCTCTGAAAGGTGCTTGAAGTTGGTTGGTATCAAGGACGCTGTCACTGTTTTGCAACACTGATTTTCTCAGATGCTTTTTGTGACACAACTTACCAGAAATTCTGAACATTCTCTTTGAAACTACCTTACCCAATATTACACATCCTGAGACTTTTTTCTTTTTCAAACAAGGCATAGGCTTTTAAGAAGTTGTTACATTCTGCTGATTGCCCCCAGCATTACCTCCTTATATTAAAAAAGAAAAGCTATAGCAGCAGTAAAGTCCTGGCTAGCTGTGTTTTTTCTCCTCTGGAGAACATTCCCAGCAGTTCCCCAGCTATATTTGTACGTGTTTGTATTTGCGTTACATAACTAACAGGGAAGTCCCATGTAACTGCATTATGTTAGAGACAATTGCAGTCCTACAGAGAACTTGAATTCTCAAATAGCATTATGAGATGTTACAAATCATAATGCAGATAAACTCATTAAAAGCTGTATCATTAAGTCCTGTATGGAAAAAATAGGTTGCTTAAAGAGCAGAGACCAGCACAACCGTCTATGTTTGTGCTTGAGGAACCTCACATTTGGGGTTGCAGCAGAAAATGGATGCTCCAACAAACATAGCAAGGCTGGAGAAAAACTAAAAGAAACGTGTCTGAATACACTGTCTCTCATCTTTAAAAAATGACAGGGACTGAAATGTAGATGATCCTCTTTGAAGGCATCCTGCCACTGGAAGTGACAGCTCCAGATGAATAATGGAAGATACAGACAGCTCTTTGCTCTGTAGACCATACACACCCTTAAAAGACTGAGAAATATTATCCCCTTCAATAAACAGGGTCTGAGCAAGCAGATGTAGTTTCTCTCTTCACCTCTTAGTGAATTGCTTAAACATAATCAGATGGAGGTTTCATTCTCTGATCTGAGAGATGCTGTCTGCTCATCCAAATTGGTATTTGCCCATCTGACCCTCATACAGTGATCGCACTTCGGTGTTGGTGTATGAAAGGCATCACACCTTTCTTTTTTATCTCTCTCTTTTTTTTTTTTTTTTTTAAAGGAAGTCAGTGAACATATGTTTGCCAGCTAGTGAAACACTACGAAGAATATCTTATCATTTGAAATATTTAAGCTTAGCAATATTAAAAATGCACCCACAAGAAATTCCAAGTATTAGCTGAAGAAATACATCTGATTGAATTATTACAGACAGTTAGAACACCTGCATTGCAGTTACATTTAAAATTCAGTTCATACACTAAGCCAACTTTATGAGTCATGAATTTCATTGTTTCTCAAGTACATTTGGAACCAGACAAAGGAACGATGGTTTAGGATCCTATCTCCTCAGTAATTTTATGATGACTTTTCTTAATATTTCCAATAAAAAAACCACACCCACTGCTATCATAGATGAATGGAATGAGAAATCAATCAAAATGGCAGTGAGAGTGAATTCAGAAGCAGAAAATAGGTAGGATGAAGAAAACTGATGTTCAGAAGAAAAGAGGAGATGTTCAGACAAAACAAAGAAAAGAATGACAGTGACTGAAAAGAAGCGGGCTAGCTAACAAAAAATGGATTAAAACCAGCTAAAATAGCAATATAGACATTTAAAGCTAAGTAAGCATTTAAAATGGGGAAAAAATAAAGCTCAAGAATTTCTCTAAAAGATCCAGCAGGTATCATGCATCTAGATCCTGTCTTCAGTCCCAAGTAACTAATGAGAAGGTGGAATGCCTTTGTGACAGGCAAATGCAGAATAGACTTTTTAAACACATGAAAAATCTAAGCACACTAGTCTCTGACAGAATCGACTTAATATGCCCATTTCTAATTATTTATTAGAATATTATTTTCTTGTTTTCTGGTGGGAGTCTATACTTGAAACCACCTAGAATTCACCATTAACACACTTTGTCCTCTTTTTGCCTGTTTATGAATGTGGGCATTAGTCTGGGCGCTTTGGTTTTCTATGGGTAAAATGGGTCTGTCTATCATTGAAGCCAAAAACCTGCAGATTCAAGCAGGTGTACAGGTTCAGGAGCTAATGCAGCCACACTGACTGCGAGGGATGGAGACATGTGCCACAAAATGGGGATCAACACCAACTGCTGAGAACAGGAGCTCTCCTTGAGAGTAATTGGAGACTTCTTGAACAGCACTAGTTGTGTTTAGAGGAAAACAGTAGAAAAGAAGATTTTTTTTCAGGCAAGTCTTGGAGGCTAGGATGCCATTTAAATTTACTGTAAAGTTTTTAAAAGTCACATCCATTCCCCTGGTAGAAAATCTGAAAATCTGCATGACAGAAAAGTACCAACTTGAGGACATCAGCACAGCACGTTAGAGGTGGTTTGAAGAGAAAGTGTGTGTCCCAACGGAAAGAAAATGCGTTACCGCAAGCATTACAAAAGAGTCCCAGCAAGGGAAGAACCATAAATAATGTTACACCATTCCTGAGCTCCAGTCTGTGAAAAGAAACTTTAGGGAGATAATAAAGAATGAATATGATACACAGATTGTGGTACAGTCTCTGTCATAGGCATAAGTCTCTTCACCAACCAAAGAAGCGTGTGTGCATATACACAAGTTCATGTGTGTAAAATTATTAATTTTAGTACCTGGGTTCCTGCAAGAGACTATAATAAAACCTTGCACTCATAAACAAGCTCAGAAACATTGCAGAAACAGCATATATAAAACCATATGTGTTCTTATTAGGTCTAGTTTGCTTCATAGTGTTTCATTGGAGAGCTGTTCTTTGCAAAAGCTGGAGCTGATCACTAATTATCCAGCTCAGCGATCACAGTTACGTCCTGAAATGCTAGGAATTGGGGACTTTCTGTCCTTCTGCATTTGCCAGGAAGGTCACCCATCTGAAAGCTCAAGAGATATGTTCAGTCACATTTATTTCCCTTAATTAAAAATTGTTCACCTCTAAATAAGAAGACACCTTTTTGCTGTCTGAAGCTGAACACCAAAAATCTCGGTCATTTAAAAAAATGCCTTTTGCCTTTCCATTCATATGACTGTTTAATTAATTTTGTTCCAGTCTGAAAAATACGTTTGCATACCCAGGAGTTCAGCAGCTCTACCAACCTGCTTTCCGGTTTCGCCTGGTGTAGGACACATCTCACCAGCACTTACAGATGGGGAAATGTTGAGGCTGTCCCAGGCTTAGCTGCAATATGGGAGCTCCTAAGAGACTGAGGCATGACAGTTGCCGTTTCTGGATCTCAAACCATAAGCAACAAGGTGTGTTTATGTAATCTAATATGTCCAAAACCACAATATCTGAATTTGAGCTAATCTCTTCTTATAGTCAAGAAGACTGAAATCTCATACTAATATAAGCATCCAAAACAGGTTAAATATTGAGGTTTTTCCCCCCCCATTAGCTTAGGGGAAGTCTAGTGTAACTGTTTCAGAGACACAGTGTAAAAATTAAACATACTCGTGTTTTTAATAAGTAATGCTTTCTAACTGACCAGAAAAGCTAGGCAATAGTCAGAAAAGTCANATAATATAAGTATCCAAAACAGGTTAAATGTTGAGGTTTTTTCCCTCCCCATTAGCTTAGGGGAAGTCTAGTGTAACTGTTTCAGAGGCACAGTGTAAAAATTAAACATACTCATGTTTTTAATAAGTAATACTTTCTAACTGACCAGAAAAGCTAGGCAATAGTCAGAAAAGTCATGCACTAGAAAGAAATTCAAAGACCACATATTTGTATGGTAAGACGCTATGTTATTTGGAAGAACAGAAGTATACTACCAGTTCCGATTCTGTTCTACAGAATTCAGCTGAATTATGCTACATCTCAGATATGCTGTTCATTAAAGTGATCTCTAAATAAGACCTAAGAGGAAAGAATGCATTTTTGTGCGCCGAAATACAGATGAGCCCTGTATACTGATCACTACGCATTGCAACAGACAGATCACACGTAAGAAGGAAACTCTGTAAAAACCGCTAAAAGATACTCTGGTCACATATTAAATAGTTCTTATTTAAAAATAAAAGCAAAATATATGTCAAGAATGCTTTAAAATAGCTGGCTATTAAAGTGCAGTAGCATGAGAATATCTGTGTATGAAGCAACTGTAAAGCATTTGCATGGAAGTTATAGAAGGCTATTATTAAGAACAAGATAGAGGATTTAAATACTTATGCTATTTGCTACAGTATCCTTCTGTGCAACGCTTCTTGAGAAGTGATGAAAAGCACAGTTATGATCAATGATCTAGCAAAAAAACTGAGTTGAAATGCAAGACGAGTTTATTTGGGGGATTACGCAGTGATCCCCACAGTTACACAGTGAAAAAGCACACTTTATTCAGCGGTCTTATGGCTGTTACGTGAGGCTAGATACAGCCGCANGCGAGTTTATTTGGGGGATTACACAGTGATGCCCACAGTTACACGGTGAAAAAGCATGCTTTGTTCAGCGGTCTTATGGCTGTTACGTGAGGCTAGATACAGCCGCAATGCGTAGGGGGACAATGGGCAGGAATAGAGTTACCATCCCCNAACGTGTAGGGGGACAATGGGCAGGAATAGAGTTACCATCCCCAGACACATGTTAACACCGAGTGATTCATGGGATAGCATGTGACTTAGTAAGCGTAGACTTATGGTGAAAATAAATCCCTGTAATCTTTATAAAGAGTCCAAGATGTTTGGAAAAGTGATGAAAGAGTTTGAATGGCTATATCTTTAGAGGTCTGCTTGTACGGGTTCTTAAAATTGTCCCTCTGAAAATGGAGGCATGCAAAAGCACTAGCTGAAGTATCTCGTGGCTTAGATTTCACAGGGCTTATAGGAATCTCTAATTTTATCCCCTCTACCTGGAAAGAAATAATCTTAAACCAATGGATTTGAAACAGGAGCCCCACTATTTTTTTTTTAATTATTACTTTATTTTATTTTCCTTTTAATCTCAGATACAAACAGTGAACAAATCCCCTCAAGGAACTGACTCCCCCTTTAACAGGATGAGAAGTGACCACAGTTCTATTGCATCCACAAAAGAGATTGGAAAAGTCTTAACATAACCTACGAGGCCACACAGAAAAAGCCAGAATTGGTGTCAGCAGCAGAGCCTTCACTCTTAACAAGTGCTGGCCTTGAGAATATGTATTTATATCAACGTAAATAAAAATGTCTTTCCTTACCATGGGAAGCAACATAAGCGTGAAGAAGCAGATCTTCCAACTGGTGGCCATCTTCTCCCTTAATTTTGAACTTTAGTCAAGTTTTGCTTGTTAACACTATTATTAGGGCTGAAGCACACGCTATTGGCAGATCTTTTGGTTAAGGTCTTCACGTCAAGGCTCAGATCTCTGCAGTGAAAGAGGAAAATTATTAGAAATATGGAAAACATGAAGACAGTGAAAAACAAATGGACAGAAAACAGAGAAGACCATGGTGAGGCAGGCTGTCTCCCTGAAGCCCATGCAGATTAATGGTGGAGCAGATATCCACCTGCAGCCCGTGGAGGACCCCACGCTGGAGCAGGTGGATGCCCAAAGGAAGCAGTGACCCTGTGGGAAGCCCACAGTGAAGCAGGCTCCTGTCAGGACCTCCTCCGAGAGGAGCCCACGCTGAAGCAGGTTTTCTGGAAGGACTTGAGACCCTGTGGGGCACCCCCGCTGAAGCAGTCTGTTCCTGAAGGACTGCACCCCATGGGAAGGACTCACATTGGAGAAGTTCACAGAGGTCTGTGTCCCATGGAAGAGACCCCACACTGGAGCAGGGGAGGAGAGTGAGGAGGAAGCACCAGCAGAGACAACATGTGATGAACTGACCACTACCCCCATTCCCTGTTCTCCTGCACCATTCAGGGGGAGCAGGTAGAGAATTTGGGAGTGAAGTTGAGCCCAGGAAGAAGGGAGGGGTGGGGGAGAAGTGTTTTAAGATTTGTTTCTATTTCTCATTATCCTACCCTGATTTGATTGGTAACCAATTAAACTAATTCCCCCAAGTTGAGTCTGTTTTGCCCATGATGGTAATAACTGAGTGATCTCCCTGTCCTTATCTCGGCTCATGAGCCTTTCATTATATTTTCTCTCCCCTGTCCAGCTGAGGAGGGGGAGTGATAGAGTGGCTTTGATGGGCACCTGGCACCCAACCAAGGTTAACACACCACACCCCTTCAGTGTATCTCTACCCTACAGACCTAGTTCCTCTAAGATAAGCTCAGCCAGAGGTCCCTTGGTGATGTCTACAGTAGTTTAGGTGCAACCTCTTTGCTTAGGGAGGTGTGAGAGTTTAGTCCCATGGGCATGAGCTGTGCCACGCCAGTTTGTCTCAGAGCCAGAGAACTGTGTCTCATCTGTTGTATTTCCAAGTGTAAATAAAGCCTCTGAATGCCAAGGCCCCTTTTAAAATCTTCTTGTCTAATGTAGGTTTCCTACATGCCACTACCTATCACCTCCGTGGGCATAAACACAACTGACATGCATCTTCACAACTAGAGAAGCATTTAAACAGATGAGTAAATGCTTGAGAGAAGAAAAGAAAGGGATCATAGATAATAACAAATCAGGGATGCAAGACACACAAACAATTAGAGAAAGAATAAAGCAAGAGTATATTGGAAAAAAACATTTAAAATATCAGAGGCAGTGTGAGGAAATATAACAAAGGAGAAAAGACTGAGAAGAAAACAGACCAAAGAAAGAAAGTAAATAAAAGAATGACAAAGGAAAATGCAAGAGAAATTTTACGATCAGGGGACACTTAATTTTTACACTGACTGCAACATATTGCCAAGATATCAGCATTTAGAAAGGAGAGAGACTTTCAATTGAAAAATTAAAAAAGGAAAATTAAGCTCTTTCTAAATTTTTGTCTGCTCTATCCAGACCCTGACTAAATGGAGAACAATGATTCATAAAATTCCCTCTAAACTGATCTGCTTTCTTCCATCCTCACTCGATCAGTCACTCTAGCCCTACTCTGATACTGAATTTAATTACTTAACTGTGTTTCTGATGGTTTATCAAATAATGAGGACTGATACTATCTCAGCTGAGGAGGACAGCAAACATCCGTGGTGACATTCAGCAGTGAGGAGTTGGAAAAGGAAAGTCACTCCATTAACAGAGGCAACAGAAAACCAGACAGATGCATTAGCAGACACTGGTTTTGAAATTATTTCTTGATCATTTGCACTCCTGCGTGCAGGCCAGTTCAGAAAGGCCGGAGTGGTGTGGAGATTGAATTCTATCTTTGGATTCTGCCACTGTAATGCAGATTTAAATATGGTGCAGAAATGTGATTTAAATACAATGGAAGGGTGGGAGAGGCCTGAGTAAACGCGTGGACAGATATCCCGTGGGAAAGTAATAACATTTAGAATACACTCTCTGCAATATAAGACTCAGTTTTACTTTAACCTGGCATTCACTAGGTTTGAAAAGTGGAGAGTGGATGTTTTCTGTTTTAACTTTGTTTCAAACGAACTTCTAAAGAGACGACAAGAACATCTGCAAACCATTTCATTGTGTTGCTTTCACATTTTACAGAGAGAGTAAAAGAATCGACTTCATTTTTGCCTTCCAGGTAGTCATGGAAACCTGCATCAAAAACTGGTCCGAGGCCTTCATATTGTCCACAGAGACTCAAATGTTTATTAGGTATTAACAACTACCAGTTCCATGAACTTATGCCCCAGACCTGCAGCAGAACCTATATATATTGTTTAGCAGCTCCTAGCATGTATGATATACACAGGTGCAGAGTCCACCTGTCACCAACAAAAGGCTAGTTATCTCACAAACAGGTACTATCAGCTATGCTTTACTAGAAAAATAAACTTTTTAAAAAGACAGGCAATAAAACATTACCATTTCCATTTCAGGGAAAAGAAATAAATCTATGAATATGGAATTTGGAAGGGAAGCTTGAATTATCATATTGTCTTCTGATGTCACTGGTAGCCAAATCCTGTAATTTCATTAGTAAATTAGAGATACTGGTGCTTCATATTGTTGTTTTATTTGCATCTGCTATTGTAATTAAAATTAGTGAAGTTAGAATAGCCAATAGCATGAGGGTTGCACCTTTTAATTATGTATATATTTCATTTCTCCAACAAAATCTTCAATTATCTCTGGTGAAAAAGAAGGGCTCTTGAAGTCTCTGAAAATCTGAAAATCAGTTGATTGTTACTAAAATGGAATGGGCTTCAGGGGATTATTTCAAGCATGGCTGAAATACAGGAAGAAAAAAAAAAAAGACTTGTTTTGGTCAGCTAATGACTTAAATAATTCATCATCTATGAAGGTGAATTCATTTGTCCACTGTAGGCACTTTCAGTGCCACAGCAGATTCTTTGTGTTACCTAGTGGCGAATCATAGGTACTTCAAGGGCAGGTTGGAAAAGCTCCGGCAAAACATGTTCTGCTGCAAGTGCCCATTTCTTTCTCCTATCTAAAAAGGGACTCTGGAATGACTAGTTCATATGTGGACTATGTTACAGAAGCCTAAAGTCTGGTGAGGAGAATTGCACCAGGAGAAGCCCATAAGTGCCAAATGTACAATATGATCTCAGTAACCAAAAGAACCAGATAGTGAGTTCTTCCCAAGCAGGATGTGCCTGCTCCCAGGGAGGCATAAACGAATCACTGCTTAAAAGAAGCAAACCTCACCGTATCAAGTAATGGGTGGCATTGTTATACAACATGTCAGACAGAGTGTACCCATGTAGGATGAATGAAAGAGGATTTTTAGTGACTTTATAAGGCAGTTGTGAGCTGTTATTGAGATCTCACCGAAAAGAAAGAAACAACCGGATTTGCTAGGCTCCTTGATATGGTCCTCTGGGATGTGTGCCAGTAGTTTGAAAGGAAAATAATAAATTTCAAAGCTGCCCCACAGTGGTTTAGACCAGTGGTGATCAAATTACTTAATTAATCTTAATTCAGTGACTAGCCAGGGCTGCCCACCACATCCTTCTCCTGCACCATGACCAAGCTGCTACTCAAGCATGGAAATCTGAAAGCTTCTGACAACATGCAGGATCAGCTGAGAGTTTGCAGAATAAATACACTGCAGCAAAGTCACCCACTCCATGCACAGTTACACCAGTGCTTCCTAGTGACATAAAGAATATTTCCCTGTGCAGAGTAAACATGGGTGGAGAATGATGGGGTGCCAAAAAAAGAAGGTGCCGAGAATACGCCAGCCATCACCAGTCAGTCTGGCTCACAGACCACACCCTTGGCACTTCCAAGTTCTCCCCAGGGAAGGGAACTCCACAACTGTTTATGGCGCAAATTTTGATAGGTGGACATCTTTGGCTTACATATGAACAGATAATTATGTAATTGACACTCTATCTTTTTTAGGCTTTCAATACACGGTGTGAAATCCAGTGCATTTTATTATTTCCCTCCTAAAACTTCTGAAATGTAGTACATCAGCTTCATAATTTATATTAGAGGGCATGGTGAACCTTCTTCATGTCAACGGAGACATTTGCTGACAAGAAATAAGCAGAGTTGGGGAAGCAACCCTTCAGTGACCTAGGACATGTCACCTAATTTTAGAAACCTAGAAGATGAATACTTACATATGAGCTCATTGTCAAGTCTCTTTTTGTATAGTCAACAGAGAGTAGACATGAAGAAAGCAATTTGTCTGACCTATTTTAACTGTCTACTTTAAACTTTGTACTTCTCTCCCATAAGTGTAAAGGAATTCTTAACAGCTAGCTCATATGTTGACATCTACATTGTAGATATCTAAATTTGGACAGAATAACCCCACATCCAGACGCTTCTGAAGTATATGGATCAGCAATGTGAAACCCAAAATAGCAAAGTCTGACCTACAGCAAAGGCTTAAGAAGGAATTAGACTGTTTAGGGTGTCAATAAGTTGAGGTAACAGAAAAACTAAAAGAAAATTTAACCGAATGCCAGACAGCAAGACCTCTACAGTTTCCCATAGGAAGTAGTCTGTAAAGAGCAATCCTATTAAGGCAAAAAAAAAAAAAAAAAAGAATGTGAGGAAACGGCTCGTAANCTTCAATATGCCACTTATTATTTCCTGGAGTTTAAATATTTTGAGTTGTTTTCATTTACTTGCATTAATCTTTGTAAATTCATTGAAATTAAAGTATCTGCATGGATCACAGCAGCTGAGAATCTGGCTCTATCTTTCTGTTAAGAACCAAGACGACATTTATCCACTTTTCTCCCCTTGCGTGTTTAACTTGAAAAGTCCCTGCTGTCCTTGTTTCCACTCAACGTGTCTGTTGTCAATGACAAAACAGGATTTGAAGGGTAATTACATCAGGAGATCCAAGAGGTGGATTTTCAGAAAGGATTTACTGCTTCAAGGGACAAGTCAGCCCCTTTCAGCAACACATGAATGTCTTGAGGGCCTCAGGCAGAAATGCCACACCTCTGCCTGAAACAGTTGGCAACCAGCAACCTGGTTTTTGTCACAGGATTGTCCGCAAGGAAGGATGCGGTCTGTAAGACATCCAGCCATCGTACTAACACAAGAACTGATGTGGGGGTCATGTGCTGCAAAATGTCTGTTAATGACAGATGCAATCAGGCAGTCTTTTCTAATATCCGGTGTTTTCACTGTTCAGGAAAATTGTTGCTTTTGACTTCAGGAAACAAAGTTTTAAAAAGTAGCCGATGCAATGCTAGCAGTAATTTTGCATGCAAGTAGTTGAAAGAAATATATTCAACTTGCTGCTTGGCTAAGGCATTTCAGTGTTAAACAACAACCAAGTCAGTCAGCAATACTCAGTAACAGTCCTTTTTCT
>RSEF01000002.1:1758564-1770365 GCA_003993805.1 Himantopus leucocephalus | reverse complement strand
ACCCTGTCCTCCATGCAGTAAATAACCAAGTGCTCCTTGCCATAGAATATTGTTAAACCACTGTCACATTTACTACCAAACTTTGTTGAATCACAGTTATATATCAATAAATGTATTGCTGCTTCTCTCTTATGAGTGAAGTGCAGTGAAGTGCATTATTCCATCTGTGACAATGCCATTTTGGGAGCAAAATTGGCTTTGGTGTTAAGTTTAGGATGTAAATGTTTGTTTCCCGTAAATATCCTTGAGTTTCCATACTCATTAAGGGAACTTCCTCAGATGAGCATATAAACCAAACGCTAGNGTGAAGTGCATTATTCCATCTGTGACAATGCCATTTTGGGACCAAAATTGGCTTTGGTGTTAAGTTTGGGATGTAAATGTTTGTTTTCCGTAAATATCCTTGAGTTTCCATACACATTAAGGGAACTTCCTCAGATGAGCATATAAACCAAACGCTAGCGACCACTGTGGATGCTGACGGCTCTCAGCCATGAAAGCCNGCGACCACTGTGGATGCTGATGGCTCTCAGCCATGAAAGCCCTGGCCTTTTTCATTAGTCTCAGATACAAAGGAAAACAGACTAATCAGGAAATGTGCATAAGCAAGTGTTCATTCAGATGGGATTGCTGCTTTTGTACCACACCATGCTTGAAAACACTGTTTCTCCATATGTGGATAATGTTCTATCTCCAGTTATAAAATCGGGCAGAAAAAAATAATTAGCAAGAAGTGCTAGTAATTCTGAGAGGGTTAAGTAGGGTTTATATGTGTATGCCATTTAAGTGGGTTAAAAGGCATGCATTGTGCTGGAGAAGCAGTGGAGGTAATGACTTCATTTTCCATAAACAGTGGTTATAAAAAAAGGTTGAAATACTCTCAGCTGAGAGGATCAAAATAAATAGGCTTGTGAAGGTTGGCTGTGGCATTTCCAAGATCTACAAAACCTAATGTTTCAGATACTGTCTTCCAACTTCTCACCCTGTTATGACCTCAGATTTCTCCTAAATGGCTGTCTGAATCAGTTTTCTGGTTAAACATTCAGTTCATCCTGTCGCTGGTCTTTCCTTTTGTATAATCTTTTCAGAGGCTGAGGTGTAAGGCTTCATTTCCCACAGACTCGCTGACAACAACCGATTGGATATCATTTCCTTTGGAAAGCTGTCACAGCACCTACCTCATGCAGTTCTTGTGTATTTCACAATTTAGAGAGATTTTGATTATTTTTAATTGTTTGAATGCAATATTAACAACGTAATACTAACAGAATGGAATACAAGTATACAGACTTCTTTAAAAAGTCAAAAAACTTTATGATCCTCCTCAGACGTTAAGAATTAGACTGAAATTATAATTATTCTGGAAAAAGATTCAACCTCTGGACAACTTTTGTTGTCATATTGCATTTTGCTTTGGGTATTTATCCATACATATGTCATATCTCCAAAATTGGAAGGTTTTTTTCCCCAGTTGGAAAAAGTAAAAAATAGTACGGAAAGGACAAGACCATCAATTATATATTATTTCTTAACACAAAAAAATTACCTCCATCCCATTATGGGCTGGAGAGGGATGGAACTTAAGGGATTGAAGATGTAGATATTGTAGACCAAGCTTGAGCCAAATTTTGAAGCTATTTCTGGAAGCAGATGAGAAACATCTTGTAACAATGCGGAAGGGAAACTACAAACATGCAGAAGCATGTGTTTACCGCTGTAAGTAGTAGAATGGTGTAAAATGAATGAGATAGTCAACGTCTAAAGCAATGAGTGATCACTTTCCTGTGCACATACACAGTCTTCAGGTACAAAAAATGTCGGAGTAGAACAAGTTGTGATGTAAACTCAGGGTTAAAACTGTGGTTTACCTGTGACTATGCACAACAGTGAGCAAGGGAAGTATTAGGGCAGCTGAAATGATATAGTGTCTTGAGGCACTACTCTCAACAATATACTGCATATAGCCATTAAGCAAAGAAGGATAACAGAAAGATGGAAGTTAACAGGTTTAGATTTCTTAGCACTGGGAAGAAGCAGCATCTCTCATGGTCCCTGACTGCCTGAAGGGAAACTGGTCACTTATTTCAAGATATATTGACTGACATGGGCAACCATGATAGGAATCACTATTAATTTTTACGGTTTTATTACTAAAATTACCAGAATTACCAGTCAGCTGCAACTGCCTCACAACTTTACACCAAAAAAGGGTATTTATTCACTTACTTATCCTTCCCATTAGAAGAAAAGCAGGTCAAGAACAAAATTTTTGCTATGATAAAGTCACAGGCAGTGAAAAGGAGAACTCTGTATCATGCAGTGTTTGTTACATCAGCCTAATATTTTCTCAGCGCTGCTGTAAAGGGATCCCCTCAATGAATTCAGGACCTATCCTTTGTTTCTCTCATATCCGCTAGATGCCTAAAAGGTTGCTAAGGGATGAATCTAAGTCATGTTCAGGGAAAAGAGCAAACACAGAGCTCCCACACCAAGCACTGAGAATGTCTTTCCAGTACATGTTCATTATCATATTCATGTCAATTTTGTTTCAATTACCTTTTTGGGAAAAAGAGTGATTAGGAAGACAGGCATTGGAACATACTCAAACTGCGCTGTCACATTTTTTTTTTCCAAAGAAAAAAGAGAACGTTTTCTTAGATTCACTTTGGTTTAATAATGTTATCTTGTGTCTGTTCATTTTCAGAAGTTCAGCAAGGTAGGTAGGTGGATGAAACATTCCTACCATAAAGAACTGGAAATTATTAGTTCAGACAACATATCTAACACACCCACTGAATTTTCCAGCCACTCCGAGTACTTCAAAGCATGGTCTAGGCCATTTCTTTCACCTACACCATGACGGGAAAGTTCAACTGATGTCCAGAAACTCAGTTTTTAACACTGACAAGACACAAACAAGATAAGTTGGATGTTGGTTTCAGAACTGATCAGTGACCCAAGGTCCGTGTACCTTGTCTGCATCTCTGTTCAGAAATGTAGTGGGTCTTTTCTCTAGACCCTGCAAAAGTCCTGCTAAAGTCAAGGAGAAGGTAATCTTTCTTCCAGTGCTCTGTGCCCAAGATATATTTGGAATTAAGGCTTCCTACGTGGCAGTGACAATACCTAAAATCTTAACACCAGCTAGTCTGGCCTACTGTCAACACTGAGGTTTGCTAACTCAGTTATGCCACACAGAGGCAGCCTTTCTCCCAGTTTCAGAAGAAAGTACCAAGGTACAGAAGACTGCACATCTTGAAAAGCAAAGGATGTCTCCTCTCCTACGAAATGCAGCCTACACAAGCCTTCCCTTATAGAGGCTGAGACTCCTTAGCATCATTTTTCTGGAAGACTAGAAAAACACAGAGCACCGCAATGGTGTGTTGCATTTTTAATTAGACTTAGTCCTTGTCCCCTTCTCCCTGCAGAAAACAAATGGCAGAAGAGACCATAGGACAAGAGAAATATGACAAAACATTTGGAGATTTGCTCCATCTGAGCTAAGTTTATAGCTTATGTTGAACACCAGCTACTTCTTATTGTCTCTGTGCTTATACAATACAGTGCTTATACTGCACAAAAAGAGGATACTGATTGCATAATTTTTCAAAGGTTAAGTTAATAATGACAGCAAATACAGGCAATTTTACCTGAAACTCTTTCACTTTCTCCTTTTCAACTAAAAAAAAAAACCAAACCAAAACTCCCCCCAACTTTCTGACACTCACTTCCTTTGAAAATAATAAGTCGTATACTTGAAAACTTTTGTTCACTCCAATACTTCTATTTACATTGGCTGCTGTTTTACTCCAGCATAGGAAATGTAAGATAATATCCAGTCTGTCAGCATACTTTTCAACTGTCAGACCAGATCAGAGGACCTTGCATCACGCAAATTTGCTATTACACCTTAAATGCTGCATCTGCTACTGCAATCATCTAAGGAATTAGAAAGATAATTCTGCTCATGCACAAACCCCCAGCAGACACAATACTCAGCAGTGCCCTTCAGGGTTTGGGGAATGGATGCAGAATCATACTATTGTAGCCCCGAAGCAGCAGCAGAATCGCCCTTGGGCCATATATTTGCATTAAGGATGATGCTGAACTCTGCCACCCTCGCAAAAGCAAACAGCAGCTTTACGCTTCAGATAACACGATGCCTCTCATGGTAGCCCGAGTAACACTATGCATTTGCCTCCAAATTAATCCCTTCCGAGGTGCACCATATGCTCAGTCATCTCCAGAGTGCTTAAGACTATACACAAAACACAAAGAGACTACTTTGCACGAACACCCTCACATGGCAATAACGCGAGGCCCGAGAGCAATCTGCTTTACTGCCATGAAGAGGAACAATGCGTCAGCCATTCACACGTACATTAACACACACCATTACAGGTTCTTACGTTACTTATGACAGTTGAAAATTGCCAACAAGGAAATTACAAAGACTGGAATTCGGGGAAGAAGTTTTCACTGTAATTATGACTTGCCTTTAAATATCTGTCATGAAATATATCAGTATTTTGAACAAAGCCACAAATTTCACCATTGTTATAAACTCTGAATAACAAATAAAACTGAGATAACTAAGGAGCATGTCCCAAAAATTGCGTGTTTGGGTTGGTTTTATTTTTGTCCCCAAAGCTACTTTTAGATGTAGTGTGGGACAGAAAAGAGAAAGATCTAAATTTTCATCTGCTTTGGAAACTGAGCCTTAAGGTCATTGAAAGTCTACTGGAAACACAGTGGTAAATAAAACACCTTTGTTTATATATTTATATATAGAGAGATTATACATACACGCATTTATATATCCAGAAGAAATCATTCCCATTTGGCTTCCCTGCAGGCTAAAAGTGGAAAAATTTGAAGCCTTTCACTCTAGTTGGAATGAAAAAATCATTCTCAACAAGTTGTAAAATGTCAAAAAAGCCAAGGGCTCCTTCAAGCCCTCTACCTACTTATTACCACATTGATAGACGTGTCTCATTGGCAGACATCCTCCTCCCTGAAGCTCAGGTTCCCTCTTTCTCCCATGTTCTCCTTGTCAAGCACTTCTCCATGTATTAATAGCTCAACATGATTTATTTACAATATTATCAGAGTCCTTAAAATATCTCTCACGATCTTTTTCAAAGAAGCCAGAAGTCAAGGCAGTGGATAACAAAAAGATTATGTTAAAAACAAAAACACATTAAAGCCAAAACTTCCAGGGTGGATACAGTTTATTGTGAGTCTGGTCAGGCTTTCTGTGAAGGAAGAATACACAAGCACCAGGTTCTCTTGAGATAATTGCTCTAGTGGCTCTAGAGAAGAAGTATTGCCCTCAATGCCCTCCAACAGACCAAAGGACAAGGCTGTCAGCTCAGGGAGGGCATCTGAAGAACGTTGCTCCTCTTGGGCAGCTATACTCATCAAAGAGGATGCAAGATGTGTGTCTGGCAGCTATAGACTTTACCACCCTTTGATCTCATGCCATCTTTGAAGATCCTGACTACCATTAGCAGGAGCTTACTGAACACAGCACATCTTCACAGGGTAAATCCCAGATATATAATATAGATTCACAAGAACCTGGCCTAGGGGAAAAAAAAGTCCTGCAGACAAAAAATGTGTCTGAGCAGGTGCAGTAATTTTAGCAGCCACAGTATTAAAACTAATTTATAGAAAAAGAAAGTAAGCAGTTAAGAACAAATTAAGAACTTACGGATAACCGCAGACACATCCACCTCGACTGAGGATGCTGTTCCTACTTATCTGAACTGAAAACAAAGAAGGCCAACAAAAAAACACTCTTACTGAGCATTTACTCAGAAAGGTTGTAATTATGGGTGGAATCTAACAAGAAAACCAGCCTCTTTCAGGCTCCTAGCTTCAAGGTTAACACAATTCCTTGTATTCAACAAAATTACTGCACCAGGTTGTGTTCAACACAGTAATATAGACACAGACAGACAGGATTATCTATGCTGATCCTAACAGATGCCACAATGACATTGTGGAATGTATTGCAAAATTTATGGGACAAAATGATGAGCTGACAAATAGACAATGGATGGTCAAAATACACTGAAAAGCCAACTAGTTTTTGCAATTCAAATATTTTTTTGAGAGCAAAAGCTTTGAAAACACTGATGAAAATATTCACAGGTAGATTTGCATCAAGATAGCTGATATATTCTAAGACTGATGGCTTGAAATCGAGGACTGTCATAACTGTGTGGTCCCCAAACAGCCTTTCACTGGGAAAAAAAGGCCCAAATGCTCATTTATTTGCAGAAAAGCATTTTGGTTTTGATTTTGGGAATAGTTACAGATGTAAATATTATTCTATTAATTTCCAATTCTTCTTCTCCTCCCTCCTCTAACAAAACACTGTTTACTAAGTCAAATTAAGTCAGTTTTTAAACTGACAATTTAAATTAAATTGACATGCAATTTGACTAATTACAAGCAGTGAAAAGCATACAACACATCCCAGTCACCTGCTTAGCAGTGACTCTTGTTTATCAAGTGTCCCATAGCACATAAGCCATGACCATGCATACTCTGCACGCAACCAAGAAACATAAAACTTTTGAGCTGCACGTATTTCCACTCCACTTCTAATCACGGTGCTACCAAATCTCAGTACTTCACACCATTTCTCACTTTTTCTTAATCAGATTGTTAAAATCAGAATGCTTCATTTTTTCTGAAGCGGACTTCTCATCTTATTTCATCCTTAGCCTGAAACTGAAGCGGTAAATACAGCTAGATCAGGTTTTTGGCTGTTCAAAAGTACATTTTGACTTGCGGATATCAGTAATACCATAAAGAGATTAACAGGACCATGGATAGGGCTCGAGTGAAATAAGCTGCAAACACTGAGCTGCTGAAGGCTCACGACCTGCTCGAGTATAACTTTCTTACAAAGTTAATCAGACACCATATCCTACAGCTATCAGGTTCAGAGTAATTTGCCTGATTTTCATGGAAATAGAAGTTTGAGCCTCAAGTAGCCTTATGATTTTTATCAATGATACAATTGATGATAAAGGTGAAAAAGATCACTTTAGCCATCTAAGCACTGCTGGTGAGAAATAAACTAATTAGTAAGACCATACCTAATCAACAACTGCTTTCTTAAGGAGACGAGCCACAGTACAGTGATAGTTTTTCAGGCTGTTAAGAACTGTGGAGTTCTTTTGAAAGTGCTTTAACACTGGGTATGCCAAGTATTTCTACCTCTGTTCTCAGGGCTATTTCCAGACTGTAAAAGGCACACCTCATATTCATCAACCGTGTGGCAGATGAGAACTTCAGAAAAGTGCTTGAACAGCTGAACCCTTCTCAGAAAGCTTTCTCCCACTTCTCAGCATAAAGGGGAAGGTTAGAAGCCTGGACTATTTGAAGTATCATCACCTACAAGAGGCGCTCAGCCCTTATGGCTCCCAAGAGATAGGTGTGGTGGTGCAGTAGCATCGTTTCCACACATTCTCAAAGTTTTTGGTGTTTTAATTCCACTTCTTTAAGTTGTTTTTTCTGTTGTTCTATTTAAACCGATAACAGCAGTTCAGTAGATTTGCACCCCACTATCTCATCCTGTAAGTCTTGTACATTTCAATTAAGTTTTCCTTTCTTGACAGGTAGCTTGTAGGCACACTCCCAACATTTTACAAATATTTGACATGGTTATGATTTATCAGTGATCCAAAATTTATTAGTTATTTAAGGTAGATCAAGAGGTTAAATTTTAGCAGCACTTAATCATTAACTGGTTTAGGGGTTTACAAAGTGATATAACAAAATAATTGAACCGCAACTTAATTACAGATTCAAAGATGGCAAGACTTACACTAACTTACTATAAGGTATTCCAACTGAATACATATACCACCTTCAGTGTTCTCCATCTCCTTCGACTCTTCTTAACACTCAATGTATTTCTGTATATCCCACTGTCACACTCAATCCATTGTCCCAGTGTCCCACTGTAGCAAGGTGATCCTACTTGAGCATCCTCCCTCTGATTATGTTTAATGAATTTGCTGAATGGTTGAGTATCAGCTGACACCTTTAACTGGCAAACAGGATGTTCAAGTTTCAGCTTGAACTTCCAGCAGAATCCTGCATCCCCATTTCCAGGGATGGTCCCAAGCAAATACCCTGGCAATTCTAGTTCTCCAGAAGCTGCTCATAAACACCTGTAGCGGTAGATCTTTTCCTTCCAATCCCCACTAAAAACACCCACAACGCTTATCTCGGGTAGCTATTGTCAACAGCATCCCACCTGCAATGACAACCAGTTATTTTCCTCATTTTCCTTGTGCTCGCCCACTCCACAGTGTCCCTTCTCTGTCTGCTCTGCCTTTTATCATCACACACAGTTCCTCAGGACAGAGTCTATTTTTTTTTATTATTATTCTGGGCTAGCACAGCAGGATTACAATCCATGCTTAGGGTTCACAGGTGTTATAATAATAGATAGCAATAATAACAAACGTATTGCTGGTGTATGCATCAACCAGTGCTTGTTCTCAAAGTGATATTTTGCATGCAAAGGGAAAAGCTTATTGGAGTACAAATAACATCCAGATTAACAGTGTCAAAAACAAACTAAGGCTTATATGGGATCCAAAACCATAATATGTTTGACTTTGAAAAGGCTAAGTTCATCCTCTAACCATCAATGCTTGCAGCAGACCCCACTCTGTCCCTGGGAACACATTGTCAATTTACTGTTCTGACAGATGATCGTGAAGATGAGGAAATGATCCAGAAAAGTGGCATTGATTTTGAAGAGCAGAGGAATTTGCCAGTCACTGCTTGTTGCTAAGCTGCAAAAAAAAGCCTTCATCAGCTCGCAGTGTGTCACTCACAGATATCAATGAGACGTGGTATTTGCAGTGTTTGTGTAAAGCGCATGGAGTGATTTAGACTGCATCCTTCCACTTAGAGCAATTTGGACGAGACCTTAAATACCAGGAGCCTCTTCAGCCTCTTCTCTTGGTTTCACAAAATGAGCTGTGTGATCTTTTTCTTTGGGCAATTTGTGCTTTTCATCTGCGGACTGTGATCCATTTACACAAATGCAGCAAATACATTTTAAAGAAATGGAAAACTATATGACTTGAACAAGTCTGCAACATACACTGCAAGCAGGTGTTTTTCCAATGCTCCTCTTACAAATGACTTGCCCTTTATACGCCAGCCTGGAATTTGTTAACAAGACCTGGACAGTAAGATGCAGCCAGAATAAAAAAAAATTATGGCAAGCTTGTGTAAGGAAACAGACTAACTAGTCTATTCTTTTCTCCTTTCTCTAAATATTATGCATCTATAACAAAATCCAGCTGATGACTTTTCCCCACGCTCTGTACGTCCCTAGAAAACTGATGCTAGACACGCTCCCCACAAGCTTCAACACAGAAAATTTCCACTTGCTTTGTATCCGGAGGAAGGAATGAGCTGGCTCCCCCATCGATACGAAACTTTTAACCCTTTCACAGAAGAATCACTGGATAATACACAGTAGCAGAGGAGGAGGTTTCAGAGTAAATGGTGCCCAGCTCCTGTAGAGGCCATGGATTCAGCCAGCTCTGCAGACAGAGCCTGAGGCCGACAGGCAATCTATTGATAAAGAATAAGCATGTAAATCCACAGGTAGCAGCTGTTTCTTTCAAGACAGACTTCATGCAAACACGGTACTGTGTTATTATGTATGATGAGTACTATATGTCATAGCTAAAGGTGTGCAGAAGCAATTTAAAGCATTAAACTCAGCACTGGCATAAAGCCTTCCCTGCACCCCTTTTCTCTTTCCCCTTTCCACACCTCTCACCTCTAGGTTTACAGACAGCATTTTTTCACAAGCATCAAAAACATTTGTAAACAAAGTAGAGAGAGGAAAACTGAAGTACAAAACTGTCAAGTGATTCATTCATTCCTAAAACATGTCAGAGGCTTTTCAGACTAGGAGACGACAAAGCATTATTTTCAGATGCCCTAACTTCCAACCAAGAACCCTTTCTTTCCTACATTCATTCTAAGGTCTCATTTTCCTGCTTCATTTTCAACGCTGCCAGATTTAGGGGCATAGTTAAAAACACCCAGCTCTCAGATCTAGTAACAATAGCTAAATGCCCCTTTTAACAAACAAGAATGTATACTATATGCCAAGAGGCTCTTTTTAAAATAATATGGAGAAAGAGGACACAGACTCACACAAACATTATAGATATAATTTGATCTCTAGCCAGTTTAGATCCCCAATGTAGCAATGAATACACATTCAAAGAGAAGAAATAACTCCCCAAAACCTTAAAATGCAGCACTTCAGCTTGACAAAAATAAGGAAGTTCAAGCTCTGAAGGCAGACTTACAACAGCATGGAAGATAAAAAGATTTTTATTTCTTCATAAGAGGATAAAAACAAGCTACCTAACGAAAGAGGATGACAGGTCCAGAGCAAATATCATGCCATACCAACAAAGCTTTAAAATCCTCTCTTCCTTTCCTCCCAGGCACCTTGTGCACCTACATAAGGCATTTTGCCATCCATCTGAGTGATAAGCAAGTGCTAATGGCAAAGTTTTTCACAGAGGGGCACTGAATGGGGTCCAGAAAGAAATGCCCCACTCCCATCATCCGCTTTTCTCCTCCAGCCAAAGCTGGATGGACTCATCCTTGGCTGCCTTTTCCTGTTCCCTCCTGTCTCTCCATGTTGGCTGCACAGCTCCAGTGCAGGGACAGAGCAGGAAGGAGAGGTGATGAAGCAAGTCAAAGCTGCCAGTCAATCTCAATAAAAGTTGCATAAATCAAAAGCAAAAGCTTTTGTTTTGCTTGAAACCAGGAATGGAAGAGACCCTGAACTCACCCCTTGTTTTTATGGCTGCTCAGAGAGCCAGAAATGTCCACACATCAATGGAGTTAAAAGGAAAGATTGTAAGAACCAGATGTTGTGATATTTTTGGATGCAATCACGGATCAGGCCACAATGCTTAACAGCTCCTATCCAAAGCTAATTTTTGAGGGAACAGAACACACATCATGCACATGTTTACTGGCTTTTTTCCCGAGTCCTGTGCAGCACAGAAAACAAGAGCTTTTCTAAAATTGGTTTGGCCGGTTCGGTCATCTTGGTTTAAATCCTCTTATTAAAGTTCACACAGAATTACATTCTTACTGCAGAATTATACCAAAACGCCTGCAAAGGAAATCATTTAGCTATACAGGAGGTCAATGTCTCAGTTTTGTTCAGTGATTGGTTTTATTTTTCATAGAGATTACTACCAGCTTATTTTCTCTTACTCACTCTGAATTTTTCAAGATATTTTCACGTAGGGATAACATTTCTTCTGTTAGTTTTGCTTTCTTTCTTTGAGATGAATGTGTCACAAAGGACATAAAGTCTTCCTCATTTCATTCATGAGGATCCACAGCAAATTCACCAGTGGGATCTATAGTAACTTTCTTGGCAACCCAGAAGGCATATTGCCACATGGAGACAGAGGCACTGGGAGCAGTTTTGGACTTGATTTTTATTTCCTGATCACTCTATAGCATCACTTCACCTGGGGCCCCAAGGAGATCGAAGAAGGAGCACACCCTGACTTCAGCACAAAGGACCAGACCCTTACATCTCTGGGTGTTATCTGCTTAGCCGCTTGCAGGTTTAGAAGAGAAGAAGGAGAGTGAAAGAAGAGTTTGTCCACAAATGGAATCAGTTCTTGATAGCCCAGGTTACACTGAACATTGCTGTGCAAAATCTACTCAGAATAGAGGGGAAGGATGACCTCCCTCGACCTACTGGCCAC